>JAXCLR010000088.1:4418-21465 GCA_035584095.1 Annona squamosa
GGCCAAATTGGCGTATTACCAAACCACGCTCCTATTGCCACAGCCGTAGATATAGGTATCTTGAGAATACGCCCCAATGACCAATGGTTAGCGATGGCTCTGATGGGCGGTTTCGCTCGAATAGGTAATAATGAGATCACCGTTTTAGTAAATGATGCGGAGAGGGGTAGTGACATTGATCCAGAAGAAGCTCAGCGAACTCGTCGAAATAGCTGAAGCTAACTTGAGTAGGGCTGAAGGTAAGAGACAGGCAATTGAGGCGAATCTAGCTCTCAGACGAGCTAGGACACGAGTAGAGGCTATTAATGTTAGTTCGCGCTAGTCGGTCGTTCCATCAGAATAATCAAAAGAAGTTCTGTTTATGTTTATAAGCTGGGTTTTGTGGGTTTTTCCCTTTCTTCTCCTTTAATAAGGGTGGGTAAAGGCTGAATCCGCTGGTTCAGGTTCTGCAATTAGTGTGACTTTAAGTTAAGGGGCTATCGCTTTCGAATTGGCACCGAAAATGTATCAGCCCTACGATACTTTTTAGGTCGAGTGGTCTCAACATTCGATCAAGGAATTGTGCGTCTTCAACAATTTTCTCTTAGAGGTTCAATCAAGTCGATACTTCCTTTCCTATTGAAGAAGCTGGTCCTATTCTTCCAACAGCTAAATCTCGCCTGGTCTTTCTTAATTAAGGTGAGGATGGCACGTGTCTATGGGGATGACCGGTCATAGTGAGAATCTGTTGCAAATGCATGTGAGGGAGGGAATGATTGCACATTAGTATTAGTAAGGGAAGGGAAGTGCAATGGCATTGAACTTCTTTTCTTCTTTGGTAGAGTTGAAAAGGGCTTTGCCTTTGAAAGAAGAAGCTGCTACAGAATAGGCTGCTCTCGAATGCCCTGTAGAATCCCCCGCTCTTGTTCTCGACTCCGGTGCTATTGACTCAAGTGGTGACATAAAGGATCTTGCCATTGCCAGGAGCATTGATGCCGAGAATCGTCTAGCAATCATAGGTAGGAACTGATTGCCCACAAGGGTTGTCCTCTTTGCGACGATTGGAGCTTTTAAGCCACTATATGGCTGGCTATTAAGGATTAAGCCATTCGAACTTCCGGCACATCAAGGAAAAAAGAATAAGCAGTTTGCGCAAGGGAATCTCATAGGGTGAAAGAATTGAACATTGCAGGAAGAATTGCGACGTGAAGAAGAATAGGGTGTGCAAGTGAATCCGACCCTCTAACTATCAATTTCATAAGATAAGTACGATCCGATCTTTTGATTTTTTGTGGGCATGAAAATGAGTGAAGTTCCTGTTCTGGAATGAATAAAGAATCAAGCCATTGCACAGACGGAGCTGTTAGTACGGTTGATGCTCCAAATCCCGGGTAAGCCATTTTCAGTAGACAGGGAATTGGATTCAGTCGACATGGGATTGGACAGCGGCAAAGAGAGGCCTGATCCAGGAATGGCGGGAGGGATGACGTGCCCATAGAAGCCTACCAGAGATGAGATGATCTGCTACAACCGAATCAAGCACTTCGATGCATTCATCCCAGAAAACCCATATTTTCTTGCCGAAATTCTCATTAGTGATGGCTTCATTCATCCTCAATCTTCTTTGAATTCTTTCACATTCTGATGCATTGATCATAGGCTCATCGATGGCTACTATACAGCATATATTCTGGCGAATCCACTCCTTTAATCTACGGACAGAGGGCGGGCGACTAAGCCCGCCTGATGTTCCATACCAGAACGCTATCCATTAATTGTCTCGGTGGCCATCCTCATCTGTAGTCCTCACTTTGGACCTCGTGACGCATCCCTTTTCCCCAACGTCGGAATAGTCTTTCCTCTTTCTTGATTTCGTCGGCATTGTCTTCAAACAGACCTTATTATTCATCTCCTGACATCTCTACTCCGTAAACATTCGTAACAAAATTGTTAACCTCTTGAGAGAGTTTTTTTAGCTTCTCAATAGCCTGATCGAGAGTGAGATTGTTAACCCAATCTTCGACGAATCTCGGCCTTTATTAGGGCTGCATAAAGGGGAACCGATTCAACCTCTTCAGCATCTCAAAATGATCACCCTCCATAGCTGCATCCACAGGATTCTCTTTGAGAATAGCTTCACGTCGAGTTCTCTCTACTGTCCGACGTTGGTCCTCCTCCTCAGAGATGAAACTGACAGGTCTAACTGCATCCCCATCTAGATGCTCACCAAACTCAGTCTTATCCTGCAGAGAGTCGTTCATCGCTATCAACTCATTCCTCAAGGATTCATTTATGAATGCTTTATCTTTCCCGGAAGTTGCAGTAGTTTGATTTCCCTCTTATTTGGTTGGGGCCTTATCCTTCCCCGCTTCAGTAACTGCAGTCTTTATTAACTTCTCCAATCCAAGAGCATTCTCCGACGACGTTGCACCCATCTCTTTGTTTTGATCTTCTTGCAAAACGAGCTCTGAACTTTCTTTCTCTTTATTTTCAGCCGTATTGATATTGGATGTGAATGTCTTTTGCAACCGAGTCGAGATATTTTCGACCTTTTTGGCTTTACCCGGTCGATTGTCCTCCTCGTTAGAGGGATCAGGGAAGCGGCGAGGTTTCGCCATTGGTAACTACATAAATCAGAGGTTGCTTAGGCCGAGACGGTTGATGTCGATTCTTCGGCGTCTGCCGCTGGATGGGACCTTTGATCAACTTAAGCCCCTTCAGTCTTTAGTTGGGAGCTTAAATTGTGACAGCTTCGATCTAAAATCAGCAACGGACCGATTTCCTTTAGTCTTATTGTTCGAGGTGTTTCAATACTGGGCGCTCTTTTGCGACATCCGATAAAAGTGAGATGGCAGAAAGTTCACCCACGGATCTCAGCTTCAGGCGAAGGGACTGCCTTCTACTTCCTTCAATGGCAAGCGGTGACGGTTGGTGACTTTCTTCCCTTCTCAAATTCAAATATTCAAATCGACAGGTCCACTCATAACTAAAACTAAAGAAGTCGGTCAGTCACAAGGACAGGCTAGCCAGAAGCAAGCCTTCCATCGACGTTTGTTTTTTTCAGGAGCTGGAGTCTCTTCTCTTATTTCATTTCGGCTGCCATTGAGGATCTTCTTCTAGACTCTATGTCTTCCATTCCTGCAGGTCAAAGACTACACACAGCAGGCGGCGCCAGTGAGGAAATTCGAGATGAAAATGTCAGAAAGGAAAAGGCAACCCGTACCAGTATTAGAAATCGGTTCAAGCACTTACATCGATCTTCCCGCAAGGGCTTCCAGTGTCTCTTCAATCAACGGAATAGATCGAGAAAGCCCCAATTCGATTTCATTCCTAGAGAAAGGAAAGGGACCACGCATCCAGTGCGCGAGAAGAGATAAGAATTCGCTCCGACGCTCGTCTTATTATAAGTCTAAGTAAAAAAAAAAGGCTTGCTCCGAGACGAGGGGACAATCACCACAACCCAATTGACAAACTGAAGCTCCTTGGTCTGCTCACTCAAACTATTGAATAAGTGAAATTCTTCACAGAAGTAGAGCTCATGCTTTACTAACCTAGAGATGTTATATAACTATAGATACTACATGACTCATTCAAGTGAGATGTACTTTATAGTACACCATTAAGAAGGCAAGAGAAGAGAAACAGAAGAGAGCTTTGCTTTATTTGAGATTGGGATTGGCTAGTCAAAATAAATAAAAGGAATTTCTTTTCGGTGGGAGTGGATCTAGTTGATGCAACAGAGGAGCCTAGCCTAGAGAGGGCAGGGCTGTCGTACGGAGGATTTTGATGACAGTGGTATTGGGGAATCTTTGCAGAGCGGTCCCTCTGCATCAGGCGCGACGAATAAATATGAAGTTGAGTCTCTCCCTCCTTTGAAGAAAACCGTAGTACAACCCTCGGTGAAATCAGTATTTTCGCAGAGGTTGCATGCAGCGGCTAGGAGAGCTATTGGGAGGTTCTTCCTATATGAAGACATAAGCTTTTATGCAGTTCGGAACAATCCATACTACCAGCCAATGTTTATGCTCTAGCTGTTTGTGGTGCGGGCGGCCCCTCATAGTTTGAGATGCGCACTACCGGAGGAAAAGGACGAGAAGGAATTGTCAACTATCATAAACCTGACTTAAGAAGAAAGACACGAGGTGCACAATCATTTGTGATGGATGGACAAACAGGCAGGCCCTTCATTCATTTGAAGGGTGACTTGTCCTCGAGGTACGATGTTTGTGAAGGCGGTAGATGCTACATTAGAAGTGAAGGATGCAATTCAATTCTTCTGACTGGCGCAGATGATTGTCTGATTTTGTGATGGAGGTAGGAGAGGCGTCGTGCAGGTTCTCACTGATAACGCTGCTAACGATTTTTTAGTATCTTGCTGCAGGCAAGAAATTATAGCACCGGTCACCCGTGTGCCACTCATTGTATAGATTGACTGTTAGAGTCCCTTCGACACCGGGTGAAGACGACTGTAGAGGAGAGCAACACAAAAGACATTGAATTTCATGGTCTTGTGCATGCATAGTCAGAGATATTTCTTTATGAATGATTTCGAGATGGCAAGAATCCAAGCTTTGGAAATAAGCCGGCTCATATTCGACGATGTTTACGAATCGGATGTTTTAGAATAGGATGTGCACATTCATGCAAGATCCGGTGCTCTCTTTGAAATATCCGCTCGTCAGGATAGAAGAATAAGTTCTTTCGGAAGATCAGAGGTAGCAGAATCCGTCAGCCTGCCACAGAACTCATCCAGAAGGAGTATGAAGCGACTACGGAGATAGAAAGAAGGGAAGATGAATCAATATTAAAGAAAGAATAGGTTGCTAGAGAATCGGATCTTATCTCGTGCACGAATGAATGCATAGTGAAAGTCAGTCGTCGGGGTAATATAACCTTTCCTGCCCCTAGGTCCTAGGTTGCAAGTCAGCTGCTCACTCTCTCTTTCTTCGAATTCGATGTCTTAAGCAGCATGTAGCAAAGATCGATTTGAGATTCGGACCTGAAAACAGAAGTGAGAGTTGAACGATCTACTTTGAGTTCCCGGCCTAAACTGGGAAAATTGAACTGGGGGTGAGACTTTCATCAAGGATACATAACAATATCCATTATCATGCTGCTACAGGGAAGCAATAATGAGAGTTTATGAACTCGAGTGGAACCGGCATAGAATGGAATGTGTGAAGCATCTAGCTAGCGTTCAATCAGAGTTCGGTCGGGTTCATGCCCGAGGAAAGAGGCCTGCGAAAGAGAAGCGGAGAAAGAGTTATTCTTTACGTTGCAAGCGCACACACAGAAGTGAATAATATAGCTGACTAACTTCCGCACAGGAGACGGTGTTTTTGCAACTTTTCAATCAAATGAAATCAAGGAAAGCAACTGACATAGTGAACAAAGTTCATTTGCCTTGGCTTGAGTCCAATCTCATCTGTCAGGGGTGGGAATAATACCTCGACGCAAGCCCTTGACTTCGCGTCTGCTCGGACAAACTCAACTGATTCAATGGCAGCCCTTTTCCTTCAACAGTGGAAACAGGGAAAAGTCCTCTATCACAGCTTCTGAAACAAAAGCAAGAACTGCTGAGTCGACTTCCCCGACGAACGGGTATTCACTTCTAGTATCTCTGCCCCCATTTGACTGGCAGCCATTAAGATGAGAGCGATGCAGCGGCAGAGGCGACATTAGCAGCGGGAGAAGCGACATCCCTCTCTTATGGCGTCGTAAGGCATTTCCCTACTCATCATCTCCATCTCGAACCATGCTACCATTCGTTCCGAGTCGCCAAGAGCTAGAACTGCTTCTTCTCCCTCGGGAAGTCTGATAGCTGGAATAGTAGATCCACTACGCTTTGCGCCTCGTATTCCGGCCGGGAGCCGGGAACTCAAAAAGCATCTATCTGGATGGTGTTCAATCCTTGCCTACTCGACTTTTATATTCTAATTCATAGGTTCGGGGGCTGGTAACGGTGCTGCCCTTTCGCCTGCGTATACGCTGCTACTGGTGTAGCTATGCTAGCTCGCCCCACCGTCAGCATAGGCTATAGGACGTCGGCGCTGACCTCTTCTAGGCCGGCCGTGTAGCGAGGAACAAGTTCAGTATACTACACGAGCCAATAAAGAGTGGGAGTCCAGAAGCAAAAGGAAAGAGGCAACCCGGCAGCTTTGGTCCCAAATGTCTATTGCTATAGGGCTCCTAAAGCCTGTCTCGCCTTCGTCTTTCTTACTATACGAGCTAGCCGAACACTTGCAATGTGCTAGTCTCGCTTGCCTAGCCGCCCGCTGTAAGGCTGACGCTCGAGAACTAGCAAGAGTTCGGCCTTTGATAAGTAAGCTTAGTTAGCTATACCGCTTAGGTTACTAAGCTGCAAGCTCCGTAAGCATTCAATATTTCAGCTAAGAAGCCCGCGTAGCAACATTGATAACAAAGCGCATAAGCGACCTTGTTCGTTCTACCGCGCATGACTTAGGCCCCCGCCTCTTGCTTTATTTTTTATAGAAAGCGGGCGTCAAGTCCTTTCGTTTAGTACGAGATCACACTTCGCGGTGCTTTGCTTACATTACACCTCTGGTGTATCAAAGTTTTGTTCATCGTCCAAGAACAAATGCCTCTTCCAAAGAGAATCTCGAAGAACTAGACGATCCTTACCAGTCCGACTAGGCGAGACAGAAACCAATCCTAGAACTACAAGATGAGACCTTACCGTCAGAGGCGACTTCTCCTAACGACAAGTAAAGGCATACCCTCCAATAAAGGAGAGCGGCTTTCCCTCTATTCTATTAGAAAACGACGAATGGAAGTCACAATGGGAGAAGGTCTCTGCCCACATTAAAGGAAGGCTAAAAAGCAAAGTCGGTTTGAAGTCGGACATTGATTGACGTTCGTTCAAAGCAATCAGTTGGGGAAGCTACAGCGTAACAGCCTGGAAAACAAATCCCAGAAAAGGCTTCCATATTCAAAGATCAATGAAGACGAGCATTCTCGAATTTCCCTTGGCCGTCGAATTCACAAAGGAAAGAGACATTGGATTCCTTATCCTGATCAACATGATAAGCAACCTATCCGAGACTTTATGATGGTATTGATCCATTAATAGACGTCTTAATGGAGTCACTTCCGAGACAGCTTTATGAAACCAATCTCTTTGAAAGTCAAATAAAGGCGCGCTACGGCTTTTCAGCCGTTTTTCAGCTCCCTTTCAGATAAGGAGTCGAATCTGGTATCCTCTTTTATCGTAGATTGATCAAAGAAACCTGCGAAGATAATGAGCCTTCGGACTCGAGACTGTACATCTTGGGCATCAAGAAGGCGCTCGGAAAGTATAACTCCTCGGTAGGCTTGCTTATCCCTTATTAGGTACGGCGTCAAACCGCGAGGCCAGCGCTCCCTCAAAAGCGATATGCTTAACGGTTAGCAATTTTCGTTATCACTTTCCGGCTCTCGTTCTCGATCTTCCTAGTCTTCCTATTGAGCCGGGTGATTGAACTCCGAAATCATTTCATCAGTCAGTTCCTTCGTTCCCCGCCGTTATCGAGAAAGAGAAATCTAGACTTTTGGCTTTCTCCTTTTATACCGCTCCTGCCTTCCCTTCTAGCAGTAGAGCGAGTTTGGATTGGGAGAACGTCGAACTAGCTAGGGCGATACAGGTTAGTAAGGAAGTGTCGTAAAGCTCCTGCCTTTGGATGGACCATAGGCCTGATGCTAGGAAGCCAGAAGCTAGGAGAGTGTAGTTCGAGCATGAGAAGGAAGCGTCGGCAAGCAATCAGTACACGAATCCCCGTCTTTTATAAAGAGATGCCCGCCCCCTCTCTTAACTCTAATACACTGGTGACTAAGAGACTCTCTTCAAGTGGAGTGAAGCCAGCACGCGGTACACAGCATACAGGGGGGCGAAATCAATACAAGTAGTGGCCAATCCACCATGTCGACACACAAAATATAGCAAACTAGCTCATCAGTACAGCTAATTGATTCGTTAGGTGACATGAGTTAAACAAGCTAATAGGAAATCGGCACGTACCTCGCTTTCTTTCTTCCTCTGGTTGAGTCAATAAAGCTAGCTGCTGCTTTTAAACGTCGACTGATGTAGTGGGCGGTAGTTGGAAGCACAGTACGTGCAGAAGCAATCCCCAAGCATCATTTTAGAGCTAATTAGTCTTAGTGTGAAACCCGGGCTCTCGAGTTCAATCAATCCTGTTTAGGAAGATAGGCTCTTGCCATTGAAAGTTAAGAGCTCATTAGATCCATGCCACTTCGAACTCCAAGTCTTAAGCAAACTGGCATCTACCTTGCCTTGCTCTGTAGTCGGAATATCTCGATTCGACGGGGCGAAAGAAAGAGAGTTCTTTGAGTGACAGAGATTCCTCTTTCCCACGGGGAAATAAAGCCTTTATAGTGAAGCTAGCCTATTAGGCGCTGTGTCAGAGCTCTATGCTATCTATGGAATAGCGGTCAGTGCTGCGACTGCGTCGAATTGAACCGGATTCGGAAGAGAAGCTGTTGTCGGAAGAGAAGTAGGCGTAGAGGATATTGGGAAAGATCCCACACATCTGGTTGACTGCTTGTTAACTGCTTTAGGAGTGCCGGCTCCAGGCTAGAGAAAATCTCGGCAATTACTGAAGCTGTGAAAAAGAATTGCTAGCGAAAGTGTTCTGAGTTTAGTCACCGATCGACGAAAGTCGCTAGGCTTCCTGGTGGTATGAAAGAAATAGATGTAGTGCCGACGACGACCTAGAAGGAGGATTGCTTCTCCCACCCGTAGGCGCTAGGAGCGTAGCCCGACGATTCATTTGAGACGAATGAATGCCGAAGAAAGGAAGGCCGTCGTGAGAGCTTACTCCGCTGTTCGTGGTGTAGTAAGGGCTTAGGCGTAGGGGTAAAGGCATGCCTTAAGGCAGCTCGTGACCCAGGGTAGGCGCATTAGACTAAATTAGTGTTTGTTTTGGCAGGAAGAATTGAATGACAAAGCGAGATTCTCTTATATTCTTATATTATATAATAATAAAAAGAAAAAAAGCGGACTAGGAGCGGAAGGCTCAAGGGAATTTATTAGGAAGGAGTAACATCTGAAAGTCTGAAAAGGATTCTGTTCTCAAAGTATCGAAGTGACCAAAGGGAGAAGCTCTGATTCCTCTTGTTGAATCGACTCTTCACAACGTATCGTCTTACTAAAAAGCACTCAAATACGTTGTCTGTAAGGGCGAGAGGGTATCAAAGATACAACCACAGTTTACTAGCAAGCATTGAAAGCAGATGCCAGAATGACTCTTTGAACTGAACGACGAAGGAACTAGCTGCCATCAATCAAGACTGAACGAGATGAGGATCAAAGAAAATCGAACGTACTGTGGACATAGAAGCATGTAAAAGACGGCAATGCCAAACGTCGAACTTATGGAGACTCGGATGAAGAAGCTAATAGAGCGAAGGGAATTCCACTAGATGTGCTTTTATTGAAGAGACCATAGAGACCTGGAGGACCCTTAAGCAACGTTGTTTTGGTGTGGCGATCCTTCATAAGGCAAAAGGAGGGGTGAAATTCGACGGAAAGAATCTTAGTAAACTGAGAGACTGAGATAATATTTGGGGAATTATTAGGAACATGAAGGAGATTTTTGAAATGAAAAGTGCGGTTATCAGAAATAAAAGAAGAAGCACCAGTATGTGTGATCGCCAAACCTGATCCGTCACCAATTGTGACTTGCTCCGGGCCCTCATAGTCTGATTGAAGAGTCGACGTTTGCAAGGTCTGAGGTCAAATGATGCGTTGCACCAGAGTCAGGATGCCACATAAAATCTCCAGTATTAGTAGAACGAGCCGGGTACAAGGCATTGTAGGCCTGTGGGCTTGGATATTGCACCCTTTCCTTTGGGAAGCGTCGAGAAGTCCGTGGCTGATATGCTGGATTGAATCGTTTAGTTCATCGTTTTCTCCCTCCAGTCGCCTTGGAATAATCATCGTCAAATGAAAGATTTCACTGATTGAGAGGTTTCGGAGGACGTTGAGCATTTTCGGCTAGCGCTTGAAAACGCGAGATGATCTGCTTTCTACTCGCGTAGAGTAGAGTAGGAGGCCTCTACCCACCCGGGTGTGAGGCTTCCCCGATTTCGAACAAAGCCTCCACGGGGCAGAGTTTCAAGTCGTTTTTTTCCGGGGCTGTATTAAGTTCCTGGGATGGGAAGCCTATTGCATCCACACGTCAAGTCATCACTTCCGGAAACGTCAGTAGCCCTAACCCACCCGTCGCAAGCTACCTATAGCAAGCCAACCTTCTCAAGTCAGAAGGTTGCTAGCTATGGTGGTGTTCATTGCGACGCAACCTGCGGATCTTTTTCACATCCCTCACACGTCTCCCAACACGATGACGATGACATGTAGTCTATTGAACATGCCTGCTATAGCCAACTACTCATGCAAGCTCCTACTTTTTGTTTTGTCCCTGTTACGAAAAGAAAAAAACGGCTCCTGACGATTTTTCCCGGTGTGTATTCCCCATACCAATGGGTCCTGTTCTCTTTCACTCCCTTGATTTGTTATTTTTTATGCGGGGCGTACGTGTGTTGAGCGGTGCTCTCGCCGAATCTCTGGCTCTTCCTAGGGTGCCGCCTCCGGATTCGAGGAACAACCCCTCAACTTAATAGGGCTTACTATAAGCTATAAGAGAAGGGCGACTCTTTTTTTGCCGAGACTCTTTGCTTCCTTTTCTTTAGCTGCCTTGTTCCAGCTGTTGAATGGAGTTGGGAATAGCTCTTTTGCCAATTGTTTGTTTCAAGTGGAGCGAAGGGTGGTCTACGATCAGAAAATGGAAGGGCGGCATTCGAGGGAAATTTCATCCGTTTACGACAGACTCCGGATGTCGATGTAAGTGTTTTATCCTTCTTCTTCGTTCAGTCAATGGGTCGGCTCAGTTAGTGAAGGGTACTTATGAGTTAACTAAGTGCTTGATCGATCGCGAGTGCATCTACGTCTTGATCCTAAATGCTTCCATTCATCCATCAATCTGCCTGACTACATAGGGCCTTCGCGGAAGAGTGTGACCAAGTCCGCTTAGCTCTATCGATCAATCTTCTTCGGAAAGACCCGAATCGAACACTCTATCAAAAAAACGATCTAACCGCTTAAGAAAGCATTACCTTCGTTTACTTCGGATTAGGGATAGCTCCTATCCGTGGTACAGGTATTCGACTTATGTAAAGTAGAGTTCTGAATGGGCACAAGGAGAAGGGGCTCACAATATCTATCTCTCCGGACGCCATATGTTCGAATTGTGGAGAGCGTGGACTCGGTCCATTTTCGAAGGTGTGGTATCCGCAGGAGGAGATTTGATGCCACTTGTAAAGCACATAAGGCTCTCCCGTGACACTGACTTACAACATAGGGGGGCAACCTGCGAGGGGGAACGGACAGACGGGGCTCAGGGAACGTATATGTCTTGTTAATCCCGTACTTGGGTGACTTCAGCCCCTGGACGTATGAGGAGAGAAGCAAACTCGAGCTAAGCAAGACAGGTATAGCTAGCAAGGCAGAGAGGTAGCGAACTATGTGAGCAGCTACGCCTTGCAATAGCTAGGTTCTCTCTGTAGGGCAGAGAATGAACTTTATCATGACTTGAATTACGGGACATAATGGTCATCACAAACAACTAATAGCTCACAACTAGAGGGCGCTATAATCGACTATAAGGAAGAGGGCACGTAGCTATCGTCGCAATGCGAATGTAGTGAGCCGAACTACTACTACTAACTACTAATAGTGAGCTAGCTTTCTTGATGTTATCTCTGGTCAGGTATGAAAACAACCTCCCCATCTCTTACTACATTCCCATTTCGGATTACCAAGCCAATCTCGATCTTTGTATAGATCGAGACTTGTAGCTTGATTCTTTACTCATTCCATACTGGGAAGAATTGCAGGAAATCGTTCGAGAACACTTCTTCCTATTTCTCAATCAATGATATCCGACGATCAAGACAATTCCCGTGAAACTCTTTATCTTTCATAGAAGTGAATTCTTATTCTGACGAAGCAAATAGCATTTCCTATTGATTTGTCCCCTTGACTGGACCTATTCTGTCTGATTCTGAATTATCCGTCGCTACGCTGTTCCCAAGGACTAGCAGAATCGAAATAGCGAAATTCTTGGGTCATCTCAATGGGTTCAGAAACCACACGTTTCTCTGGATCATCATAGCGTACTTCCACATATCCACTCAGAGGAAGGTCTTTTCGTAATGGATGACCCTCGAAACCATGATCTGTTGATATACGGCGTAGATCCGGATGATTGATGGAAGAAACACCAAACATATCCCATACTTCTCGCTCCCACCAGCCGGCTGATGGAAATAGACTGACTACCGGAGATATTCGTGTGACTTCGTCTGCACTGGTTTGTACACGAATGCGTGAGTTATACCGAGTACTCAGTAAATTATGGACCACTTCAAATCTTCGTTTTCGAGAGGGATGATCAACTCCGCAAATATCGATCGAAACTTGAACCCGTGTATAGGTATGAAATTTCAGAAAGCACAACAATTGAAATGGGTAGTCCGTATTGGTATCAGATCTATTCCCATGTTCCGATCTTTCCATTTTATGTACCCATTTCTTGGGGAAAGTCTCCCAACTATATTTGAAAATGGATTGGTTATCCATAAAGAAAGCTTTCTTTTTGTTCCTGCTCTCAAAATGAAGAAAGACTTCTCGGAAATCGCCGGTTGGGTTGGTCCGACCAAGAAAGGCATGGGAGTTTTTGGGCTGCTCCGAAGAGCATTCTTTTCGATCTTGTACCCAGTACATTGAATACCAACCCAGATGAAAAAAAAAGGCTTCTTATGTTATGTCATCGGGATAGGATCCATGAATCACAGCTCTAGCGCTGTGATCCTAGGATAGATCTCTCTGCGTAGAGATGGATTCGATCTTTCTTCTTTTTATTTAATAAAGATGTGTATATGCACGATCCATTCATTCAACTAAGATAATAAGAGAAGAGACCAAGATGACGACCAAATTCATCCCAGAATCATTGATTGTACGAGCATCAAATCAATACCACAATGAAGGCCTAAGCCCATATGCATAAGGCCAATTTTATCTTCCTTTTTATTCCCAGCAATCAAACTCGACGCGCGACCGCTTTCGCTAACGTCAGCTCACCCGTTGTCCCTTCGCTCCACTTCCTTAAACTGGCTACTACCGCGCCACGTGCCGTTGCTTGGTGGGTCGTTCATTAGTCAGTTTGAAAAAGAGGATTGATTTCGACCGTCGTAGTCGTAAGGCTGATCTGACTAAAGCGCTTAGCTCATCAAACAAGTGCGCCAAAAGTGCGAGGTGGTATAATAAGAGAGAGCACGCCTGCTTTTTGCTCTGAGTTTCACTCTTGCTTGTTGCGGACGTGTTCTCATCTTTTGAAAGAAAGATGTACAGTGGCGGTGTTCTCTTAACTCTTCGGAGCTAGGTACTGGCTACAGGGCGGGATAACTTTCAAGTACTTATAAGCAGACTAACGGGACTTGCCTATTCAAAAGAAAGGGCTAACAACAAAGAAAGGCGTAAAGGGCGACTTACAAACTGTACTGGTGACAGCTATTGCTATTGCTAGTGCTGTACTGACATACAGTACTGGTGTCTTGCTAGTGGACTGACAGAGCCAGCTGTAAAGGCTGGGAAAAAGCAAGCGTCTGAAGAGATAGGGGTCACTTCGATCGCCTAAGCAAGGACTACGCTGGCGAGTGACGATTGGCCGAGGGGAGTTCAATCATGTAGCAGGGTACAAATAAGCAAGTAAAAGACAAGTAGAAGCCAGTAAAAGACGAGTAGGCAGGGTCTTAAGAAGCCAGTGGGGTACGTAAACGGGGACAGATCACATGGTTTTGTACTGGTCAGCTTTGGGCCTACGATTGACGATTGGCTGAACGTGCTTTGGCAGCTCGTGGTGGAGTACTCTCTGACAGATTCGCTCTATTATTGCCTCCTATTCAAGAGGGAGTGATCGGTCTCCAGCCGCGTGGCGATACCCAACAAAGAAAGCTGGAATCTAACTACTGGACAAAAACAGAGCATCCTCTCTGAGATTTTTATTCTCCTTTCTCATTCTCGAGATCTCGCTTTCGACGGTTGATACGTAACAAGAAGAACTATGTCACATGATCCGCTGCTCCCGCACGAGAAGCGGGATCTCCCAATCAAAGAAAGACAAAGAACCGGGCGGTTGAGATTCCCACAAATCACGTACTCGAAGGACTGGACTGGAAAGGATAAGGAGCTCTCCGCTTTAAAATTGCATGAGCTAGTTCGATCGATTCCAATCGTTAGAAAAGCGAAGTCCGCGCATCGCGATCAGGGAGTCATGTGAACTTATATTAAAGTAGCCTAGAATGAGTTCATTCAAGGAAGGATCCTAGAACGAGTCAACTTCGATGAAGGATCCGGGTGGGAGACCCTGCCCTACAATATGGCAGCGAGATAGACCCGTGAAACTCTACAGGGCGCTTTCTATCAACAAAGACCTAGCCCACCTTGACCGATCCACTGCCCTTCCTTTCGATATGACCTGCCCTTCCTATTCAGGACCATTGTGCACTATACTCCTCTCCTCCCCTTCTCTTAGCCCAATCCGTTAGACAAGGATGCGGTTTTGCGGTCACTCGTTCCTCGCTTTTGCCACAAATGGCACCTACATCTTGTGGGCAGGTTCTCATCTTTGGGGCGCTCTCACCCGATAAAGCGCGATACGCGGAACCAAGATCGATATAAGATATAGGACGGTCTTAGGGGCTCACGTAGCCCATGCCGGCCTTGCTTGAAAGTCCCACTTATCTTTCATCCCGGTCGCTTCATCCATAAACCTTTTTATTCCTGACTTTTAGCGGTAGTCAGCTGTCCTTGGAACTATCGCTCATGACTGGATCTTTATCCATACCGAATCCAGATTTCTGATCCTCGAGAACTTCTCCCAATCAACGAGGATGACGCTTCTAGGCAATATGCCACCAATGAGTCATCGACAAGGAGAGGCAGCTAGTGGTTGTGTCTATTCCCGTGAATGGCACATGGTAAGGGCCCTGTTGGATGGAGAGGACCTAGAATCTGACCCGAGAATTCCACTATCATGCCTTCCTGAGCTACAAATTCCTTTTTTTTTCTGGGCGGTCTTACCGTCTAGCCGTTGGTACTCCGCATCTTCACGGAGAAAAGAATTGGTGGACCTTCCCTTGATCCGCCTCAATCAAGTGGAATCACTTTATAGTTGAGTGAGGGCATTCATTATTGAGTGGGAATCCTTTTCCCAGTTGTTCTGTGTTGCTGCCGGGTTCTAGAAAAAAGCTGAGTAGATCGAGATGGACAGGGATTTTCATGCTAAGGAGAATCTCACGCTCGACTCGAAAGCGAGTCACCCTAAACAGCATCCGCTCGCCCCACTCTTGCGAGCTCGAACGTCCATAGCGAGACTGATTACCAATCCCGGGGAACAGCTATCCCAGCAGAACCTGCAGTTTATCTACAGAAGCTTCGACAATTTAGATGAAAGAATCTACCAAAGAGACGATTCGAAGTGAATTGATAGGACGAATTCTCAGGTTGAATCGAAAGGATGGCGCTAATCCCAACATGAAGGAACATTCATGCTTTGAGATTGATTCAGACAAAACGAATTGACCCACGCAACTGATCAACCGGGTAGAGCTCATGATCATTCAAACACGTAGGTCCGGAAGAGCTTACTCGCATTGTACCTACCTTGAAGGCTTCGCCCGCAAAGTGGATCTCCACTCTATATCCGAAAAAGGGCATATACAGATCGTCGCCTTTACTAATAGGGGCTGATCCATGGCCGGACACTCTATCTTATCTCATCTGGGATCACATTACGAAGACTGCCTTATCCTTTTTCATAAGCGAATAAGACCTTTCATAATCCCCGATCGTCGAATCGAAATTCTTTTCTTCCTAACAGTAAAGGTATCGACAAGGCCTGTTCTAGCATCCCTTAGCTTAATCAAGCAGCAAGGGAAGAGGAACACAACCGTCACTTGCGAAGCGAACAAAACGTCAGCGCTCAAAGCGAGATAGGCAGCTCAGCTTACTATTATTCCTACCCTAATGTGTCAAGAATAGAAAAAGCTCGAGTACGTGGTCAAGTTCGTTCGGCTGAGATCGTCGCCTCAATAGGCTGACGGTCGGTCTTCTCTTTATATACTCAGATATCTTGCCTTTGTCCGATCGCTTTCGTTCATCAGAGGTAGTGGACAAGGAGAGAACTCGGCATCGTGCAATTCCATCGATCTGGTCAATTCATTTCCGCGAGACGCTGCTCTACTCTTTTGCTTTGGCATTGCCATACGAGGGAGATCGCTCAGTGACATGTCAAAAGATATGGAATTTCCGTTCAGATTGAAAGACGGAAATTGAGACCGAAAGATATCCATTTCAGTTAAAGATGTCTCTTTCTTGCGTGATGGGAACAGAGCTTCGGGCAAGCAGCTTAGCCAAGGCAGCAGCGTAGTAGTTCTTCCACGGCATGCTCAGAGAAAGACTTCCTCCATGGCATAGCTCAGTCATTCAATCATGGTAGGGTCAGTCAGACAGGATTCTTCTCCTAAGCGCAGGTGTAGCTCCCCGTGGTGTTCATTCCAGTTCTCATCCATCCCGGTACGGTTTGGCTTGGTAAACAACTATTTAGTACGTGGAAGTCTTTCCGGTTTCGTTCATAGGAGATGTGGCATAGATAGAAGGAGAGCATTCGGTAGGGCTCGGTCCAGCCTCATTTTCTTGGTACGCTCAGGTCACACTCTTCAAATTCTACTAATTCCCCAGCCATTACTTCATCAAGACCATGAATACGAGCAATGCCATCGCCTACTTGAAGTACAGTGCCAGTATTCACAATCGTGACTTCTCTATTATATTGTTCAATACGTTCGCGGATAATATTACTAATTTCGTCGACTGGTTCCCATTAGTGTCTCTTACTCCTTCCTTTTTCGGAAACAAAAAAAAAAAATAATACCTACACCCACACTAGTAGAAGTGGAAGGGCTAATCAGTTATTTCTTTCATGGCCCCGCC
>JAXCLR010000092.1:49910-72778 GCA_035584095.1 Annona squamosa
GTCATCTTCTTTCCATCCAATCATACAGTTTGGATATCACATTGTTCTAATAAACCCCAGTAAAATAAGCACCTCAATAGTGTAAAGTGAACCCAAAGAAATGAAAACACAGTTTCAAGGACAGAATTAGGAAGATGAATTCATTAATTGACTTTCAAAAGAGATTGGATAGTTTCGTTTCATATTAGTTTGTTTGATTCTCGTATGTTGCATGATATGAATCATTTGCTCTGTGCTGCTTATATGGTTTCACGCTCGGGATGGAGGACTGGCTGCATCTATGTGTGCATCGATCATCCATGATTGTCTTTGCAGTATAGGTTGCCGAAGCGGGATTTTCTTTATGAATGTGTATGAGTATTTAAATGTGGAAATGAAACTTGCCCAGTTTGCTGAAAAGGACTGCAATTTTCTACACAGATTACAAACGCATCGAAAATTTGTTAAACCAACCAAAATACAATGAAAATCTGTTTGAGAAAAGCAAATCCAACGAACACTTTTCGAGGTGCACAAGGTTCCTAAACCCTTCTATCTGCATAACTAAGAACCTACTTGGGATCTCTAATGCCGGCCAGTTGAGCATCATTTCGTTTTCCAGTTTTTCCTCAAAAACTGATGGTGACTCCCGTTTGAAATCATCATTCTCTTTCGTTTTCAGTGGGGCGGAAACAAATTAGCAAGTTCACTAGGGATTGCTTGATCCTGTTTGTTAGGTGTTTGTTGTATTTATTTTGAGAATCTCTGGTTGGTTTAAATTTTTTGATGTGATTTTAATCTGTTTGAATTGATTTCACTTGCTTGCTCATTTTGCATTGGATGGCGAGCCTCAGATTGATGTGTAGGAGATCTGTTGCATTTGATTTGGAAAATCTGTAAGTGTTCGTTGATGCTAACTAATGGGCTCATGTTTGTGATTTCTAAAAATTCCATTTCAACCCTTGAATCTGAAATGTTGGATTGATTGTCATTGGTTCTTGCTTGAACACAATTCTTGTTCGAATCATAATCTGTTTGAGAGAGTTTGCAATCTGCCTGCCTATGGTTTGTAACCGAACAGTTGAATGTGACGGGGGAGATGGATTTTGTACAGAATGTTAATGTGTGCATGGCTATTATGAATATTAGGAGACTTTGTTCTTGCTGTTTGAGTCAACTCATTGGCTCCTATTTGGAAGATCATCTTTATTTGGTTCGAGCTATTAATTTATGTTCTGGTGCAGGAATTATTTTCCGTTCTATTTATTGGTGCATGACAAACATGCTTTCAAATATAAATATAATAATATAAATGGTTAATTTCAAATATGACCACAACTTGCCCATTAAAAAAATATGACCCAACTTCTATATGTATTTACAGATATAACCACTACTTATATCTTTCCATACAACTACTCTTATTATTGTATTTTTATTCATTTTATTTTTATTTATTACCTCTATCATAAAACATTATGTTGATGAAATCTTAATGTTGCACGCAATGACTAGTAGTTTTCATCTTTCATCAGACTAAAGATGTGTCAAAACTCATGCTTGTTGATTCAATTTTTCTAGGGGTGCGCTTCTCTATATATCTGTTCGATGTTTAATGGCCTTTGGTGCACCTGCTGATCTGTTGTCTTGTGATGATGCTAAATTCTTATGATAATTGGTTGATTTCAGTCAAATTATCTTGTAACTGGCTCTCTCTTATGACTGATTTCTAATTCTATATGATTGTATTTAACTTGGACTAATTGCATTTGCCCTAAAGTTTGTAGCACTTGGATCGGCTTGGTTTCCAGCTGACCTTTTGCCTTGGGGGTAGAGTTTTTCTTTTTCTGTTTTTTAAGTGTTCTTCTAAGTCAATGTCCAAAACTAGCGCGCGATGATGTGTTTCCGGTGTCGCAACTCATATTGAGTTGTCCTTATTGCCTCTAGCAATTTGTCTACATATTTTATTAGACATTGACTTAAACTCAATGTGGTTTGCTATTTTAAATATTTTGTGGAAAAGAGTGTAATTTGAAAATCAAATAAAGAAAAGACAAAATATTTTAAAAGAACAAAATTGAGAAAAAAGTTTTAAGGATTTGATAAAACTTTTGAATTTTGAAATTGAGTTTAGGAAATTTCAAAATGACGAAAAATAAAGGGTGGGTTTGGTTATGCACAAAACTTGTCAATGAAAATTTTTTGATCGAAAATTTTTCACTTCTCATAACTACCTTATTTTAATAATTTGTTCACATTTTCCTTTATAAACAACCCTACTTTTCAATCATTTCTACACAAATACCTATACAACTACCCTATTTATTTTAACTTTATTTTCTTTACACCTGATTATTACCTCTATCATATCATATCATTTTCTATCGACTTGATAACTTTTATTCTGAAAAATTTTTATCAAAAAGTTTTACTTACAACCAAACGCACCCAAAATGTGAAAAAAAGTTCAAAAAGGAAAGATCAAATATTTTAAAGGAGCAAAATGAGAAAAAAGTCGAAGAAGGATAAAAGAAAATTTGTTAAACTGTAAAAATAAACATAATTTTAAAAAATTAAACAAAATTGAAAAACTTCAAAAGTTGAAATGGCTAAATTTTAAAATTTGAAATTGAGTTTAGGAAAATTTGAAAAGAAAAATATTTTTTAGAAAAAGATCAACCTTTTAAAAATGCTAAAAGCTTAATGAACATTATTTCAAAACTTGAATGAAGGATAAAAGAAAATTTTCAAAATTGTAAAAACGAACATAATTTTAAAAAATTGAACAAAACTTGAAAATTTTCAAAAGCTTAAGTGACGCAATTTTTAAATTTCAAAATCGAGTTTAGGAAAATTTGAAACGGTTCAAAATTTGAAAATGGATATATTTTTTAGAAATTGTTCAACGTTTTAAAAATGCCAAAAGTTTAATCAATGTAATTTCAAATTTTGAGAAAAATGACAATGGTAACTGCTCGTTATACCGCGCATTGTATATTTGGTTAATGTTTAATGACCTTTGGTACACACACTGACTTATTTTATCGTGCGAATGGTGTTATATATTGAGTAATATTTCTTGTGTTGTCTGGTTATATTTTTTCTTGCTTTAATAGTTGCTATTTGATTTTTCAGTAAGTTTGTTGGTAATTCTAGTCATATGTACTTTTCTATTTATATATGGGCAACGAAGATCATGTAACTGACCGTCTTTTTTACCGGATTTCTTTCGCTTGAGATTTTCTAAACTGATTGCTTGTACGGTTAATTTGCTTGGATGAGTTGTGGAGTTTTTTACATCCGGAATCTACGAGTTGGATAACCACAAACTCAATGTGCTTTGCAATTTTAAATATTTTGTGAAAATGGGTGTAATCTGAAAATGAAATTAAGAAAAGACAAAATATTTTAAAAAACAAAATGAGAAAAAAGTTTTTAAAAATTTATGAAGCTTTCAAATTTTAAAATTAAGATTAGGAAATTCCAAAATAATGTAAAATTAAATTCGAAAAAAAAGTTCAAAAAGAAAAGATCAAATATGTTAAAGGAACAAAATGAAAAAATAAAATAAAGAAGGTTAAAAGAAAATGTTCAAAATTGTAAAACGAACATAATTTTAAAAAATTGAACGAATTTTAAAAACTTCAAAAGCTTAAGTGGTGAAATCTTAAAAATTGAAATTTAGTTTAGGAAAATTTGAAACGGTAAAAAATTTGAAATCGAAAATATTTTTTAGAAAATGATCAATTTTTTAAAAAGGCCAAAAGCTTAATCAGCATAATTTCAACTTTTGAGAAAAATGACAAAGTGCTTAATCAGCATAATTTCAACTTTTGGGAAAAATGACAAAGAAAACTGTTGATTTTACTGCGTGTTGTATATCTGTTTAATGTTTAATGACCTTCTGTACACGTGCTAGCCTATTTTGTGTTGCGAATGGTATAGACTAATTTCTTGTGTTATATGGTTATATTTTTTCTTACTTTAATAGTTACGACTATTAGATTTTTCTGTAAGTTTATTGCTAATCTTGTCCGTCTGTAGTTTTATATTTGTGCATGGGCGATGGAGATCCTGTAATTGAACTTCTTTTTTGCATCTCTTACACTGGAAATTCTCTAAACTGGTTTCTCATATGGTTAACTTGCTTGGATGAGTTGTAGAAGTTTTTACATCCCGTTTCTACTAGTTGGATGATCACAAACTCAATATGTTTTTCTATTTTAAATATTTTGTAAAAAATGATGTAATTTGAAAATAAAATAAAGAAAAAACAAAATATTTTCAAAGAACAAAATGAGAAAAAAGTTTTAAGTGATGAAAGTCAAAATTTGAAATTGAGTTTAGGAAATTCTAAAATGACGTAAAATAAAATTTGGAAAAAAAGTTAAAGAAGGATGAAAGAAAATTTTTAAAATTGTAAAAATGAACATAATTTAAAAAAATTGGACAAAACTTGAAAATTTTCAAAAGCTTAAGTGGCGAAATTTTAAATTTCGAAATTGAGTTTAGGAAAATTTGAAACGGTTCAAAATTTGAAAATTGATATATTTTTTAGAAAATGTTTAACCTTTTAAAAATGCAAAAGCTAAATGAGCATAATTTCAAATTTTGAGAAAAATGACAAAGATAACTGCTGGTTTTACCGCGTGTTGTATATTTGGTTAATGTTTAATTACCTTTGGTACGCGCATTGACCTATTTTATCTTGCGAATGGTGTTATATATTGAGTGATATTTCTTATGTTGTCTGATTATATTTTTTCTTGCTTTAATAGTTCCTATTTGATTTTTCTGTAAGTTTGTTGGTAATTCTAGCCATATGTAATTTTCTATTTGTATATGGGCAATGAAGATTTTCTAAACTGATTGTTTGTACGGTTAACTTGCCTGGATGAGTTGGAGAAGTTTTTACATACGGAATCTACAAGTTGAATGACCACGAACTCAATGTGCTTTGCAATTTTAAATATTTTGTGAAAAAGAGTGTAATCTGAAAATGAAATCAAGAAAAGACAGTATTTTAAACAAAACAAAATGAGAAAAAAGTTCTAAAAATTTATGAAACTTTCAAATTTTAAAATTGAGTTTAGGAAATTTCAAAATGATGTAAAATTAAATTTGAAAAAAAAAGTTCAAAAAGAAAAGATCAAATATGTTAAAGGAACAAAATGAAAAAAAAATAAAAGAAGGTTAAAAGAAAATTTTCAAAATTGTAAAAACGAACATAATTTTAAAATATTGAACGAATTTTAAAAACTTCAAAAACTTAAGTGGTGAAATCTTAAAATTTGAAATTGAGTTTAGGAAAATTCGAAACAGTTCAAAATTTGAAAATGAAAATATTTTTTAGAAAATGATCAACTTTTTAAAAAAGCTAAAAGCTTAATCAACATAATTTTGAATTTTGAGAAAAATGACAAAGAAAACTGTCGATTCTAACACGTATCTGTTTAATGTTTAATAACTTTTTGTACACTTGCTGGCCTATTTTTTGTTGCGAATGTTGTTTTATATATATATATATAGCATATTATTTCTTGGGTTATCTGGTTATTTTTTTATTGCTTTAATAGTTACAACTATTAGATTTTTTTTGTAAGTTTATAGGTAATTTTAGCCATTAGTAATTTTATATTTGTATATGGGTGATGGAAATCCTGTAACTGAGTGTCTTTTTGTTGGATCTCTTTCACTTGAATTTCTCTCTGGTTAACTTGCTTGGATGAGTTGTAGAAGTTTTTCCATTCCGTATCTACTAGTTTGATGACCACAAACTCAATGTATTTTGTTATTTTAAATATTTTGTAAAAAAGGATGTAATCTGAAAATAAATTCAAGAAAAAACAAAATATTTTAAAAGAACAAAAAGAGAAAAATGTTTTAAGTAAATGATGAAAGTTTCAAATTTTGAAATTGAGTTTAGTAAATTCCAAAATGACGTAAATTAAAATTTGGAAAAAAAAGTTCAAGAGGAGAAGCTCAAATATTTTAAAGGAACAAGATGAGAAAAAAATTAAAGAAGGATAAAAAAAATTTTCAAAATTGTAAAAACAAACATAATTTTAAAAAATTTAACAAAACTTGAAAATTTTCAAAAGCGTAAGTGGCGAAATTTTAAATTTCGAAAATGAGTTTAGGCAAATTTGAAAGCGAATATATTTTTTAGAAAATGTTCAACCTTTTAAAAATGTCAAAAGCTTAATTAACATAATTTCAAATTTTGAGAAAAATGACAAAGATAACTACTGGTTCTACCAAGCGTTGTATAAGTTGTTTAATGTTTAATGACTTTTGGTACACGCATTGACTTATTTTATCTTGCGAATGATGTTATATATTAAGTAATATTTTTTGTATTGTTTGATTATATTTTTTTCTTGCTTTAACAGTTACTATTTGATTTTTCAATAAGTTTATTAGCAATTCTAACAATATGTAATTTTCTATTTGTATATGGGCAATAGAGATCATGTAATTGACTATCTTTTTTACCGATTGGATGATTTGTAGAAGTTTTTACATCGAGAATGTACTAGTTGGATGCCCACAAGCTCCACATGACAAAGCATTTTCAAAAACAAAATGAGAAAACATTTTTAAAAATTGATGATACTTTCAAATTTTGAAATTGAATTTAGGAAATTCCAAATGATGTAAAATTAAATTTGAAAAAAAAAAGTTCAAAAAGAAAAGATCGAATATGTTAAAGGAACAAAATGAAAAACAAAAAGTTAAAGAAGGATAATAGAAAAGTTTCAAAATTGTAAAAATGAACACTATTTTAAAAAATTGAATAAACTTTAAAAACTTTAAAAGCTTATGTGGTGAAATTTTAAATTTGAAATTGAATTTAGGAAATTCCAAATGATGTAAAATTAAATTTGAAAAAAAAAAGTTCAAAAAGAAAAGATCGAATATGTTAAAGGAACAAAATGAAAAACAAAAAGTTAAAGAAGGATAATAGAAAAGTTTCAAAATTGTAAAAATGAACACTATTTTAAAAAATTGAATAAACTTTAAAAACTTTAAAAGCTTATGTGGTGAAATTTTAAATTTGAAATTGAGTTTAGGAAAATTCGAAACGGTTCAAAGTTTGAAAACAAAAATATTTTTTAGAAAATGATCAACTTTTTAAAAACGCCAAAAGCTTAATCAGCATAATTTCAACTTTTGAGAAAAATGAGAAAGATAACTACAGGTTCTATCGCGTGTTGTATATCTGTTTAATGTTTAATAACTTTTGGTATACTTGTTGGTCTATTTTGTCTTGCAAATGATGTTATACATTGATTAATATTTCTTGTGTTATGTGATTATTTTTTGTTGCTTTAATAGTTACGACTTTTTTATTTGCCTATAAGTTTATTGGTAATTCTAGTCGTATGTAATTTTCTATTTGTATATGGGTAACGAAGATCCTATAACTGACCGTCTTTTTTACCGGATTTTTTTCACTCGAAATTCTCTAAATTGATTACTTGTATGGTTAACTTGCTTGGATGAGTTGTAGAAGTTTTTATATTTAGAATCTAGTGGTTGGATGACCACAAATTCAAAGTTTTGTTATTTTAAATATTTTATGAAAAAGGTGTAATTTGTAAATAAAATAAAAAAAAGACAGTATTTTAAAAGAACAAAATGAGAAAAAAGTATTAAAAAATATTAAAAAATTGATGAAACTTTCAAATTTTGAAATCGAGTTTATGAAATTCCAAAATGGGGAGGAATAAAATTTTAAAAAATGGATGTAAAATGAAAATAAAGTCAAGAAAGGATCTAATATTTTAAACGAACAAAATGAGAAGAAGTTTTAAAAAGGATAAATTCTGAATATGTTAAAAACTTGATGAAGAAAATTTTCAAAATTGAAAATGAAAATAATTTTAAAAAATTGATTTAACTTTATGTAAATAATTTAAAATTTTGAAATGGAGTTTAGTTTAAGAAATCCAAAAATGGTTCAAAATTTGAAATTGGGCCAAAAAGGCTCAAAAAGAAAAGATCCAATATTTTAAAGCAACAAAATGAGGAAAAAGTTATAAAAAAAAAGGAGAATTTTCAAAATTGTAAAAAGGAACATAATTTTGAAAAATTGAACAAACTGGAAAAACTTCAATAGCTTGCAAAATTTTAAAATTTAAAATTAAGTTTTAGAAAATCCAATATAGTTCAATATTTGAAATTGACGAAAATAATTTTAAAAAATTGAAGAACCCTCAAAAATGTCAAAAGCTTGACGGACAAAATTTTAAAATTTGTAATCGAGTTTAAGAAAATTCAAATTAGTTCAGGATTTGAAATTGAGTTTAGGAAATTCGAAAATGATGAAAAATAATATTTTAAAAATAGATGCATTCTGAAAATAAAATTGAGTAATGATAAAATATTTTTAAAGACAAAATGAGAACAGCATTCTAAAAAATAAATGAAACTTCAAAAATATCAAAAGATTAGATGAAAATATTTTTAAATTCGAAATTTTGTTTAAGAAAATCCAAATTGGCTCAAAATTTGTAATTGAGTTTAGGAAATTCCAAAATGAAAAGAAATAAAATTTCAAAAACGGATGTAATCTAAAAATAAAATCATGAGAAGGTCAATTATTTTAAAGAAACAAAATGCAAAAAAAATTTAAAAGAGGATAAATTCTAAAAATGTCGAAAGTTTGAGGAAGAAAACTTTCAAAGATGTTTAATGAAAATAATTTTAAAAAATCTATCAAACTTTAAAAAAGTCAAAAGCTTAAGCGACAAAAATTTTAAAATTAGAAATTGAGTTTAGGAAAATCCAAAATGGTTCAAAATTTGAAATTGATGAAAATAACTTTAACATTTATAGGAAACATATGATTAATGTTTTCCACTAAAGCATTGACGATAAAATTTTATTACGTTTTATAAGATAAAAAAAAAACTAGATTTTCTAGCTACTACATCTTTAAGGATCAATTTAATAGGAAAAAGGATGAGTGGAAGTATTCTAAGATAAGGCTTAATTTCTTGTTCGCTTAGTGAGCAATGAAGAGTTAATTCACCCTTTAAATGTTCTTTTTTATTTATTAAACTTTAAAAAAGTTAACAACAAAGCATGCAATTTTGCTCAGTGCCTATGTTGCATTGATTTTCATACACGCCTATGATATTTATATCCTCTTCTAGAAATATCAAAAAAAGCCAATATGAAAAACCGTTACGAGTAATTTTCGATAATTTCCCTTTTCCTTGATTAACATTACATATATTTATTTCTAGGAAATGAACGGTTGAGACTAAATGCATCTGAGGGTGCACCCGGGTGCATTTAACCTATTTTTTAATTTTTTTAAAAAATGCAAGGAAGATTATCAACTCAGCCTGGCCGAAGTAATGCTTTATTCTTACCCGACCTGAAAAACATATTTTTAATATTTTTATTGTTTAAAGAATATTAAGCCATGTGTATTGAATGTATAAATCAATTTTACCTTTTTGTATTTTTTAAGTATTTTTAAAGATTTTTAAAAACAGTGAAATTATCGTAATTTATTATTATTCAAAAATTAGAATAATATCACTATATTTAAAAATGAAAGAAATAATTAAAAATATCCAAAATTGGTAAAACTTGATTTATAGATTCAATATTCCTAGTTTAACATGTTTTTACAAAAATAAAAAAACTTAAAATATGTTTTCAGGAGGATTAACCCTCTTTATGCAAGTAGGTTATATGTAAGAGAACTCGTATAACCTCTTACTTTTATACCCATCAATATGTTTACAAGTCATATTTGTTGAAATATATATGTGTACATTACGAAAAATAATTAGATTCATTTATACACGCATTAAAATATAATAATATTTTGTAGAATTATTTGTTCACTTAGAGAATGATATTTTAGACAAGTTAGATGTTAAAAATATAACTTTAAAATTAATATAACATTAAATTATTTTTACGTTGATTTTCGATAGGGCCATGAACAAATGCTATAAATGATGCTAAACGCAGTAGATAATTTTCATAAACTATTAAGATTTTAAAGGTGAAGATAGTTACATAAAAATGAGGTTTTATAAAAGCGGAATCACAGTTAATTTATTTGAACAAAATGGATGCACTTTTTTCTGTTTCTCACTTATATGAATAAGTTTTTTAGCAAAACATCTATTTTTTGTAAAAAGATAAAAAAATTATACAAAAAATAAAGGATATGCTCTTATTTTTTTAAAATAAAAAAGAGATTGTTATTTTTCAAAATAAAAATATTTTCTAAAGAGGAGTGTTTATTAACATGTAAAATTTTTTAAACAATTATTCTATTTTAAATTATTTCTTCATTTTTCTCATATAGTTACATTAATTTTCAATCGTTTGTACACCACTAATATTTTTAACCTATTTATTTAAACTATATTTTGTTAACTATTTACTATTACCTATATTAGATCATATTATTTTCTTATATTTAAAAATTTTTCTTTAAAAATTTTAGATATGTTTAGAAAGTGATAAAAATTTTGATGAAGAACTTTTAGTGTAGAAGGAATAATATGATATGATGCGAAAAATAACGATGATTAAAGACAATAAAGGTGTTTGGTTGAACATAAAAAATTATCAACAAAAACTTTTTAATTTAAAACCTTTCACTCTTTGTAACTATTCTATTTTTAAATTATTTTATATAGTTTTCTTTCGTAAGTTGCACTTTGACTAGATATTAGTTTGTTTTGCCGTTATATTTTGTAATACCTTGCGTGTTTCTCTATTCTACTCACTATCTAAAAAACAGGAGTGGTTCTAAAGCTTCTTCTATTTAACTCTTATTTTTAATATCTAAATGGTTGATAGAAAATCTATTTCATCTATTATATTAGTATCATTTATATTATTATGAAATTTTTTTCATTTGTCTAATAACACTATATATTGGCCCTATCGACAAATATGTAAAATAAACGTAATAAAAAAATTTAATATCAAATATCAAAATTTAAGTAGTAATTTCAACATGTAAACTATCTAAAATATCATAAGTATGTAGATAACTCTTGTTACGTTCTAATATATGTGTGAATGTATCTAAGAATTTTTTCTAATCTACACATGAATATAACAAAGTTTGAGAAAATGACTGAATACCCTTTCTTTGATGATCTTTCCTTTAAATAAGAATTGTTATACAACCTATTTAAGGCAAGAAAATATTTACAGCAATTACACTAATTACTACTAATCTATTTTAGGTAAGAATATATACAACTAATACACAAATCATGATAAATTAGATCTTCAAATCTCCGCCATGATTTTTGTCATAATCTTAGCAATTGACAACCCACAACCTCTGCCATTGATATCCCCCTTCAAATTGATGCTGGATGATTAGAAAGCATCAATTTGGTAACCAAAAAATGATGTCGTTGTGGTGAGAGGGCTTTAGTAAATGCATCAGTTGTCTGTTGATCAGTAGTGATGTGAGGTAGTGAAATAACATGGCATCATATGCTTCACGAATAGAGTGATAATCCACTTCTATGTGCTTGGTGCGCTCATGAAACACTGGGTTAGCTGTAATTTGGATAGCACTAGTATTATCCACTTGAAGCAGAGTAGGTTCCATTTGAGAAAACCCAAGCTCACCCAACAGTTCTCGAAGCCAAACAATCTCAGAACATGCAGAGGACATAGCACGATACTCAAACTGAGTGGAGGATTTCGACACTCAATCTTGCTTCTTGCTTTTCCAAGAGACAAGAGAGTTGCTAAGGAACATGCACCAGCTAGTAATGGAACGTTGAGTATCAGAACAACTAGCCCAGTCAGCATCACTATATGCAACCAAGTGAATAGGAGAATCCACAGCATCACTATATGCAACCAAGCGAATAGGAGAATCCACAGGAAAGAAAAGACTGTGAGTAGAAGTGCCTTGCAAATAGCGAACAATGCGACGAATAACAGCAAAGTGAAGGTGCCAAGGGGCCTGCATAAATTGACTAACTTGTTGGACAGCAAAAGAAATGTCAGGCCGAGTAATAGTTAGATAATTCAAGCTCCCCACTAAACGTCTATATAATGAGGGAAAAATCACACTCATCAGGACGATATTCAACATTCACTTCTAAGGGGGTATCAACAAATCGACCATCGTGAAGGCCAGCTAATGTAATTATCTTTTGAATGTATTTATGCTAATTTAAGAAAAGACCAGCCGTTGTAGAGTTCACTTCAAGGCCTAAAAAATAGCGTAGAGGACCTAAGTCATTCATACGAAAAGAGCTTTGAAGGCGCTGTTGAAGCTGAGAAATCAATTCAAAGTCGGTCCCTGTAATAATGATATCATCAACATATACTATGAGTAAAACAATTCCTTTAGGAGTCTTGCAAAGAAACAAAAAGGAATCATATTGACTTCAGACAAAAGCGAAGGTAATAAGCGTGGATCGAAACTTATCAAACCAAGCACAAGGAGCTTGTTTTAAACCATAGAGTGACTTTTTTAGTTTACAAACATTAGAACAGCGTGTAAAAAATAACCCTGGTTGTGGAGTCATATAAATAACTTCCTTAAGATCCCTATGTAAAAAGGCATTCTTAACATCCATTTATCGTAATGATCAGCCCTTGGAAGCAGCAATAGCTAGAACAAGTCGCACTTTCATCATTTTGGCCACTGGTGCAAATGTCTCCTCCTAATCAACTCCATGCTCTTGTCGATTTTCAAGTGCCACCAACCTTGCTTTGTATCGGTCAAGTGACCCATCAGATCTCAGCTTAATGGAATATACCCATTTGCAACCAATGAGTTTAACACTAGTAGGACAAGGAACAATATCCCAAGTATGGTTCTCTTGAAGCGTTTGAAGTTATTCTTGCAAGCTTTCTCCTAACATACATGTTTAGTGGCATAAGAATAAGAGGTAGAACTATAATATCAGCTAAAATAGCAGAAAAACCATACCTATAAGGAAGACGAATGATACGATTAGATCGTCGAAGAGCCACTGAAGTGGGCACTGGATCAGGGTCGGAAAGGATTTACAATGATGGGGGCTGTCGTTGCTAATAGACAAAATCAAGTTTAAAATGCTCAAAGAAGGGAGATATATCATCAAAGCTAGGAAAAAGAACACCATGTGAAGGGAGATTCTGCTACTGAAAATAGTACTCATGTTCAAAGAAAACCACATTTCTAGAAACATGCAGTCGATTAGTGGTAGCATCATAACACAGAAGTCCTTTGTGAGTAGTGTTGTATCCCACAAATGCACACCTTACGAATTGAGCTGTAAGCTTGTGATGTTCATATGAAGGCAAGTGGATAAAGCAAACACATCCAAAAGTGTATAGCATATGATAATCAGGCCGCATACCAAAAAGACGGAAGAAAGGAGAATCAAAATTCAATTATTGAGAAGGTAGTCAATTAATTAGATAAACAACAGTTGACAGAGCTTCTAGCCAAAATCTAGTCGAGATTAAGGCCTCTAAGAGTAAAGTGCGAACCATATCCAACAAGTGACGATTTTTCCGTTCAGCTACCTCATTCTGTTGAGGGGTATAAGTGTATGATCGTTAAGATAAAATACCTTTTTGTTGTAAGAAAGCTTGGAATTCATGTGACATATACTCATCTCCATTATCAGACCGTAAAACCTTAATGGAGGCGGAAAATCGAATCTTAATATAAGCTACAAAACTTTTGAAAACAGTTAATACTTCAGCTTTAGTACATAGAAAATATATCTATGTAAAACGACTATAGTCATCAATGAATGTTACAAAATATTTCTACTGCGCATGAGAAATGATAGGAGTAACACCCCAAACATCACTATGTATAATCTTAAAACATGTATTAGCACGAGTACCATAAGTAGGAAAAGGTAACACTTTATTCTTTCCTAGTTTACAAATAGAGCAATCAAGATATAAACTGTTAAAAGAATACAGATCACCAAGAAAACCATGCTTCATTAAATGAGACAATATCATATTATTTGGATGGCCCAATCATTTATGCCAAACGTCAGCCTTATTTTCAATAATAATAGAAGTTAAAGATAAAATTCTAGGAATAATAAATTGCAATGGAAATAATCTACCCACTTTAGGCCCACTCACGATTGACGAGCTGCGTATATGTTTATTAAACTGCTCGCTATTTACGCAAGTATGCGTACCGTGTCCAGTAATAAAGTGTGAATCGAGTATCGTTCCCACGAGGATTGCGTTAAACGGATGAACACCTTAAATTTCAATTGTCTAAATGAATTGGTAAAAGGAATGAGATTTGGTTTCAAAGAATTGAATTAAACTAAACTAAGCAAAGTAATAAATGACCACAGTGGTGTGGATGTTGCTGATATTGTCTTGAGATGATTAAGATAGGTGGGAATATGAATTCATTAAATCATAACTATGTTATTTGGTTTTAATTAAGTTAGTTGTACAGAGATTACTAATCTATGTTCATTAATATTCATATATATCTTCCAACACATACAAACCTAACTAAGTTTTAGTCATGTGCTATGTTCTTATGCATACAAGTAAAACAAGGTTGATAACCATATAACCTAATCATGATTACACAAGATTAATGGTATATTTTTATCTATATTAACATCTAACACAACATGAGTTAGAATACATGTGCCTTATATATCGATTTTATTCCAATCCCACTTTTCCAAGCATGAATATGAATATTAGATCAATCCACAAGGTTGCAAAGCTTGTAAATGCATTAAGCATAATAATATATAAATGTAATCTCAAGCAACATATGTCACAACACTACTACATTATTAATTCAAGCATAAGAAAACCAAATATCATAAGCTATGAATGCAAATCTTACATATCTCCCACCATAGGAAGGTTCAGCCCATAAACATGACTTTAGTTCCTATTAAAATCGAGTTTACAATCATCCCAAGAAAGGATAATAACAAACGAGTAGAGATAGATGAGAAGAGGAGATGAAACTCAATGGATTTTGCGATGATGGCTTGGATCTCCACTTGCTCTTCTCTCCTTCCTTGAAGATTTGATTTTCTCCCTTCTAAACAGCAACTACTCCCTATTTTGGTCTCTCATCTATGGCTTGCGGAACTCTTTTGCACTCAGCCCTAGGTTTCTACTTATAATGGGTACATTGCGCAGCACATGTGCAAAAATCCGCGTGCGTACGGATGCGTATTGGCACCTAAGCGTCACTAGCTGACGCCAACTCTCTAGAGTTGCATAACTTAGAAACCTTAAAAAAAATAAATGAAAACCCTAGGACTTCATGCTTTGGCGCCTAGGTGCCAACTCCTTGGAATCAATGTGACTTGTGACTTTAAAAACCTTTAGAACTTTGCTTGCATGTTGATGAAGTGGCGCCCGGACGCCAACTCTCTGGACGCAATGTGTTGTGTGAAGTGTTGGAGATTCTGGCAAAGGCCTATAGAATTTCGCCCGGGCACCACTAGGCGGCGCCTAGGCACCAACCCCATGCTCCTTTACTTGGCTCTGTTCTGCATTCGACTTACTCGCATGCTTGTAATTCTCCGTTCTTCCTGTAAAAATGAACGAAACTAAATAAATAAACTTGAAAGGCCTAATTTATACTAAAAATGCATAAAAAATACATAATGCTCCTAAAATGCAAAGAAAGTGAAAATTTAGGTAAACGGATGCAAACTAAACCTAATCTCTTGGACTAACACGCAAAAAGAGTCTGAAATAGGCCATGATAAATCCTATTTTTACGAGTTATCAGTGATCACCTTCCTTGACCCTGATATACAAGACAACCATAACGAGAGAAATTTACATTACAGTTAATATCTACCAACTGCCCGACTGAAATTAAACTAGTAGACAATCAAAGAGAGACAAATACATGACGAAAGGAATGTTCGATATCACCAATGGATGTAATTGGAAGATTACTTCCATTAGCAATCTGAATATTTTGTTTACCAATATACTTTCGAAGATTATGCAGCCAATCAGGTGATCCAGTCATATGATTTGATGCCTCAGAATCAACAAACCAAGGAGAAGAAACAATCTCACCTTGACCATGAAGTCCAAGAGTAGATAATGCTGTGATAATCATATGTTGGACCATTTCTGGAGTAACAAAAGACTGATTTGTGCTAGCAATTGTGGCTGTAGGTCTGATATTGGTAGGTTCTGAGATAGCAGCCTGAAAAGCTTGACCTTGTTAGTTTTTCGGGTGCGTAGGACATTGCTTGATAATGTATCCATTATGTTTACAATAATTGCAGAATTTCTTACCGCAATTGTGGGCAATGTGTCCGAACTTCTTACAACTATAGCACTGCATTTGTCCCTTTCCTCGGTTCTTTCCTTAAGCAGCATAAGCAACATTAATAACCTCAGATGTCTCTTTAGACGAACCAAGAACAGCTTATGTAGTCATTCTTTGTTCTTCATGCAACAATTCACCAAGACATATATCCAAGGAAGGGACAGGATTTCTATTCAGTAATCCAGCCCGTGCAACTTCAAATTTTGGCCTCAGTTTCATTAAAAACTGATCACGCCTACTATAAAGGAACGTAAATTGTTCACCACATGAGCGTCAATAGAACCTAAAATCCAAGAGATGATTCGAGCATCCTTTGTCTCCCATTGACTAAGTTTTGTACCTCCTTTAGGAGTAGGAGCAGACCTTTCAATATGATTCCAAAGCTCCTTCCCTTTCAAGAACATTCTAAACTGAAATTCTCATGCTACATAATTCTTTCCTGTAAATTTGATGGCCAAAGTCTCAATAGACATTCTTCCAAGAAAATTCTCAGTAGACATTCTTCCAAAAAAAAAAAATCAAAATCTTAAAGCCAGAGTTATTGATCAGAAATTAATCAACCCAAAAAAATGAGAGCAAACCAGAAACCTTTGGAAGACAAAAGCAAAAAGAAACTGACAGATTCGAAGATTCAGTTATGAATTTCAAAGGTAGGCTCTGATACCATAACAAAGTTTGAGAAAATGGCTGCATACCCTTTTTTGATGATCTTTCCTTTAAATAAGAATTGTTGTACAACCTATTCTAGGCAAGAAAATATTTACAATAATTATACTAATTACTGCTAATCTATTTTAGGTAAGAATATATACAGCTAATACACAAATCATGATAAATTAGATCTTCAAATCTCAGCCATGATTTCTGCCATAATCTGAGAAATTGACAGCCCACAACCTCTGCCATTGATAGATTGTACTTATTTTTGAGCAAATGTGATGTATGCATATATTGCATTTGGATAAAACTTAGTTTCCTAGCTAAACAAATGATGTCGAACACAATAAATGAGTTGAATTTTCATCAAAAATTAAAATCTTAAAAATAAAAGGGGTTATATGGAATTGCTTTTATATAATCTGGTAACACAAAAGCAAGTCTATTTAAAAAATAACCTCGTGAGTTTTTCGATTTATGATTTAATCTTAATAGTTTTAATATTTGTTGATATAATCTTATAACTTTTGATATTGTACAAATATAACCTTGTTAGCTTAATTGGATTTCAAGAATTACAAATCAGTAAACATTAAACACATGGAGTTTTTTATATACATGAAAATAAGTATGATATGCATGCTTTGGATATGGAGACTGCAGCTTACATAAACTTCTGTCCAATTTTTGCATGGAGACTTCTCTTGAAAATGGGAGACAAATCAATCAAATCTACTCAACTAGCACATGGCCAAGAACTTTACCAATTGTACTATGTTGTCTACTCAACTAGCACATGACCAAGAACTTTACCAATCATACTATGTTGTTTGCACATCTATATAAATATCTTTTCCATAATAAATAAATAATGTATTAATTAACTACATACCTAAATCATTTATATAGATGGTTAGTTTTCATAGAACATAAGTCCACCATGGGGGACACCAAATTAAAAAATATTCTAAGCAATAAGAGAAAACGTCAGGCATATGAGAAATTCAAGGATAAAATTGAAAATGTTTAAAATTAAAATAATAAAAATAACGTCAAAATGCATACTAATAAGATATTTTTTTTATGAGAGAACACAACAATGAGCCTACCCATAAAAATTGCGTACGTTCTTAGCAAACAAAAATAGAATAGGAAAAAATGACAAAGGGAAGCCAACTATACAGAAGAGCCCAAATAGTCCCTGTTAAGAGCCAAAGCAATACAAGGAGAAGAATTTCACCACCAATGATCCACTTCGCTTCCAAAAGTAGCTTGTCAAGTAAGGTTATGGACGGCCTAATTCCTTTGCCTCAAAACATGAGAGAAGAATACTTGCTCAAATTCACTGTATATTGATAAGATATCCTCTATGATGAACTTGAGGTTTCAACTTCCACAAGTTTTACTCCCAAATTTGCCAACCATTTGATCCGTAGAAATAGAGTCATTGTTTCTAGCGCAAAGGGGCCCATCGTTCCATTTCTGCCCAACCCTTTGCAGCAATAAACCTTCCTTGCCAATCTCTGAGGATTGCTCCAAACCTAAGCATATAATTGTTAAATCTATTGCCTGCAACCATATTAAGTTTCAGGAAACCTTCCCTTGGTCATTTCCACTTAATAAGACTTCCTTGAAGACATAACCTGCCATTTTGAATAACCTTGGATGATAACACAAGGTGTGGATAAGCATTACACTAGCTAGGCACGTCTTTTAAGTTCTATTGCATTCCCTCCATCAACCCTTTATTTCTAAGAAACCAGACCCTCTAGCAGAGGCATGGAAAGAGCATGAGAGGGTACTTGTTTTTCATCTTAGCCAGCTCATTAATTACCTCAAGTAAGCTACGACCCTGCAGATGACTTATCAAAGAAATTAAAGGTTCCTGAAGGATCTATCAAAACCAATTACAATTCTAGAACAAATACTTAACATCCCCAATTTCACCATCCACAATAAAAATGAGACGACTAGTTCTCATAGGGATGCCTCTGCAAAATAGGTTTGCTTTTTTTTAGAAAGGCATTCATTATCATCTTCCACGCATAAATAACAATCTCTTTTGGAAGCTAAGTTTCCATATAATTTTGATTGACTTAATAGAAAAACCTAAACCCTAAACCCTAAACCCTAAAACCCTAAAGCTTAAACCTTAAATCCTAAAAATCCTAAACCTTAAACCCTAAAAATCCTAAATCCTAAACTCTAAACTTTAAACCCTAAACCTTAAAACCCTTAACCCTAAACCCTAAATCCTAAACCCTAAATTCAAAACTCTAAAACCTAAACCCTATGCTTAAACCTTACACCCTAAATCCTAAGCCCTGAACCTAAAACTCTAAATCCAAAACCCAAAACTCTAAACTCTAAACCCTTAGCCCCGAACCCAAAACTTTAATACCCTAAATTCCTAAACCCTAAACTTTTCAAAGTTTTTATAAAACTGGAGAGTTTTTTGTGTTTACCAAATAGCCTCGTAAGCAAAGAACCCATGCATCTTCTTCGTCCCTTTGGCATTCTTAGACCTCGGTAAGGGTGTTAATGGTCATAGTCAACCTTCAACTCGCTTGTTTAACCCAGTTATAAATATGTTTGGATTAGAATTTTTGAACAAACGGATTATGATCTGACAACCCATTCAACCATTTAATTGAATAAACAAATTAGGATTGAGATTCTATAACTCATCAGCCTTTTAGTAACTTATTCAATTCATTTAACCATTCAATTTGTTCGATTCATTAACTTACTTAACCCATTACAGTTATATATGTAATGTAAATTCCTTGGTTATTTTTTCCCACTAAGTCTGCCTTTCGCCACCTAATTTTTATTTTCTCACTGTCATTCCAATTCTATTTTTTGTTGTTGTCATATTTGTATTTCTCCTGCGCTACAAAGATCCTATCACATCTCTCTATAAGATTATCGTCTGCTAGAGTATAGGTCTTCAAGTCATCTACTATAAACACATTGACAACCAGCTAACTCATTTACTAAATGGGTTGTGAATGAGTTAGGATTGAAATATTTTATATGGGTGTAGTGTCCTTTTCATAGGCGGTTGGTACTACGATAGATATTATTGTAATAAATAAAAATTAAAGCATTAAAATAAAAATAATAGCAAAATATAAAAAAGGGGAGTCACCACTAATCTTTTTGGGAAGATCAGAATCCAAATATTACATTGATAGATAAAGTACTGGTTTACATAAACAGAGATACGAGTTACATGCAGATCATATGCTATGGCAAAATAAAAATAAAGGGAGCATTTTTTGAGAGGGTTGGAATACACATAGCTAGATTGTGGCTTTGGGTATTTTTTGGATTGCTTGGATGGTGGTACCAAGATTTTAATTAGATAAGGAAGACAGAGATGGATGAGGAAAGAGGCTGGGCAAAGCAGCCACTCCTCTCCCTTTGGCTCCGGTGGGGATTCTTGTGTAGAGAGGCTGGAAGGGGCTAATATTTATAGGCATTTGGCAAGCGGTTGCTAACGTGGCACGTTCTCATTGGCTAGTAATGTGAGATTGTGGCATGTGCTAGATATTTTGTTGTCTCTCTTAGTTTTGCCTTTTATCTACTGGTTCTTGCATATTGGGCATGGAGGACACCAGCGTTGGGTTGTCATGAATGTGGATGTGGATTGTTGCCTTAATGCCGGATCCGGAGGAGAAATGGCAGGAGTTTTTGGTAAGAAGCTGTGTCGACAACGAGTTGCCGCGCGTGGAGGTTGAATGTCACTAGAATCAAGGCTAGATGGAAGTTGGGTTTTTGGACGAAATCTTGAGGAAGGGAGATTTGCCGGAAACGTGGAGATGGGGCTACACGAGAGAAGATAAGCAGTGTAGTGCATACCATTAGCCCGATGAACGGCTTCGATCATCTGTTGGATGGCTATGGGAGGAGATTGCAAAGGATAGCCATGGGAGGAGCTCAATTTAGGGAAGAGGATGCATTCAGTTCAGTGCTTTACTCATGCATGTAGATCTATACACGTGCAGCTCATTTATAGGCGATCTCAGCCGTTGATTCACACTTGTTGATGGTCCAACACTTTTTGCAGTAATTCCTAAGTGCCAATGTGGCCAGTTGGTGCATCTTTTAATTGAAATATATACATATAATCCCAAATAGTGTTATTTCATAAATAGATCAATATTTAATTAATATGATAAAAAATGAGGTGTCTACAATGGATTGATAAACAGATTACGGATAAGATATTTTAAATAAGTTAAGATTATCATTAATCTCCAATCCGATCTGTTAACATCTGGAGCTCTTCGCTTGTCTTCTCAAATCCTGTATCCAATTCCACTATACATTTTCTCTACCACATACTTTATAGGTAGACAAATAAATTTTACTCGTTTCCCATTTTCTTAATTTTGTTACTTTATCAATGGGTTATTTAAAAAGTTTTTTTATATCATACATTTGGGAAAAGTCTGGTAAACTATAAATAGTGAAAATAAAATGAATATGACAAAAGGTACGACAAAAGAACTTCAGAATAGGTAAAAGATAAATGAGGTAATTAATAAGATCGACTTTTTATATTTCTGTCATTGCTCTTCAAATGTGCGACGCACTGTTTAAAAATTAGCAACTTTTTTTTGATAAAAAAAATTTGGGCGAATGTGACATGTACCATAAATTTTACCTTTAATTCAACTTATAACCATAATTTGTATTTTACCTAAAATTCTACCTGGTCGAGTGGTTGACCGGTCACTGGGCACTAAATAATATTTCATTTCCATGGCCATGATCAGATTTTTGTGTCCCCGTGCCCTGGCGTCGCCTTGGGTCCTGACTCGCGAGACTGTCGAGGGTCAACACTACAAGTCTACAACTATGCTTGTGGCACAAAAAGGTTGGGTTGGGGGAGGAGTGTTGGCTCTGGCTGGCTCGCCGGTGTATAGGCCGTCAATGAGAGAAGACCTCTAGCCAAATAGCCAATTCGTCTTACCCACCAGAGAGAGACACACACCGACGCTGCTAAGCAAGCAAGCAAGCAAGCGGCAGCCATCATCCACAATATCATCTCTGTCTCAACGGGCCTCGCCTGAGAGGAGGATCTTGCTGGTATGGTCTGGCCGCAGCCGCCGTTTCCGTTTGTCGAAATAAGGTCAGGACTATCAACGGGCCTTGCCCTTCCCTTCCCAATCGTGAACTATCCCCCTCTTCTGCCTACCACCAGGACCAGCTTCTTTCTATTAGCATAATATCTGTGTGTTGATTGACGGACGGACGGACGGACAGGGGCCCGCCCGCCCGCCCGCCCGATTTAGGTACTGATGTGCCTTGTCTCTCATTTTTGGTTTATTCTCTCTCACCCCTGGATACAGTAGATGGTAATGATGATGGGTTGCTCTGGACAATTCTGCTGCTTTCCTCACTCACCTCAAGAAACACTAGACTGGCAAATATTGGTTGCCTTGTATCTTTGGACTGTGATTTTCAAAATTAGATGCATGCTTTTGCTGCTGGTATTGATAGTTATACCGTTGTGTTTCTTATCTTATTAAATTGATTGAATGGTCTTTGTTTTGTTTTTGCGGTTTTTTCCATTTTAGTTAATAACAGGCACTGTCAAGCATGTGAAGACATGACAAAGGCAGAAATTTTGTTGTTGCAATTGTTTGAATATAGTTACTTTGAAATATACTTTCTACTTTTTACATGTTCTTTAGATGCTTTTTCTTTGATGTTTATTCCCTGCTTTGATACTCACTCGTTGGCTGTGCTTTTCAGAAAAGGAATTGTATCAATGCTCGTGCATGATGCAACTCCTCTCCAAAATTCAATTGGCTAGATCATGTTGATGTCGTTGAGAATTTCTCATCCCAAAATCAATTTCTAAGTTCAAACTTCCTTTTCTCTCTACCGGACCAAAAGACTG
>JAXCLR010000092.1:72878-86865 GCA_035584095.1 Annona squamosa
AGTGTAAAGTGCACCCAAAGAAATGAAAACACAGTTTCAAGGACAGAATTAGGAAGATGAATTCATTAATTGACTTTCAAAAGAGATCGGATAGTTTCGTTTCATATTAGTTTGCTTTATCAGTTTGTTTGATTCTTGTATTTTGCATGATATGAATAATTTGCTCTGTGCTGCTTGTATGGTTTCACGCATGGGATGGAGGACTGCTGCATCTATGTGTGCATCCATCATCCATGATTGTCTTTGCAATATAGGTTGCCGAAGCGGGATTTTCTTTATGAATGTGTATGAGTATTTAAATGTGGAAATGAAACTTGCCTAGTTTGCTGAAAGGGACTGCAATTTTCTACACAGATTACAAACACATCGAAAATTTGTTAAACCAACCAAAATACAATGAAAATCTATTTGAGAAAAGCAAATCCAACGAACACTTCTTGGGGTGCACAAGGTTCCTAAACCCTTCTATCTGCATAACTAAGAACCTACTTGGAATCTCTAATGCCGGCCAGTTGAGCATCATTCCGTTTTCCAGTTTTTCCTTAAGAACTGATGGTGACTCCCATTTGAAATCATCATTCTCTTTCGTTTTCAGTGGGGTGGAAACAAATTAGCAAGTTCACTAGGGATTGCTTGATCCTGTTTGTTAGGTGTTTGTTGTATTTATTTTGAGAATATCTGGTTGGTTTAAATTTTCTGATGTGATTTTAATCTGTTTGAATTGATTTCACTTGCTTGCTCATTTTGCATTGGATTGCGAGCCTCAGATTGGTGTGCAGGAGATCTGTTGCATTTGATTTGGAAAATCATTTTGGAAAATATGTCTAAAATCTAAGAAAGGCTATTGTTGTCTTCTGATCATAGATGTGATCAATTCATCAAACGTTTGTACTATGCTGGTTTTATATCCTTATAGAATTATTTCTCATTGAGAATTTCAATGAGTTTGCTTTTCATCTTGATTCTAGGACTCTTCAAAGTATCCCTTGTTTATGGATAATGCGCTTCTTCTTGCAATGAAACAAAGGACAAACAATTTTGTTCTTAACATACTCTTAGATCTTATATGGGGCAGTAAAGTATTGCAGAACACTATTGGTGGGTTTGCCAATGTGTGTGGAGAAGGCATGACAACTGAGAGTTTTTGATACAAACTCTGGACATTATGTGAAACTTGATGAGCTAATGGATGTTGCTAGAAAAGTTTGAGCAGTTTGAGGTTTAAGTGGCTAGCTAAGGACTTGAGTGTGAGGATTGAAAATTCCGGTTAATGGGATGGTCCGGCCAAATGCTATTGATGTTTGGTTCCGTGTTTCTAAATTCTGAACACCTCATTTAGCTGTTCGAAGCTGCGAAATTTGTATGGGTTCTACTCTTGTTTTGATGAAATCTAAGATATCAAAAGTTTAAATGATGGGAATGCACACGCTTCAGCGATATATCAAACATTAAGCCGGTTAATTTTGGGTCACTTGATTTTCCATGAAAGATGGCTCAAATTTCTTATTCCATGCATGAATTCATACAATCTTGCTAATAGGGTGTCTCGTCAAATCATCATTCTCTTGTGTCGTTTTTAGTGGGATGGAAACAACATATTGACTTGTTTTGTATTGTGAATGGTTTTATATATATTGAGCAAACTTGGTCTATATTTGAGTTGTTTGAAGTCCTTTTGTCCGCCAGCTACTAAAGGCATTTTGTGTCGTAATTTTTTTGAATTTTGTCCTTTGCTCATGAAATTTCAGGTTTTGGAGTGGCAGATTTTGTTGTCTTTGTTTGGTTGATTTCGCGATCCTCGATATAAGTGCTTTTCTTTCTTAGATCCACATTTTTTTTGCTTAGAGTATTTTTGATGTTATCTGTTTATATTTTTTATGCAATGCACAAATTGAATCTCTTAGGATATTCTACGAGAATGACAAGTTTAATCTCTGAACTGCTATAGTTATGCATTGATATTAGAATTGCAAATTAACCTTTAGTTATGCATGGACCTCAGAATTGCAAATTAATCTTAAAAAAAATGCGAGTCATGTGCCCATGTCATTAGAACCCTTCATGCAGAAGTTATAGATCAGAAATATCTATGATACTTAACAAGTGGCCCAAGTAGTGAGAAAGAATTAATTCCATGTGAAAATTTTTCATGAAATATAAAAAATTTCATAGTATAAGAAAAACCCCATTGATATGCTACCAAAAACAGGTGAATATTGAGGTGATACGACATTTCCTCATCTAAGGATATAACTTTTAATATCATTATAGATGGTGGTGGAATTGTTTCTTTTTTTTAAAAGGTGAAAAAATGCTCAGATATCTTGAAATATGGTGAGGGGAGGGTTTTCAAAAACCCCAGGAATCTTAGTAACCGGGGCTTAGCACCACAAGTGTGGAGAGTCGCGTCAAACGGTGAGGGGTGGAAAAAAGAAAAATTCCTAGATATCCTGAAATATGGTGAGGGGAAAATTTTTATTTTTATTTATTTTTTTAAAAAATCCCAGATACCTTGAAATATGGTGAGGGCAAGGTTTTCAAAAACCCCCCCAAAAATCTTAGTAACCGGGGCTCGGCACCACAAGTGTGGAGACTCGCGTCAAATGGTGAAGGGTGGAAAAAAAAAAACTCCAGATATCCTGAAATATGGTGAGGGGAAAGTTTTTTTTTTTAAAAAAATCTCAGATACCCTGAAATATGGTAAGGGCAAGGTTTTCAAAAACCTTCTAAAAATCTTAGTAACCGGGGCTCGGCACCACAAGTGTGGAGACTCGCGTCAAATGGTGAGGGGTGGAAAAAAAATCCCCAGATATCCTAAAATATGGTGAAGGGAAAGTTTTTATTTATTATTTTTAAAAATCCCAGATACCCTGAAATATGGTGAGGGCAAGGTTTTCAAAAACCCCCCAAAAATCTTAGTAACCGGGGCTCGGCACCACAAGTGTGGAGACTCGCGTCAAACGGTGAGGGGTGGAAAAAGAAAAACTCCAGATATCCTGAAATATGGTGAGGGGAAAGTTTTTATTTTTTTTTTTTAAGAAAAAATCCCAAATACCCTGAAATATGGTGAGGGCAAGGTTTTCAAAAACCCCCCCAAAAATCTTAGTAACCGGGGCTTGGCAACACAAGTGTGGAGACTCGCATCAAACCGTGAGGGGAGGAAGAAATATGTAATATACGCCGCTATCATGATTTTGGTATTATAGTTAAATTGCTTGGATGAGTTGTAAAAGTCCGTATATCCAGTATCTACTAGTTTGATGAACACACACTCACGTGCTATGCTATTTTATATGTTTCATGAAAAAATATTCATTGATATAACTTGACGAAACTCACTTCTTAGGCCCACTACTTATATTAACAGCCCTTGAAGTATTTTGGAATTTTGCTACCTATAGAGATAAAAGACCAATATGTATTAAACAGAAGTATGAACATTAGAAAATTATTATTACAAGAACGGCATTACAGGCAGATTTCAAAAAAAATGACAGAGTTCCTAATGTGATTTGGTATTATATAAAAGAAGATTTATCAAAAGCTTTAAAACCGAGCAAGTGGTCTATATTTGGGTGATAATGTGCATGATGATGCGCGTTCATATATGAATCAACAATAATCTCTTGCTTAGTCTTTCTATTTTTAAGCCTTTTAACTGCCATAAGCTGCCCATCAAAATTGCTGTTATAACTTGCTACGAAATGACAATTGATTATTCACCTTTATTTATATTTTGACTATGAAACATTTGCTCGGTTGTTTCCTCACAACCTCACATGTTATTTTTATTGGTGTTCTTATTTCTAAGTTTGTGTGAAGGCCCATTTGTGGGCCAATCATATTTTCTTAAAAACAAGTTTCGGCATAGTTTATTGATTTTTAAGATTTTTTGCCATGGATGGTATAATAGCAATACTTTCTTCATATCGCTTCATTCATGGCAAAACAGGATGCTAAGCACTTGGGCAAGCCTCATGTGCTTTGAAATTGCACATTTTCTTTAGTGCTTTTACATTTCAATTGCTAATTTTTTTTTTCTTTTCTTCAAAATGAAGGAAACCAGTTCCATCACATATGATCTTGAAGCAGCATGTAAGTGTTCCTAAAAATGTTGGTAAATTTTCAAATCTGGCAATTTCCCTTTTGTTTTTTAGAAAAAAGAGCTTAGTGTATTATGGCTTTTTGTGCTTTTTCTCCAGGGAAATGATGAAAATACAGAGGTAGAGGAAAAACGATATTCAAGGTGCATTATTTTTGAGGTTTGTGTTACTTCAAACATCTCGTCTTTTGAAGCCAAGATACTATTGCAAAATGGATGATATCTCAATTTTAGTGGAATTCTCCCGAGTTCGCTACCCATTGCAGCACTTTAAAATAAATTACTGCAAGTTAAATTAGATTTGCATAACTTAATTACCTGAATAGTTCCATTTTGTTGTTTTCAAGAGATGAGCATACCCTTATCTAAAATCCTCATTCCTACTAATTGATGGTTGTGAAATCTGTTTGGAACAAACTACCCTTCATTTAAGACTTTTTGCTATCATAAGCAAGGTGCTGCAATTAGTGTTTTCAGATTAGCAAGTGCATTTTATATATAGGGTTGTCTGGCTGTATGATTTGTATGTATAAACTCGTTGTTTTTTGCCATTCTTCAATTACTGTTTGGGGGAGCTTGGTCATTTTAGTTTGTTCTTAAATTTCGCAATATTTAGTTCTGCTCTATAGAGTCACAACTATACAAATTTTCATGGATTTCGGACTGTGTTTACTTGGTTAAAATTCAAACTGAATTCGGGTCCGGCGAGGGTCATTTTCTGCTACAAGTGGCTGCTCTATTGCAGATAAAAACTCTTTTCAATCTATAACAACTTTAGAAAAACAACTTTCAGCACAATAAACTAGGCATATTGGGCTTCCTGAGCGCCAACTTGAACAAAATTGTGATGTGATTTACCCTTACCAAAAAAGAAAAAAATCATGAAATTGGAACCTAAATGATATCAGTATATTATGCCATCGATTACTTGCATTTTTCTCCAAATTCTTCGATACAGCTTTATGCTAAAACTTATTAAATGTTGATAAACACTGTTAAGCATGAAATTGTACATTTTCTTTAGTGCTTATACATTTCAATTGCTAATTTTCTTTTTCCTTTTTTCTTCAAAATGAAGGAAACTAGTTCCATCAAATATGATCTTGAAGCAGCATGTAAGTGTTCCTAAAAATGTTAGTAAATTTTCAAATTTGGCAATTTCCCTTTTTTGTTTGAGAAAAAAAAAAGCTTAGTGTATTATAGCTTTATGTGCTTTTTCTCCAGGGAAATGATGAAAATACAGAGGTAGAGGAAAAACGATATTCCAGGTACATTAGTTTTGAGGTTTGTGTTACTTCAAACATCTCATCTTTTGAAGCCAGGACACTACTACAAAATGGATGCGATCTTAATTTTAGTGGAATTCTCCCGAGTTCGCTGCACATTGCAGCACTTTAAAATAAATTACTGCAAGTTAAATTAGATTTGCATAACTTTATTCCATGGATAGTTTCATTTTGTTGCTTTCAAGAGATGAGCATACCCTTATCTAAAATCCTCATTCCTACTAATTGATGGTTGTGAAATCTGTTTGGAACAAACTACCCTTCATTTAAGACTTTTCGCTATCATAAGCAAGGTGCTGCAATTAGTGTTTTCAGATTAGCAAGTGCATTTTCTATAGTTGTCTCGCTGTATGATTTGTAATTATAAATTCGTTGTTTTTGGCCATTCTTCAATTACTGTTTGGGGGAGCTTGGATATTTTAGTTTGTTCACAGCAAGGGTCATTTTCTGCTACAAGTGGCAGCTCTATTGCGGATAAAAACTCTTTTAAATCTATAAAGACTTTAGAAAAACAACTTTCAACACAATAAACTAGTTATATTGGGCTTCCTAAGTGCAACTCTAATAAAATTGTGATATCATTTACCCTTTCCAAAAAAGAAAAAAAAAATTATGAAATTGGAACCTAAACGATATCGGTATATTATGCCAAGAATTACTTGCACTTTTCTCCAAATTCTTCCATATAGCTTTATGCTAAAACGTACTAAATGTTGATAAACACTGTTAAGCCGCCTTTGGTTGCATGGTCCATTTAAAGGTTCTCACTATCGTAAGCAAGGTGTGGCAATTAGTGTTTTCACATTAGCAAGTCCATTTTCTATTCTGGGTAGTCTAGCTGTATGATCTGTAAATATAAACCTTAGTTTTGGGCCATCATTGAATTACTATTGTGGAGCTTAGGCATTTTTTATTATTCTTAAATTTGGCAGATATTTAGCTCCTGTATAGAACTACATAAATTTTCATGAATTTTGGACCATCTTTACTTGTTTAAAATTCAAATTGAATTCTGTTCAAGTAGGGGAAAGTTTTTTTTTTTTTTTTTTTAAAAAAAAAATATTCCCAGATACCCTGAAATATGGTGAGGGTAAAGTTTTCAAAAATCCCCAAAAATCTTAGTAACCGAGGCTCTACACCACAAGTGTGGAGATTCGTGTAAAACGGTGAGAGGTGGAAAAAAGAAAAATTCCTAGATATCCTGAATTATGGTGAGAGGAAAGTTTTTTTTTTTTTTTTTTTTTTTTTAAAAAAAAATTTTCCAGATACCCTGAAATATGGCGAGGGCAAAGTTTTCAAAAACCTCCAAAAATCTTACTAACCGGGGCTTTGCACCAGAAGTTTGGAGACTCGCGTCAAAAGGTGAGGGGTAGAAAAAAGAAAAATTCCCAGATATCCTGAAATATGGTGAGGGGAAAGTTTTTTATTAAAAAAAAATCCTAGATACCTTGAAATATGGTGAGGGAAAGGTTTCCAAAAACCTCCAAAAATCTTAGTAACCGGGGCTTGGCACCACAAGTATGGAGACTTGCGTCAAACCGGAAGGGGAGGAAGAAATATGTAATATACATAGCTATCATGATATTGATATTATAGTTAACTTGCTTGGATGAGTTGTAAAAGTCTGTATATCCAGTATCTACTAGTTGGATGAACACACACTCACGTGCTATGCTATTTTATATGTTTCATGAAAAAATATTCACTGATACAACTTAGCGAAACTCACTTCTTAGCCTACTACTTATATTAACAGCCCTTGAAGTATTTTGGAATTTTGCTACCCATAAGATAAAAGACCAATACGTATTAAACAGAAGTATGAACATTAAAAAATTATTATTACAAGAACGGCATTATAGGCAAGTGTCAAGAAAAATGACAGAGTTCCTAATGTGATTTGATATTATATAAAAAAAATTTTATCAAAAGCTTTGAAACCAAGCAAGCGGTGTATATTTGGGTGATAATGTGCCCGATGATGTGCGCTTGTATATGAAGCAACAACAATCTCTTGCTTAGTCTTCTATTTTTAAGCCTTTTAACTGCCATAAGCTGCCCATTAAAATTGCTATTATAACTTGCTACGAAATGACAATTGATTATTCACCTTTATTTATATTTTGACTATGAAACATTTGCTCGGCTGTTTCCTCACAACCTTAATTGTAATTTTTATTGGTGTTCTTATTTCTAAGTTTGTGTGAAGGCCCATTTTTGGGGCGATCATATTTTCTTAAAAACATGTTTCGGCATAGTGTATCGATGTTTTTGAGATTTTTTTCCATGGATGGTATAATAGCAATACTTTCTTCATGTTGCTTCATTCATGGCAAAACAGGATGCTGAGCACTTGAGCAAGCCTCATGCACTTTGAAATTTTACATTTTCTTTAGTGCTTATACATTTCAATTGCTAATTTTTTTTCTTTTCTTCAAAATGAAGGAAACCATTTCCATCAAATATGATCTTGAAGCAGCATGTAAGTGTTCCTAAAAATGTTGGTAAATTTTCAAATCTGGCAATTTCCCTTTTGTGTTGGAGAAAAAAGAGCTTAGTGTATCATGGCTTTATGTGCTTTTTCTTCAGGGAAATGATGAAAATACAGAGGTAGAGGAAAAACGATATTCCAGGTACATTATTTTTGAGGTTTGTGTTACTTCAAACATCTCATCTTTTGAAGCCAAGACACTATTACAAATGGATGAGATCTCAATGTTAGTGGAATTCTCCCGAGTTCGCTTCCCATTGCAGCACTTTAAAATAAATGACTATAAATTAAATTTGATTTGCATAACTTAATTCCATGGATAGTTTCATTTTGTTGTTTTCAAGAGATGAGTGTACCCTTATCTAAAATCCTCATTCCTACTAACTGATGGTTGTAAAATCTGTTGGGAACAATCCACCCTTCATTTTAGACTTTTCACTATCATAAGCAAGGTGCTGCAATTAGTGTTTTCAGATTAGCAAGTGCATTTTCTATATAGGGTTGTCTCGCTGTATGATTTGTAAGTCTAAACTCGTTGTTTTTGGCCATTCTTCAATTACTGTTTGGGGGAGCTTGGTCATTTTAGTTTGTTCTTAGATTTGGGAGTATTTAGTTCCGCTCTATAGAGTTACAACAATACAAATTTTCATGGATTTCGGACTGTGTTTACTTGGTTAAAATTCAAACTGAATCCGGATCCATCAAGGGTCATTTTTCTGCTACAAGTGGCAGCTCTATTGCAGATAAAAACTCTTTTCAATCTATAACGACTTTAGAAAAACAACTTTAAACACAATAAACTAGGTATATTGGGCCTCCTAAGTGCCAACTCTAATAAAATTGTGATGTCATTTACCCTTAGCATAAAAGGAAAGAAAAAACATGAAATTGGAACCTAAACGACATCAGTATATTATGCCAGGAATTACTTGCACGTTTCTTCAAATTCTTCGATGTAGCTTTATGCTAAAACTTATCAAATGTCGATAAACAGTGTTAAGCTTGAAATTGTACATTTTCTTTAGTGCTTATACATTTCAATTGCTAATTTTTTTTCTTTTCTTCAAGATGAAGGAAACCGGTTCCATCAAATATGATCTTGAAGCAGCATGTAAGTGTTCCTAATAATTTTAGAAAATTTTCAAATTTGGCAATATCCCTTTTGTGTTTGAGAAAAAAGGGCTTAGTGTATCATGGCTTTATGTGCTTTTTCTCCAGGGAATTGATGAAAATATTGAGGTAGAGGAAAAACGATATTTCAGGTGCATTATTTTTGAGGTGTGTGTTACTTCAAACATCTCATCTTTTGAAGCCAAGATACTATTACAAAATGGATGAGATCTCAATTTTAGTGGAATTCTCCCGAGTTCGCTAGCCGTTGCAGCACTTTAAAATAAGTTACTATAAGTTAAATTAGATTTGCATAACTTAATTTCATGGATAGTTTCATTTTGTCGTTTTCAAGAGATGAGCATACCCTTATCTAAAATCCTCATTCCTACTAATTGGTGGTTGTAAAATCTGTTTGGAACGAACTGCCCTTCATTTAAGACTTTTCACTATCATAAGCAAGTTGCCGCAGTTAGTGTTTTCGAATTAGAAAGTGCATTTTCCATAAAGGGTTGTCTGGCTGTATGACTTGTAAGCTCGTTGTTTTTGGCCATTCTTCAGTTACTGTTTTGGGGAGCTTGGTCATTTTAGTTTGTTCTTAAATTTGGCAGTATTTAGTTCCGCTCTATAGAATTACAACGATACAAATTTTCATGGATTTCGGACTGTGTTTACTTGGTTAAAATTCAAACTGAATTCAGATCGAGCAAGGGTCATATTCTGCTACAAGTGGCAGATAAAACTATTTTCAATCTATAATGACTTTAGAAAAACAACTTTCAACACAATAAACTAGGTATGTTGGGCTTCCTAAGTGCCAACTCTAATAAACCAAAAAAGAAAAAAATCATGAAATTGGAACCTAAACGACATCAGTGTATTATGACAGGAATTACTTGCACTTTTTTCCAAATTCTTCCATATTGCTTTATGCTAAAACTTATTAAATGTTGATAAACACTGTTAGGCCTGAAATTGTACATTTTCTTTAGTGCTTATACATTTCAATTGCTAATTTTTTTCTTCAAAATGAAGGAAACCAATTCCATCAAATATGATCTTGAAGCAGCATGTTAGTGTTCCTAAAAAATTTAGTAAATTTTCAAATTTGGCAATTTCCCTTTTGTGTTGGAGAAAAAAGAGCCTAGTTTATTATGGCTTTATGTGCTTTTTCTCCAGGGCAATGATGAAAATACAGAGGTAGAGGAAAAACAATATTCCAGGTTCTTTATTTTTGAGGTTTGTGTTACTTCAAACATCTCATCTTTTGAAGCCAAGACACTATTACAAAATGGATGAGATCTCAATTTTAGTGGAATTCTCCCGAGTTCGCTGCCGATTGCAGCACTTTAAAATAAATTACTATAAATTAAATTAGATTTGCATAACTTAATTCCATGGATAGTTTCATTTTGTTGTTTTCAAGAGATGAGGATACCCTTATCTAAAATCTTCATTCCTACTAATTGATGGTTGTAAAATCTGTTTGGAACAAACTACCCTTCATCCAAGACTTTTCACTATCATAAGCAAGGTGCTGCAATTAGTGCTTTCAGATTAGCGAGTGCATTTTCCATATAGGGTGGTCTGGCTGTATGATTTGTACTTATAAACTCGTTGTTTTTGGCCATTCTTCAATTACTGTTTGTGGGAGTTTGGTCATTTTGGTTTGTTCCTAAATTTGGCAGTATTTAGCTCTGCTCTATAGAGTTACAACCATGCAAATTTTCATGGATTTCGGACTGTGTTTACTTGGTTAAAATTCAAACTGAATTCGGATCCAGCAAGGGTCATTTTCTGGTACAAGTGGCAGCTCTATTACAGATAAAAACTCTCTTCAATCTATAACGACTTTAGAAAAACAACTTTCAACACAATAAACTAGGTATATTGGGCTTCCTACGTGCCAAATCCAATAAAATTGTGATGTCATTTACCCTTACCAAAAAAGAATAAAAGTCATAGGTATATTGGGCTTCCTACATGCCAACTCTAATCAAGTCATTTACCCTTACCAGAAAAGAAAAAAAATCATGAAATTGGAACCTAAACGACATCAGTATATTATGCCAGGAATTACTTGCACTTTTCTCCAAATTCTTCCATATTGCTTTATGCTAAAACTTATTAAATATTGATAAACACCGTTAAGCTGCCTTTGGGTGCGTGGTCCATTTAAAGGTTCTCACTATTATAAGCGAGGTGTGGCAACTAGTGTTTTCACATTAGCAAGTCCATTTTCTATTTTGGGTTGTCCAGCTGTATGATTTGTAAATATAAATCTAGTTTCGGGCCATCATTGAATTACTATTTGTGAGCTTAGACATTTTAGATTATTCTTAAATTTGGCAGATATTTAGCTCCTGTATAGAACTAAAATTTTCATGAATTTTGGACCATGTTTACATGGTTAAAATTCAAATTGAATTCGGTTCAAGCAAGGGCATTTTTATTCAGATAAAATTCTTTTCAATCTAGGTTGGCTTTAGAAAAACAACTTCTAATACAATAAGCTACATATGTTGGGCTTCTTACTTGCTAACTCTTGTAAAATGTTGAAGTCATTTACCCTTATTAAAAAAGAAATCATGAAATTGGAACGTAACCAGTATTGACTATCTCATGATAGGTATTATTTTCACTTTTCTCCTACTTCTTCTATATAACTCTGTGCTAGAACTTATTAAACAATGATCCACGTGTTTAGCTACCTTTGGGGTGCATTTTAAAGATTTTCAATGCTCATTACAGCTCCAAAAGTGTTAAATGGTAAACTTCCATGTACGCATTGTGCAATTTTTTTCATAGTTTCTTTCAAATTTTAATGATATTTGTCGGAGGGCTTCTTCTTATTATTTTTCCATGAAAGTTTGATGTGGCTAGTCTCTCAAAATTTCAAAATTTTGGGCTTCATTAATAGGTCATTTGTATTTTTCATTTTAGGGTCATATTATGTAATTTCTGCTTTTTTGCAGTGGTGTAGAACAAATAGCCAAATTTTTTCACGATTCAATTTCTATTTGTTTGTCAAATTTGGTTTTAATTTGAATAAGCTATCTTCCTTATTCTAAGAGGTCTTCAATTCTTATTTTTTCAATATATACGTTAGTTTGAAGGATTTTGAAAAATTGCTTAATATTTTTATTTCCAGTTCAGAAATATAATAATTCATTATGTTGTCTTTATAACTTGTTTCTTTATCTTGTTTGTCTTGATCACACTAGAGAATGGGAAATAGATTAAGGCAGTGCATGCACTGCTGCCAGGGGACAGTGCATGACCCTCATCCATTCATGCAAGTAGCTACCATCTTCTTGTTCTGAAATTCATGCCAGCAGCTGTTGTGGAAGCATATGGTCCATTCACTATTTGGTTAGGACTGTGCATGCACCACCCCAACTATTTTCCAGAAAAACATTGATTCCATCAAATTAACATCCTACATAATTGGACAGAAATTTTAGTGTGAACAGAGGTCTCTTGCGACCAAATTCGGCCCATTAAATGATTTTAAGTCAACATGATATTTGTTTGAAGAAGTTCTGGTAATAATAAAACCTGGATAGGATCTTGCTTCTTTCAGTAATCTTGGAAGATAAACATGTTTAAATTGATAAAATTCATTACAATCCATGTATTTTTGTTACAATCAAAACTTTTAATCTTCTAAAAGACTTCAGATACTTTCAAAGAAAAACCATTTCTTACCATTCCACCGGATCGGCAATTCATTAGATCTATAATCTTGAAAATTCATTGGATCTACAATTCATTTTTTCCAGCATATATTGATTTACCTGGACCTGTCTTCTACATGTGGTCATGGATGCTTGTTTTGTCAATCATTTTTCTCATTTATTTCTGCTGAGACAAACCATTGCATGTCCATTGACAAAATCTAACCTGCCATTTGCATTGCATCGCCTCCTTTCCACTTCTTTTTATGTTGCTAAAAGATACAAAAGCTTAGCTTTATGCTGTAAAAAGTTGAATTCTGCACAATGCTGGATTTTAGATTCCTCGTCTCTCATGTGATGCAATATATTTGGCTAAATTAACTAGGAAAATTATTAACATGCTTGGACTATTTGGTACCATTTATGTGCAAATAGATATATGTAAATTCACTTTTTTATTTTTCATCTTGACAACATCATCATGACCGGACACGTATAAAGATGCATTGAAAATGGGAAAGGTAACGTTCCATAGTCATTATCAACTATTGCTCATTTCAAAATTTTATGTTATCAATTCTCATAATCATTTTCCGATCAATGTCACTAAATTTATGGTTTAAATATTTTGTCGTTGTCTATTTGTTCTGTTGTCCAAAGTTCGTTTTTTAGCAGATTCCACTACCTAATGCTATTGATGTTTGGTTCCGTGCTTCTAAATTCTGAACACCTCATTTAGTGGTTCAAAGCTGCTAAATTTGTATGGGTTCCACTTTTGTTTTGATGAGATCTAAGATATCAAACATTTTAATGAAGGGAATGCACACACTTGTGCAATATATCAAACATTAAGCCAATTAATGTTGGGTCACCTGATTTTTCATGAAAGATGGCTCAAAATTCTTATTCCATGCCTGAATTCATACAATCTTGCTAATAGGGTGTCTCGTCAAATCTTCATTCTCTTGTGTTGTTTTTAGTGGGATAGAAACAACATGCAGATTTGTTTTGTTTTATGAATGGTTTTCTATATATTGAGCAAACTTGGTCTATATTTGAGTTGTTTGAAGTCCTTTTGTCCTTCAGCTTCTAAAGGCATTTTGTGTTGTAATTCTTTTGAATTTTTTCTCCTTTGCTCATAAAATCTCAGGTTTTGGAGTGCCAAATTTTGTTGTCTTGGTTTGGTTGATTTCGTGATGCTCAAGATGAAGTGCTTTTCTTTCCTAGATCCACATTTTTTTTTTCTTAGAGTATTTTTGATGTTATCTGTTTATATTTTTTATGCAATGCACAAATTGAATCTCTTAGGATATTCTACGAG
>JAXCLR010000092.1:91786-118740 GCA_035584095.1 Annona squamosa
ATCATCTGCGAACAAAAGGTGGGTAATTTGGGGCCCCCTGAAGTTAAGCCTAATCCCATGCAAAGATCCCCGGGTTACCGCAGAAGAAATGAGCGCCGATAGACCCTCCACGCAAAAAAGGAATAGATACAAGGACAAGGGATCCCCTTGCCGCAGACCCCTCCCCGGGTGGAATAGTCTGGATGTGAAGCCATTCACCTTAACCTTGAAGCCGACAGAGGAAATGCAACATAATAACCAGTTTATCCAGACCGGGCAAAAATTCATAGCCTCCATGACCAATTTCAGAAAGCTCCACTCTACGCGATCATACGCCTTGGACATGTCTAACTTGATTGCCAACTCACGCCGTCTACCCCCCTTGCGCTGCCTGAGAGAATGAATTGCCTCATATGCAATCAACATGTTATCAGTGATTAGCCTACCCGGCACAAAAGCGCTTTGTTCCGCCCCGATGACGTCGTTGAGTACAACTTTCAGCCTGTTCGCCAAAATCTTAGCCAAAATTTTATAAATCACATTACATAGGCTAATGGGTCTAAACTGCGACAAGGCTTGGGCGCCCGCCTTCTTAGGAATCAACACAATAGTTGTAACGTTTGTCTCCTGGATGTGACTCACCAATTGATTGTGATCTCTCCCCTCCATGAAAGTTTTGCATCATCGGAAGATATCTTGACCGACTATGTGCCAATACCGCTGATAGAAACCCGGAGACATTCCGTTCGGTCCAGGAGCCTTGGTTGGGCCCATACCCTTGACGGCCTTCTCCACTTCGGCCATACACAAAGGCCTAATCAAACCCTTTCTCTGATCCTCAGAAAGTTTCCTTTGAAAGAGGCTAGGGACCCAGTTCGAGTCTTGAGGGTTCGAGGAGGAAAATAATTCTGAGAAATGGGAGACTAACAGATTTAGCATCTCTTCTTGATCCCTAACTTGTTTCCCATCCATACCAATAAGAGACTCAATGAAATTTGTTCACCTCCGGTTTGAAGCCATCCGATCGAAAAAACGCGTGTTCCTGTCCCCATCCTTGAGCCAGTGGGCCTTTGCACGAATGCTCCATAGCATTTCCTCGTCTTCCGGTAAAAGATTTATCTGAAACTTGATTTTCCTAATTTTGTCCTCCCGTGCCTCTGAATATGGCAAATTCACCAACTCTGATAGCTCCCCCTGCTTCTTAGCGAGTGCCCGTCTGATATTTCCTCTTTTCGTACTATTCCATTTGGAAAGCTCTGCACCACACCTCCGAATTTTGCCACTCACTGACTCCTGAATATTTGCTTCCCCAAAGCCGGAAGACTTCCATACATTCTCGACGATTTTTGTGGCCTCGGGATCACGAGTCCAGAATAGCTCGTATCTGAATTCCTTTGGAGGCCTCCTCCTCCCCTGCGCAGGATCGAGATGTAACAAAAGCGGGCAATGATTGGACGAGGCCGCCGCAAGGTGGGTCATCCTAGCATAGGGAAATAGGTCATTCCAAGAAGAAATTGAAAGCCCCCTATCAAGCCGAGCTTCCACTCTCTGAGCACCCCTCCTGTTATTACACCATGTCATAGGCGGACCAGTAAATCCAAGATCCTGCAAGTTGCATAAATCAATAGTGTTTCAGAAAGAATCCATTTGGGATTGATTGCGCGTCCTCTCACTTTGATATTCACTTGGCCCCATCACTTCGTTAAAATCACCCATCACTAGCCATGGTGTAACACAGTTGTTTGCCAGCTGATTGAGAATATGCCAAGAAATATGGCGGCGGTGGGTCTCGGGGTGACCATAGAACCCCATGAACCGCCAACCCAAAAAGTCAGCGTCAATATGATGTGCCGAGAAGCTCCGAACCGACACCGGGTGGTCTTCATTCCAAAACAAAGCCAAGCCACCGCTCCTAGTGGCTGCTTCCACTACAAAACAGGAATCAAAATGTATCCTTCGTCTAACCCGATCCATTTCCTTCTTATTTGCTTTAGTTTCACACAAAAAGACTAATTTGGGAGCTTGTTGTCTAACAAGATCAAAAAGATTGCGAATTGCGCGTGGATTCCCAAGCCCACGGCAATTCCATGCCAAAATGGCCATATTACTGGAGGTGGGCTTTGGGAGTCCCCAAAGCTACCACCTCCCCCACAAGTTGCTTTCCCATATCCTTTGCCCGCTTGTTCTCAGTTACCATTATCTCCAGGTCCCCTTCGCGGCCTCTTTTTGTCCCATGTAGACCGCCCATTGGTACCGCCTCGGTCAACTTCATACCCTTGACCTGTCTATTCCTCCGTTTCCACCTACCCCTTTCCCCAGGGAGTAGCCATGTTCACTACCCCCCTCAGATGGCCCCCCCTGTAGCTCCCCCATTCTTACAAGAGAGTTTGAGGAAAGCCCTTTAAATCCGCTTCTCTCCGCACGCACCTCTACTTCCACCAAACCCTCATCGCTTTCTACATTCTGGACCATTTCAGCCCCCATCCCTCCCTTAATATGGCTCCCCATTGTATGAATATGATACCCCCTGGTTTGGGTCATCGACCCCTTACACGACCCTGACACCCCCGGGATCATCTCCCCCTTTACAGCAGCTGCCCCTCCCTTCCCCATGCTTAGATACCCCTCTTTCCCACTACCGCTGACTTCTCCACCAACTGCCTCCCCTTCCCCAATATGGTGCTGAGAAGCCGATCCCAACTCCACCCTATGCTGCACACACCAAGGGTCCACTCCCACAAGAGGAACCGAAAGAACTGGTGGACCCCCCTGCTGCTGGCTATCGGACTCCAAAATAGATCCCACCTTCATTGCAGCAATTGGCCTGGACAAGCTAGCCAAACTCTCCACCGCCCGGTGTTGCATACCTGATGAATCCACGCCCAACTGAGAAACCGAGAGATCTGGAAGATTTGATTCGTTGGCCAGATGCTCCCCTTGCTGCTGCTGCCCAGTATCTGTTTCCATATTGAGTACCATCCATGGCTCGACACTACACCTAATGCCACTGCCCCCTAGACTCCCAACCAAAGCATTCACCCTTCCATCTACAGCATTCGAGTGCCCCACCCCTTCCTCCACACGCTGCCCATACTTGCCCAAATACTTAACCGGTGCAGCTCTGAATTCAGACCTCAGCTCCCCTTTCAGTTTCAGCGGTCTTGAACCCGCCCTTAGCCAGCTCCCGTAAGGCATATCAGCCTCCACCCGACACCGTTTCTCCAAGGTAACATTCCTGCAATCCTTGTGTGCATGCCCGATCAAGCCACATAAGTAACAAAACAACGGCAGCTTCTCATATTGGAAACTGATCCACCATTTTTGCTGGTCTCCCACACGAATGAACATCCCCCGACGGAGAGGATTCCTACAATCCAGCATTACTTTTATCTTGACTTCATCTTCTGAACCTTTGATCTCAAGAACATCGTCAAAGGTATGAGCTACAATCTCTCCCAGAAAGTGTTTATCGACCAAGTATGGAATGCCTTGTATATGAATCCACATCGGCGTTTTGACGAGCAGAATGTGTGCATAGTCCGTATCTTCCCGTAATTCCTCAATGACGATCAGATTACGGTCAAACAGCCAAGGCCTACCATCCATGACCCGGTTTCTATCTTCAAGTTCAAAGAAGGAAGCCTTCAGCAGATTCTCTCCTACCTCCGTGAAGTGGAGATTTCCTTTCATTCTCCATAGCCTCCGCAACATTCCCTTAAACTGCTCCTTGTTGTAGGTTTTCGATGCCGATAGTGTGCATAACAATGCAGGCTCCGCTCCTGGAACGACCTTCCTGATCGCGTTGCTATCAATAGACAATGTCTGGAGTTCAGCCTCCAGCAGCTCCTCGGTGCTGATGTTCATAGCCTCGGTTCGTACTTTTGTTCTCAGTGCAGACGAGAAAATGGTTCCAGTGTCAAAGACTTGTCTTCCCCGATCACAGCTAGACTGCCGGTGAGTCAAAACAGCAACTCCGGCGCATTCCCCGACCCCCAATACTCTCACCCGTACCACGAGCGCGACTAGAATCGCCAATCGGGTCCTAACAGGGGAGAGACGTGAATCACTGAATGAAGAATTTTTGAGTGCCCATGATTCATAACATGACGACGTCGGTGATTTCCCCTCTGGCTCCATCGATGATCTCGTTCCTGCCATCGGTGCCGGCTAAGAAGTTGCTGACGGGATTGTAGAGCTCCGACAGATGGAAGTCCTCCATCGCAACTTGGTTTGTAATCGGGGGGAGATCTCTCCACCGAGCTGCCGTTGTCTTCCTTGACTACAAAAACAATTACTGCCCACGAAAACGAGCCCCATCCGTTCAGCTCCCCTACCCCGACAATCTGCCATGGGTAGACTAATGAATTATCAGCAAACGAGTTTGGCTCATAATAGCTTTGATACCCTTAAATCCAAATCAATTGCAAAAACCCTAAAAATTTTGCTCAACAATTGATGAATTACAAGGGGACTGAAATTCAAGATGTCATTACAAGAAATCACGAAATTATTATGCACACTATTTTACCTACTCTCTTGCTATAACTCACAACTAATGAAAGACGCTCAAAACAATCCCTCCTCAACCTATGACCTCCTCCCAATTTATAAGCCCAACCGACCAACCCAGGCCCAACAGCCTCAGTACCACACACGTGTTACCTCGCACGTGTACGATTATCTCAATACATCCCTATCAGGGGAGGAGCAGACCTAACATTTATAGGGGTGCTGCTAATTCCTCTTGGAACCGAAAAAATCCTCTTTTAATTGGCGCTCATTGAGGCACGCTGCCATCTGTGCGATGAACAGTTGACGAACCTCAGGTTGTCATATGAGGATGACATCTCAGTCACATGTATCTCTATGTATGTTATGCATTATTGCGTATGCTCGACTTCCAAACTTGTCAATGGGCCCCACCTGCTCAAACCAATACTAAAATAGATGCATATTAAAACAGTGATCATACTATGACGGAGGAAAAAGTTTACCCACTCTGTTCATGCCCTACGTCTCCCGTACCATTCACACACAATAGCATGTCATTTTCCACCCATGTGGCAACAAAATAAGCTCTTAAGGCTCCATTTGATAATGAATATGGGGTATGAAGCAAATTTCTTATCTTTTATCATACATATTTTTTCTAAAAGGTGTTTAATATTTTATCTATTTAACTACCTTTTTTCTAATTTTACATATATAGTTCAATTATCTTTTCATGCAACTACTCGATTTATTTATATATTATTCCTATCATATTATCTGATTCTCATATTTTTTTAAAAAATATTCCATCTCTCACCTTCCTACACACTCATTATCCATGTTACTAAAGGGTTCACAACCATTCTCATGAGACAACAAAAGCAGTGTCCAAATGAACTTTATGCCAAAATGTCGTTCAAGCCTCCAAGTGCCGCGATGTTGCATTTTTCTGTGCACCTGGGTGCACAGGTGCATTAAACTATTTTTAAAATTTTTTTTATATAATTGTTACTGTGAGTGTATTTAACATGTGTATCAGTTTTTACTATTTCTGAATTATTTTAAATATTTATTTTTATTTTTGAAAATCAGTAGCATTTTAGGTAATTACTAAAATTTTCAAAAATCGAAAATAAATATCTAAAATACTCCAAAAATAGTAAAAATTGGTATACATGTTAAATACATTTAGATTAACAGTTGTATAAAAAAATTTAAAAATAAAAAATAAATTAAAATAAGCTTAATGTATTCAGGTGCACTGAAGCTAAATGCACAAAATCTGGTTCCGTTTATCATGGGATCTTAAGTGGCTCAAGCAGGCGCTGATAAATTTGTACTCTTGTCTGGAATGAATTGGCGCACCGGCACGGGTCAAAGTTCCCCTGCAAGTGGCTGTTTGCTTTTACATAATTGTACAATTTCAAGGCTGTGGGCCCGACCACCAACACGCATAAGGTGGGTTAGTTGTATCACGATTTATTGCGATCATAATGCAACGTTTGAGGTACCCCTTCACAAAAATACTATTTAATTTAATTTAATTAAGGGCTTTCAGGATATACGGGCTTCCGTAAAATTGTAGATTTATGGTTGATAAGCTTATTTTTCATTTGGGTTTTTAAAAAATGTGCAATTCATTTACATCACGCGCTGTGAAATTCAACAAATTTTAAGCTTTTATTTTTTAATTTCATACAATGAAGATAGATCATTACCTTATACAAGAAAATGTCAAATTGTTGCATTTTCTTATTAAGATAAATGATGTTTGTAGGCAAAGTTTTTTATTACAAATATGAGCAAAGGACAATTTATATTTAACTATCATATCTGTTCCATTTGTTGTTGCTACAGACGAATTTGTTGTTTCAAAGTATTTTAGGGGTATAATTCTTTCATTTATACAATTTAAATCGGCTCCTGAGTCTACCAAGGCTATTAAGCTTATATAAAAATCTTCAGGAAAATATTTAATTTTAAGTGTTATTTTTATCTACCATTTTTGAGATATAATTCATTGGGCTTCATTACACATAATCGATATAGAATTTTCCTTTTCTATTTCTTTTAGTTTTGAAGATTCTGCCTTCTTTTCTCTCATAATTTCTTGTAAATGAAGTTCAAAATCTTCTTCATTGTTTTCTTCTTGCTCAACATTTATAGATAACTCTTTTAGTTATAGAATTTGAATTCTATTTTTTAACTATGAAATTTCTTTTTTCATTTCTTTTATTTCTTGTGATAGTTCATATGTTGTTTGAGGTTTTGGAATATCTTTTATATATTTTCTTTGATTTTTATAATATTCATCATTGACGAAGTTTCAAGAAGAGTTAGGGTTCAGTATTATTTGACATTGTCATTTTTAAATATTTATTTAGCAATTCTATCTTTTGATTCGAATCTTCTACTTGGTTTATAAGATCTAATAATACCTGGTTTGAATTATTCATCATATTAAAAGAATAATACCTTGAATTTGAAGATGTTTGATAATCTCTGGGGCTATAGGAACATTGACATTGGTGTTCATCAGAACTGTTATTATACATTTCATTTATTTCAAACTCTGCTTCACTTTCTGAAGAATCTTCAAATTCACTTTCAGAAGTAACTGTTAATTCATTTAATTTTTTAGACAATTCTTCTATACTTAGACTTTTATCAGCTAATAATTCTTTTACCTGATTTTTATAGCATCTAGAGGCATAGTGTCCAAATTTACCACATTTATAACATTTAATTTCTTTAACATTTTTCTTCTGTGATGGTTTTGGTTTATATTTTCTAAACTTATTTTTAGAATAATATTGTTTTGGAGCTTTTTCTTTGAATGACCTTTCTTTTAATTTCTTTTGATATTTTTTGGCTTTTAAGAACTTTGATTTTTTCATTATTCGTTGAACTGGGGTTTGTTCTATATCATAATTTGAGCAAAATATTAATAAATCTTGAGATCTTAGAAATTTTATTTCATCCATATGTTTTTGCTGACAAAGTTCTATACCAACCTGTTTTATTTTTGTAAATAGTGTTCCCCAGGAAATGCGAATATTGAATTTAAACTCCAAACAACACCAATGGATGGAACCAAATGGAAAATCTACTTTGATTTGCTTGGTGTTAGGTAGTAGAAGCTGTAATAAGGAGATTTTCAAAGCTACTATGACGAAAATATGGAAAGTAAAAGGGAAGCTGCAAACACTAGATGTTGAGGATAATCTTTATATCCTTGCCTTTGAAAAAAAAGAGGAGACAAGAAGAACATAGGAAGGAAGCCCATGACTGTTTGACAGAAACTTGATTATGTTGGATGAACTTATAGCTCCTATTAAAACAAACAATGTGGATTGTGCCATTGTGGTAATGGATATCCCTTACTTGTTGACAGGGAGGAATTGGGTGTCATGCTTTGGAATTCTTTTGGGGAAATGTTATGAGATTGCGTTAATGAGTGATAACCTGAGGATTAAAGTGGAAATTGATGCAAATAAACCATTGCGAAGAGGAATATTTATGCAAGGGGAATCGAGTAAGAAGAGGTGGATAAGATTTCAATATGAAAGACTTCTAACTTTTTGTTACTTTTTCCGGAAAATAGGTGTACTTAGAGGTTGTTTAAAATGGGGACAAAAGGAAAAGAAAATGCAAGAGGGGGATCTTCCATATGGAAATTAGCTAAGAGCAAGGGTAAAGATAAAAGGATGGAAGGACAAAAATGGGAAAGGAAATAAGGTAGAGCCAGTAGCATACCTAGGGAAATCAGAAATTATACAAAGAAAACAATGAAGAAGATCATTACCTTATACAAGAAATTATCAAAATCTTCTTCATTGTTTTCTTCTTGCTCAACATTTATAGATAACTCTTTTAGTTCTAGAATTTGAATTCTATTTTTTAACTCTAAAATTTCTTTTTTCATTTCTTTTATTTCTTGTAATAGTTCATATGTCGTTTGAGGTTTTGGAATATCTTTTATATATTTTCTTTGATTTTTTATAATATTCATCATTGACGAAGTTTCAAGAAGAGTTAGGGTTTTAGTATTATTTGATATTGTCATTTTAAATATTTATTTAGCAATTCTATCTTTTGATTCGAATCTTCTACTTGGTTTATAAGATCTAATAATACCTGGTTTGAATTATTCATCATATTAAGAGAATAATACCCTGAATCTGAAGATGTTTGCTAATCTCTGGGGCTATAGAAACATTGACATTAGTGTTCATCTGAACTTTTATTATACATGAAATAGGATTAAAATAGGTTTAGGTTTGGCCAAATCTTTATCTAATATGGCTCACTCTGATTTCCACCCTTAATGTTATGTTAATGGCTAGATGCCAGTTTGCAAAATGTTGTAATTTGTATACATAGTTTAGTAATGTTGATGGTAAGAAGTACGGATATTTACAAAAATTTCATCCACGGTATCAGAATTGTGAATGCCCTTGATTATAATATTCGGCGCTACATTGTATGAAGTACCAATAAAATAATCGTAGGCTGAAATTTTTAATTTCAAGAATACTACTCCTCCAAAAATATTCAAACATGGCGTATGACACTAAACAAATAAAAAGTGGTTGCAAAAACTGTTTGAGAATTGCAGCACTGAAATTTGCATTGCATTTTACAATTGCGACACTTGATGAAGCATGCTGGAAAACAGCAACCCCGTTCCTGCACGAACCTTGGACAACCATTGTTATAGAGGATTAGAAATGAATAATCAACATATTTACAAACACAACGCAAGCCCAATCTGTTGACATTCAAATGATCATGAATAAGTTGAAATCACGTAAGTATACTTTTTTTTTTATTTTAAAAATCAGCATTTGAGGCCTTTCAGGTCATTCTCAATCTAAAAATGTTGATATTTAATAATTATATATATATATATACATGTTCAAAAAATTAGAATTGAAATTTTATTAGCGGATTAAGATTAATATTATTCTCTACCCGGCCAACCTAATTCTTTTACATCCCTAGCTAAAACGTATACTTTTAAGTTTTCAAAATTTCTGTTAAAAATGTTTTTTCAAATATTTATGTTTTATAATTTTTTGAATATGTGGCTTGAAAGGCCTCAAATGCCGATTTTTAAAATAAAAAAAATTATACTTACGGGATTTTCAACTTATTCATGATCATTTGAATGTCAACGGATTGGGCTTGTGTTGTTCTTGTAAATATGTTGATTATTCATTTCTAATCCTTTGTAACAATGGTTGTTCAAGGTTCGTGCCGGAACGGGGTTGCTGTTTTCCAGCACGCTTCATCAAGTGTTGCAATTGTAAAATGCAACGCACGCTGCGTACACAATGGAAACGCTCAAATCCACTAGCAGCACAAAAACGGGGACCGTACGTTCCAATCAGGCAAGCGCTAGGCCCCACTCCCTCACTATCGCTCTCTACCCCCTTCCGCCCACTTTCCATTCCCAGCTCTCCTCTCCCCCCAAGATCCACAGCCACGAGTGCTGCTCTCACTCTCCACTGTCACAAATTCATCCACGACCCCACAGAAAAAAAGAATTCCCCATACAGCCATACCTTTCATTCCATTCAAACATGTGGCGACGGACGATCGATCTACAACTACTACTACTACCACCACCACCACCATCTTCTCTGAGTAAAAACAACAAACACCTCGACCTCAAGGTCATCCTCAACCAATCCGTCCTCAGGCTTTGCCACACCCGTCACCCTCTCTCTGCTTCAAGCCACCTCTCTTAAACCCTCCCCCCTCCACCGCCGCTGCCGCCGCGTCTCCACACCTCCCTCCATTGCTCCTCCGATACTCCTCCTCCTGCTTCCATCATCGACATCGTCGAGCTCCCGCTTTCCCCCCTCCCCCTCGTCTCTTCCCCGGCGCCATCCTCCCCCTCCAACTCTTCGAGTTCCGCTACCACATTGTGATGCACACCCTCCTCCACACCGACCTCCGCTTCGCGGTCATCTACTCCGACAGCATCCCTGGCACTGCCGACGTCGGCTTCATTGGCGAGGTCGTCAAGCACGAGCGCCTCGTCAACGACCGCTTCTTTCTCATTTGCAAGCGCCAGGAGCGCTTCCATGTCCGTCGCCGCCTCCGCACCAAGCCCTACGTCCTCGCTCAGGTCTCCTGTCGAGGACCGCCCCGTTGGTGACAAGGACCTCGAGGAGCTCGCCAACGATGTGGGGACTTATATGAAGGACGTCATCCGCCTGTCCAACCGCCTGAATGGGAAGCTGGAGAAGGAGGCGCAGGACCTCCGCTGAAGCCTCTTCCCCAGGCCCTTCTCCTTCTTCGTCGGCAGCACCTTCAAGGGCGCGCCTAGAGGGAGCAGGTGCTGCTAGAATTGGAGGACACGGCAATGTGGCTGAAGAGGGAGAAGGAGATGATGAGGAATATTCTTAATTATCTCAAGGCGGCATCTGCAGTGAAAGATGTATTCCCTTGGTCTTGATTGGAGAAGAGGCAAGGAAGGCGTTGTAGCTTGTAGCAGCACGGATTGGGGAAGTATATATAGGAAGATAGCTTGAAGTGTTGGAGAAACTTGTCATGCGGTCCGTCTTACAGGGTCTGTTCTGCTGTTCATTTCTTTTCCTCTCGTCTTTTTTCTGTTTTATAGACAAGTGATTATGTTTATATTTTGCAGTCTGTACTTGCAGTCTTTACCAAAGTCCATGAATCCGGCTTTCTTTTTGGATGGTTTTGATGGGAAAAAGATCGGTAAGATACGCTCCCTTTCTCTCAAGCTTCATCGGCTAGCAAAACTGCACAACTCAATGATATTTTTGCCAATGAAAAATAAAGCGATATGTTTAATATCATTTGCTCTCTTCCTGAGACATGGAAAATTTCTTATTCTGAATAGTTTCCTTTTGCCTATTTTTGTTTTTTCTGCAATAATTCAACTAGACAATTATCTCTCCTAGACTGCAAAGATACAAAGCTTTACTCTCCCTTTCTAATTTCATAATTGTCTGTGACCATTCTAAGAGAAAAATGCTTCCTTTTGAAACTCATGACTCCTTGTCTGGGAAAAATGAAGTGTCTTCCCCCTCTTTGTAGCTCTTTCCAGGAAAAGCAGCTAGTTTTTGCTGGAGTCTTTTAAATGGAGAAGATAAAAAAAAAGAGGAAAAAATTTCAGTATTTTGAGCTTCAGTGAAAGGGAGTTTTCCATCAAATGTTTGTACTATGCTGATTTTATATCCTTATAGAATTAGTTCTCATTGAGAATTTCAATGAGTTTGATTTTCATCTTGATTCTACAACTCTTCAAAGCGTCCCATGTTTATGGATAATGCGCTTCTTCTTGCAATGAGAGAAAGGACAAACAATTTTGTTCTTAACATACTCTTAGATCATATTTGGGGCAGTAAAATGTTGCAAAACACTATTGATGGGTCTGCCAATGTGTGTGGAGAAGACATGACAACGGAGAGTTTTTGATACAAGCTCTGAACATTATGCGAAACGCAATGAGCTAATGGATGTTGCTAGATAAGTTTGAGCAGTTTGAGGTTTAAGTTGCTAGATGAGGACTTGAGTGTGAGGATTGAAAATTCTGGTTGAGGGGATGGTTGGGCCAAATGCTATTGATGTTTCGTTCCCTGCTTCTAAATTTTGAATACCTCATTTAGTGGTTAAAAGCTGCTAAATTTTTATTGGTTCTACTCTTGTTTTGATGAGATCTAAGATATCAAATATTTTAATGAAGGGAATGCACACGCTTGTGCAATATATCAAACATTAAGCCAGTTAATTTTGGGTGACGTGATTTTCCATGAAAGATGGCTCAAAATTCTTATTCCATGTATGAATTCATGCAATCTTGCTAATAGTGTCTCATCAAATCATCATTCTCTTTTGTCGTTTTTAGCGGGATGGGCACAACATGTTGACCCGTTTTCTTATGAATGGTTTTATATGTATTGAGCAAACTTGGTCTATATTTGAGTTGTTTAAAGTCCTTTTGTCTGCCAACTTCAGAGGCATTTTGTGTCTTAATTCTTTTGAATTTCTTTTCTTTTGCTCATGAAATTTCAGGTTTTGGAGTCCCAGATTTTGCTGTCTTGGTCTGGTTGATTTTGTGATCCTCGAGATAAGTGCATTCTTTCCTAGATTCACAATTTTATTTTATTTTTTTGCTTAGGGTCTATTTTGTGTTATCTGTTTATATTTTTATGCAATACACAAATTGAATCTCTTAGGATATTCTTTGAGAATGATAAATTTAATCTCAGAATTGCCATAGTTATGCATTGACATCAGAATTGCAAATTAACCTTAAAAAAATGTAAGTCATGTGCCCATGTCTTCGGAACCTTTCATGTAGAAATATATATATATATATACATATATATGAAAAATATCTATGACACTCAACAAGCAGACCTAGTAGTGAGAAAGAATTAATTATATTTGTGACAATTTCTCATGAAATATCAAAAATTTCATAGTACAAGAAAAACCCCATTGATACGCTACCAAAAAATGGTGAATAGTGAGATGAAACAACATTTCCTCATTTAAGGAGATAACTTTTAATATCATTATAAAAGGTGAAAAAATCCTCAGATACCGTGAAATATGGTGAGGTGAGGGGTTTTCAAAAACCCACAAAAAATCTTAGTAACCGGGGTTCGGCACCACAAGAAAAAAGAAAAATCCCCAAATATCCTGAAATACGGTGAGGAAAAAGTTTTTTTTTTTAAAAAAAAAATCCCAGATACCCTGAAATATGGTGAGGGGGGAGTTTTCAAAAACCCCCAAAAATCTTAGTAATCGGGGCTTGTCACCATAAGTGTGGAGACTTGCGTCATACAGTGAGGGGTGGAAGAAGGAAAAATCCTCAAATATCCTGAAATACGGTGAAGGGAAAGTTCTTTTTAAAAAAGTCCCAAATATGTTGAAATACGGGGAGGGGAGGGTTTTCAAAAACCATCAAAAATCTTGGTAACTGGGGCTCGGCACCACAAGTGTGAAGACTTGCATCAAACGGTGAGGGGTGGAAAAAAGAAAAATCCCCAGATATCCTGAAATATGGTAAGGGGAAAGTTTTTTTTTTTAAAAAAAATTCCAGATATCTTGAAATATGGTGAGGCGAAGGTTTTCAAAAACCCTCAAAAATCTTAGTAACCGGGGCTCGGCACCATAAGTGTGGAGACTCGCGTCAAACGGTGAGGGGAGGAAGAAAATTTGTAACATGCACTACTATCATGATTTTCGTATTATAGTTAACTTGCTTGGATGAGTTGTAAACGTCTGTATATCCAGTATCTACTAGTTGGATGAACACACGCTCATGTGCTATGCTATTTTATATGTTTCATGAAAAAATATTCACTGATATAACTTAATGAAACTCACTTCTTAGGCCCATACTTATATTAACAGCCCTTGAAGAATTTTAAAATTTTGCTACCTATAGAAATAAAAGACCAATACGTATTAAACAGAAGTATGAACATTTAAAAATTGTTATTACAAGAATGGCATTATAGGAAAATTTCAAAAAAAGAATTGAAAGAGTTCCTAATGTGATTTGATATATATATACAAAAAAAATTATCAAAAGCTTTGAAACAGAGCAAGCGATCATTATTTGGGTGATAATGTGCGTGATGATGCGCGTTCATATAGGAATCAATAACAATCTTTCTTAGTCTTTCTATTTTTAAGCCTTTTCGCTGCCACAAGCTGCCCATCAAAATTGCTATTATAACCTTCTATGAAATGACAATTGATTATTCACCTTTATTTATGTTTTGACTATGAAATATTTGCTTGTCTGTTTCCTCACAACCTTACATGTAATTTTTATTGTTGTTATTATTTCTAAGTTTGTGTGAAGGTCCATGTGTGGGGCAATCATGTTTTCTGAAAAGCATGTTTTGGCATAGTTTATTGATGATTGAGATTTTTTGCCGTGGATGATATAATAGGAGTACTTTCTTCACGTTGCTTCACTCATGGCAAAACAGGATGCTAAGCACTTTAGCAAGCCTCATGCACTTTGAAATTGTACTTTTTCTGTAGTGCTTATACATTTCAATTGCTTTTTTTTTTTTTTTTTTTGTCTTTTTCTTTCTTCTTCAAAATGAAGGAAACCAGTTCCATCAAATATGATCCTGAAGCAGCATGTAAGTGTTCCTAAAAATTCTAGTAAATTTTCAGATTTGGCAATTTCCCTTTTGTGTTTGAGAAAAAAGAGTTCAGTGTATGATGGCTTTATGTGCTTTTTTTCCCAGGGAAATGATGAAAATACTGAGGCTCAGGAGAAACGATATTCCAGGTGCATTATTTTTTAGGTTTGTGTTACTTCAAACATCTCATCTTTTGAAGCCAAGAAACTATTACAAAATGGATGACATCTCAATTTTAGTGGAATTGTCCTGAGTTCGCTACCCATTGCAGCACTTTAAAATAAATTACTATAAACTAAATTTGCATAACTTAATTCTGTGGATAGTTTCATTTTGTTGTTTTCAAGAGATGAGTATACCCTTAGCTAAAATCCTCATTCCTACTAATTGATGATTGTAAAATCTGTTTGGAGCAAACTACCCTTCATTTAAAACTTTTCACTATCATAAGCAAGGTGCTGCAATTAGTGTTTTCAGATTAGCAAGTGCATTTTCTATTTAGGGTTGTCTGGCTATATGATTTGTAAGTATAAACTCATTGTTTTTGGCGATTCTTCCATTACTTTTCGGGGGAGCTTAGACATTTTAGTTTCTTCTTAAACTTGGCAGTATTTAGTTCCCCTCTACAGAGTTACAGCTATACAAGTTTTCATGGATTTCGGTCAGTGTCTACTTGGTTAAAATCGATACTGAATTCAGGTCCACCAAGGGTCATTTTCTTCTAAAAGTGGCAGCTCTATTGCAGATAAAAACTCTCTTCAATCTATAATGACTTAAAAAAAACAAATTTCAACACAATAAACTAGGTATATCAGGCTTCGTAGGTGCCCACTCTAATAAAATTTTGATGTCGTTTACCATTACCAAGAAAGGAAAAAAATCATGAAATTGGAACCTAAATGATATCAGTATGTTATGACAGGAACTGCTTGCACTTTTCTCCAAATTCTTCCATATAACTTTATGCTAAAACTTATTAAATGTTGACCAACACTGTTAAGCTGCCTTTGGGTGCATAGTCCATTTAAAAGTTCTCGCTATCATAAGCTAGGTGTTGCAGTTAGTGTTTTCACATTAGCAAGTCCGTTTTCTATTCTGGGTTGTTCAGCTGTATGACTTGTAAATATAAATCTAGTTTCGGGCCATCTTTCAATTACTATTTGTGAAGCTTAGGCATTTTAGATTATTCTTAAATTTGGCCGATATTTAGCTCCTGTATGGAGTTACAACTGCATAAATTTTCATGAATTTTGGACCGTGCTTACTTGGTTAAAATTCAAATTGAATTCGGTTCAAGGGGCATTTCCTGCTACCTGTGGCAGCTCTATTTCAGATAAAATTCTCATCAATCTATGTTGGCTTTAGAAAAACAACTTTCAATAGAATAAACTAGATATGTTGGGCTTCTTATGTGCCAGCTCTTGTAAAATTTCGATGTCATTTGAAATTGGAAAGTAACCAGTATTGACTATCTCATGATAGTTATTATTTTCACTTTTCTCCAAATTCTTCTATATAACTCTATGCTAAAACTTATTAAATGATGATCCACGTGTGTTTACCTACCTTTGGGTGCATTTTAAAGATTTTCAATGTTCATTACTGCTCCAGAAATGTTAAATTGTAATCTTCCATGTACGTGTTGCAGAATTTTTTTCATAGTTTCTTTCAAATTTTAATGATGTTGGTTGGAGGGCTTCTTATTCTGAAATTCATGCAGGCAGCTGGTGTGGAAGCTTATGGTCCATTCACTATTTGATGAGGACTGTGCATGCACCACCCCAACTATTTTCTGGAAAATCATTGATTCCATCAAATTAACATCCTACGTACTTGGACGGAAATTTTAATATGAACAGAGGTCTCTTGTGACCCAAATTCAGGCCATTTGGAGATCTACAATTCTTTTTTTTTTTTCCAGCATATATTGATTTACCTGGACCTGTCTTCTATATATGGTCATGGATGCTTCTTTTGTCAATCATTTTTCTTGTTTAATTCTGCCGATACAAACCATTGCATGTCCATTGCCAAAATCTAACCCATCATTTTCATCGCATTGCCTCCTTTTCGCTAATTTTTATCTTACTGAAAGATAGAAAAGCTCAGCTTTATGCCATAAAAAGTTGAATTTCGCACAATGCTGGACTTCGATAGGCATTCCTCATCTCACATGTGATGCAATATATTTCACTGAATAACCTTCTTGGACTATTTGGTACCATTTATGTGCATATAGATACATGTAAATTCACTTTCTTATTTTTCGTTTTGACAGCATCATGATGACAAGACACGTATAAAGATGCATTGAAAATGGGAAAGGTAACGTGCCATAGTCATTATGAACTATTGTTCATTTCCAAATTTTATGTTATCAATTCTCATGATTATTTTCCCATCAATATCAGAGGCAAAGACAAATTTGAAGGTAACGATTCACGTACATTTGTGGTTTAATTGTCTTGTTGTTGGCTATTTTTTCTGCTATCCAAAGTTCGTTTTTGAGTAGATTCTGCTAATAATTTGTGTTGGGACTATGGACTTCATGCATTGTCAACCAGGAACGCTAGTAGATATGGCATTGATTCTTTATCCAGTCACGAAGGCAATATTTTTTTTAACTTTACGGGGTTCATTTTTCTGTTAGGGTCTGTTCATACACCGCAATCAACCTTGTGAGAAGGATTATTTTTATGTCACACGATAGGGTTCACAAGTCCATTTGCCCTTGAAAGTAAATTAGTAAGGATTTTGAAGTATTACCCCACAATGTAATCTAAAAAAATGAAGGAATCTTTATAAAAAAAAAAAGCTAAAGTTGTAAAAGGAAAATTTTTTAAAAATCTTAATTTTGGAATTTCGTTCATTTTCCTGCAATTCTTTTTCCCTTTTTGAAAAATTTTCCATGTTTTATAATTTTTGGCTTTTAAAAAAAATTTCCTTTTAGAACTTTCCTTTCCTTTCATTTTATCATTTTACATTTTGAAAATTTTTTGGAAGTTTGCACATGGATTGTTTCCAGCTTTTTTGCCTACCTTCGAGAATATTGGCATTTTTTCGTGCTTGTTCTAGAAGGAAAATTTTTGAAAATCTTAAATTTTAATGCATGCTGAATTTTTCAAAAATAAAAAGGAAGCTCTGGGAAATTTCAAAATTCCAAAATTTTCAAAAGCATAAAAAATTTTGACGGGAGTGATGAGGTGGGTAGATAAGTATGGATTAAAATTTTCAGTTTTTCTAAAAAATAATTTTCTCATTTAAAAAATTTTCATTTTCTTTTCTATTCAACTTGTCTTATCTCCTATTGTTGAAGTATTTTGAAATTTTGCTACCTATAGAGATAAAAGACCAATACGTATGAAACAGAAGTATGAACATTTAAAAATTATCATTATAAGAACGGTGTTAGTGGAAATTTCAAAAAAACAAATGAAAGAGTTCCTAATGTGATCCCATATTATATAAAAAAAAAATTTTATCAAAAGCTTTGTAACCAAGCAAGTCTATATTTGGGTGATGATGTGCGTGATGATGTGCGTTCATATAGGAATGAACAACAATCTCTTGCTTAGTCTTTCTATTTTTAAGCTTTTCATTGCCACAAGCTGCCCATCAAAATTGCTATTATAACCTGCTATGAAATGACAATTGATTATTCACCTTTATTTATGTTTCGGCTATGAAATATTTACTTGTCTGTTTCCTCACAACCTTACATGTAATTTTTATTGTTGTTCTTATTTTCTAAGTTTGTGTGAAGGTCCATTTGTGGGGCAATCATATTTTCTGAAAAATATGTTTTGGCATAGTTTATTGATGATTGAGATTTTTTGCCATGGATGGTAGAAAAACAACTTCCAATAGAATAAACTAGATATGTTGGGCTTCTCATGTGCCAGCTCTTGTAAAATTTCGACATCATTTGAAATTGGAACACAACCAGTATTGACTATCTCATGATAGTTATTATTTTCACTTTTCTCCACATTCTTCTATATAACTCTATGCTAAAACTTATAAAAAGATGATCCACATGTGTTTAGCTACCTTTGGGTTTATTTTAAAGATTTTCAATGCTCATTACAGCTTCAAAAATGTTAAATGGTAATCTTCCACGTACTTGTTGCAGAATTTTTTTCGTAGTTTCTTTCAAATTTTAATGATGTTGGTCGGAGGGCTTCTTATTCTGGAATTCGTGCAGGCAGCTGGTGTGGAAGCATATGGTCCATTCACTATTTGGTGAGGACTGTTCATGCACTACCCCAACTATTTTCTGGAATATCATTGATTCCATGAAATTGACATCCTACATAATCGGACGGAAATTTTATTGTGAACAGATATCTATTGTGACCCAAATTTGGCCCATGTGATGCAATATATTTGACTGAATAAACTAGGATAATTATTAACCTTCTTGGACTATTTGGTACCATTTATGTGCTAATAGATACATGTAAATTTACTTTCTTATTTTTCGTCTTGATAGCATCATGATGACAATACACGTACAAAAATGCATTGAAAATAGGAAAGGTAACACGCCATAGCCATTATGAACTATTGCTCATTTCCAAATTTTATGTTATCAATTCTCATGATTATTTTCCCATCAATATCAGAGGCGAAGAGAAATTTGACGATCCACGTACATTTGTGGTTTAAATGTTTTGTTGTTGGCTATTTATTTTGCTATCCAAAGTTCGTTTTTGAGCAGATTCCACTAATAATTTGTAATGGGGCTGTGGATTTCATGCATTGTCAACCAGGAAAGCTAGTAGATATGGCATTGATTCTTTGCCCACTCTCAAAGTCATTTTTATGTCAACTTTACGGGGTTCATTTTTCTGTTAGGGTCTATTCATATACCGCACTCAGCCTTGTGAGAAGGATTATTTTTATGTCACACGACAGGGTTCACAAGTCCATTTGCCCCTGAAAGTAAATTTGTAAGGATTTTGAAGTATTACCCCCTAGTCTAATCTAAAAAAATGAAGGAATCCTTGTAAAAAAGCTAAAGTTCTACGAGGAAAATTTTTGAAAAATCTTAAATTTGAAAGCATGCTAAGCTTTTAAACAACGTAAAAAGAGATGTGGGAAAATGCTACAAATTGCCAAACAATCAAGATCTTTAAAGAGAATATGAAAGTACTAAAATTCGAAAGGAAGGAAGCCTTAAAAAAAAAAGGTGAAGTTCTTAAAAGGAAATTTTTTTGAAAATCTTAAATTTTTATGCAAGCTGAATTTTTTTTTTTTAAAAAAAAAAGGTATGGGAAATTTCATGATTCCAAAATTTTCTAGAGCATAAAAAATTTGGCGGGAGAGATGAGGTGGGTAGATAAGTATGGATTGAAATTTTTTGTTTTTCTAAAAAATACTTTCCTCATTTAAAAAATTCTCATTTTCCATTTTCTATTCAACTTGTCTTATATCCTACGCTTGCTATTATAACCTGCTATGAAATGACAATTGATTATTCACCTTTATTTATGTTTCGACTGTGAAAGATTTGCTTGTCTGTCTCCTCACAACCTTACATGTTATTTTTATTGTTGTTATTATTTCTAAGTTAGTGTGAAGGTCCATTTGTGGGGCAATCATATTTTCTGCAAAACATGTCTCGGAATAGTTTATTGATGATTGAGATTTTTTGCCATGGATGGTATCATAGGACTACTTTCTTCACGTTGCTTCATTCGTGGCAAAACAGGATGCTAAGCACTTGAGCAAGCCTCATGCACTTTGAAATTGTACATTTTTTGTAGTGCTTATACATTTCAATCGCTAATTTTATTTTATTTTTTTGTCTTTTTCTTTCTTCTTCAAAATGACGGAAACTAATTCCATGAAATATGACTTGAAGCAGCATGTAAGTGTTCCTAAAAATTTTAGTAAATTTTCAAATTTGGCAATTTCCCTTTTGTGTTTGAGAAAAAAGAGTTCAGTGTATGATGGCTTTATTTGCTTTTTTTTTTTCCAGGGAAATGATGAAAATACAGAGGCTGACGAGAAACGATATTCCAGGTGCATTATTTTTTAGGTTTGTGTTACTTCAAAGATCCCATCTTTTGAAGCTAAGATGCTATTACAAAATGGATGACATCTCATTTTTAGTGGAATGGTCCTGAGTTCGCTACCCATTGCCGCACTTTAAAATAAATTACTATAAAATAAATTTGCATAACTTAATTCCGTGGATAGTTTCATTTTGTTGTTTTCAAAAGATGAGTATAACCTTAGCTAAAATCCTCATTCCTACTAATTGATGATTGTAAAATCTGTTTGGAGAAAACAACCCTTCATTTAAAACTATTCACTATCATAAGCAAGGTGCTGCAATTAGTGTTTTCAGATTAGCAAGTGCATTTTCTATTTAGGGTTGTCTGGCTATATGATTTGTAAGTATAAACTCATTGTTTATGGCCATTCTTCCATTACTGTTCGGGGGAGCTTAGACATTTTAGTTTCTTCTTAAACTTGGCAGTATTTAGTGCCCCTCTACAGAGTTACAGCTATGCAAGTTTTCATGGATTTCGGACCGTGTCTACTTGGTTAAAATTGAGACTGAATTCGGGTCCAGCAAGGGTCATTGTCTTCTACAAGTGGCAGCTCTCTTCAATCTATAATGACTTGAGAAAACAAATTCCAACACAATAAACTAGGTATACCAGGCTTCATAGGTGCCCACTCTAATAAAATTTTGATGTCGTTTACCATTACCAAGAAAGGAAAAAAATCATGAAATTGGAACCTAAATGATATCAGTATGTTATGACAGGAACTGCTTGCACTTTTCTCCAAATTCTTCCATATAACTTTATGCTAGAACTTATTAAATGTTGACAAACACTGTTAAGCTGCCTTTGGGCGCATAGTCCGTTTAAAATTCTCGCTATCATAAGTGAGGTGTTGCAGTTAGTGCTTTCACATTAGCAAGTTCGTTTTCTATTCTGGGTTGTCCAGCTGTATGACTTGTAAATATAAACCTAGTTTCGGGCCATCTTTCAATTACTATTTGTGAAGCTTAGACATTTTAGATTATTCTTAAATTTAGCAGATATTTAGCTCCTGTATAGAGTTACAACTACATAAATTTTCATGAATTTTGGACCGTGCTTACTTGGTTAAAATTCAATTTGAATTCGGTTCAAGCAGGGGCATTTTCTGCTACCTGTGGCAGCTCTATTTCAGATAAAATTCCCATCTTGGCTTTAGAAAAACAACTTTCAATAGAATAAACTAGATATGTTGGGCTTCTTATGTGCCAGCTCTTGTAAAATTTCGACGTCATTTGAAATTGGAAAGTAACCAGTATTTACTATATCATGATAGTTATTATTTTTCACTTTTCTCCAAATTCTTCTATATAACTCTATGCTAAAGCTTATTAAATTATGATCCGCATGTGTTTACCTACCTTTGGTGCATTTTAAAGATTTTCAATGTTCATTACAGCTCCAGAAATGTTAAATGGTAAACTTCCATGTACGTGTTGCAGAATTTTTTTCATAGTTTCTTTCAAATTTTAATGATGTTGGTCGGAGGGCTTCTTATTCTGGAATTCATGCAGGCAGCTGGTATGGAAGCATATGGTCCATTCACTATTTGGTGAGGACTGTGCATGCACTATCCCAACTATTTTCCTGAAAATCATTGATTCCATCAAATTAACATCCTACGTAATTGGACGGAAATTTTAGTGTGAATAGAGGTCTCTTGTGACCCAAATTCGGCCCATTAAATGATTTTAAATTAACATGATATTTGTAAATCTTTTTAGGCTCTGTGATTTTAACTTTTGTTTCACCTGATTTCGTTATAATTTGAAGATGTTCTCGTAATAATAAAAACTGGATGGGGTCATGCTTCTTTTAGTAACCTTGGAAGATGAACATGTTTAAATTGATAAAATTCATTACAATCCATGTATTTTCATTACAATCAAAACTTTTAATCTTCTAAAAGACATCAGACACTTCCAAAGAAAACCATTTCTTACCATTCCATTGGATCTGCAATTCATTAGATCTATAATCTTAAAAATACATTGGATCTACAATTCATTTTTTTTCCACCATATATTGATTTACCTGGACCTGTCTTCTATATATGGTCATGGATGCTTGTTTTGTCAATCATTTTTCTCGTTTGATTCTGCCGAGACAAACCATTGCATGTCCTTGCCAAAATCTAACCTGCCATTTTCATCGCATTGCCTCCTTTTCGCTTCTTTTTATGTTATTGAAAGACAGAAAAGCTCAGCTTTATGTTGTGGAAAGTTGAATTTCGCACAATGCTGGACTTCAATAGGCATTCCTCATCTCACATGTGATGTAATATATTTGACTGAATGAACTAGGGAAAATTATTAACCTTCTTGGACTGTTTGGTACCATTTTTGTGCAAAATTGATACATGCAAATTCACTTTCTTATTTTTCGTCTTGACTGCATGATGATGAAAAGACACGTGTAAAAATGCATTGAAAATGGGAAAGGCAACTTGCCGTAGTCATTATGTACTATTGCTCATTTCCAAATTTTATGTTATCAATTCTCATGATTATTTTCCCATCAATATCAGAGGCAAAGAGAAATTTGAAGGTAACGATTCACGTACATTTGTGGTTTAATTGTCTTGTTGTTGGCTATTTTTTCTGCTATCCAAAGTTCGTTTTTGAGTAGATTCTGCTAATAATTTGTGTTGGGACTATGGACTTCATGCATTGTCAACTAGGAAAGCTAGTAGATATGGCATTGATTCTTTGCCCATTCTCAAAGTTATTTTTATGTCAACTTTACGGGGTTCATTTTTCTGTTAGGGTCTACTCATATACCGCACTCAGCCTTGTGAGAAGGATTATTTTTATGTCACACGACAGGGTTCATGAGTCCATTTGCCCCTGAAAGTAAATTTGTAAGGATTTTGAAGTATTACCCCGCAATCTAATCTAAAAAAAATGAAGGAATCCTTGTAAGAAAGCTAAAGCTCTAAAAGGAAAATTTTTGAAAAATCTTAAATTCGAAAGCATGCTAAGCTTTTACAAAACGTAAAAAGAGGTGTGGGAAAATGTTACAAATTGCAAAACAATCGAGATCTTTAAATAGAATACGAAAGTACTAAAATTCAAAAGGAATGAAGCCTTAAAAAAAAAAGGTGAAGTTCTTAAAAGGAATATTTTTTGAAAATCTTAAATTTTTATGCAAGCCGAATTTTTTTTTTTAAAAAAAAAAAAGAAGGTATGGAAAATTTCAAAATTCCAAAATTTTCTAGAGCATAAAAAATTTGGCGGGAGAGATGAGGTGGGTAGATAAGTGTGGATTGAAATTTTTTGTTTTTCTAAAAAATACTTTTCTCATTTAAAAAATTCTCGTTTTCCATTTTCTATTCAACTTGTCTTATATCCTACGCTTGAAGTATTTTTGAAATTTTGCTACCTATAGAGATAAAAGACCAATACGTATTAAACAGAAGTATGAGCATTTAAAAATTATTATTACAAGAACGGCGTTAGAGGAAATTTTCAAAAAAAAAAAAAGAAAAAGAAGAAAGAGTTCCTAATGTGATCCGATATTGTGTATAAAAAAAATTATCGAAAGCTTTGAAACCGAGCAAGCGGTCTGTATTTGGGTGATAATGCGCGTGATGATGTGCGTTCATATAGGAATGAACAACAATCTCTTAGTCTTTCTATTTTTATGCCTTTTCACTGCCACAAGCTGCCCATCAAAATTGCTATTATAACCTGCTATGAAATGACAATTGATTATTCACCTTTATTTATGTTTCGACTGTGAAATATTTTCTTGTCTGTCTCCTCACAACCTTACATGTTATTTTTATTGTTGTTATTATTTCTTAAGTTTGTGTGAAGGTCCATTTGTGGGGCAATCATATTTTCTGCAAATCTTAAAGCGTGCAAAAATTTTGAAAGGAATGAAGCCTTAAAAAAAGGTGGAAGTTCTAAAAGAAAAAATTTTGAAAATCTTAAATCTTAAAGCATGCAAAATTTTTCAAAAACTGAAAAAAAGTCGTGGGAAAATTTTAAAATTCCAAAATTTACGAAATATATACTAGCTCATAAAAGAGCGGAAACAATGACCAACATCAGAAACATTTAAACCACAAAATTTAAAGGAATTATTACCTTCAGTTTTGTTTTTCGTATTGTTGGAAACATTTCATCTTCAGAAATAGCAGTTTTAGAGTCTCTTCAGATGTTCAAAACAAAGTCATAGGTATCTAGAAAACATCCATGAGAATTGATACCATAATAATTACCTTTTCATTTAAGTGATTAGTTAATGGAACTCATACGACGTCAACAGCATTTAAGTAAGGATTCTATCTTTGGAATTTTAGTATTTTCATATTTTCTTTAAAGATTTTTGATTTTTTTTTTTTTTGGATTTTCGATCATTTCCGAACATTTCTCTTTCCTTTTTTGAAAAATTTAGCATGTTTTGGAATTTAAGATTTTTAAAAATATTAGAACTTATCCTTTTCTTAAGGATTTCTTTCTTTGGTATTTTAGATATTCTCTTTAAAGATTTTTATTTTTTTAAAATTTCTAGCGTCAGATGTTAAAGATTCATTTTCTTGGAATTGTAGTATTTTCGTATTCTCTTTAAAGATTTTTGATATTTCTTGAATTTTGTTCATTTTCCAACAATTCTTTTCCCTTTTTGAAAAATTTAACATGGATTTTTTCCAACTTTTTTGCGTTCCTTCGAAAATATCAGAATTTTTTCGTGCTTGTTGTTCTAAAGGAAAATTTTTAAAATCTTAAATTTTATGCATGCTGAATTTTTTTAAAATAAAAAGAAAGTTGTGGGAAATTTCAAAATTCCAAAATTTTCAAAAATATAAAAAATTTTGACGGTAGAGATGAGGTGGGTAGATAAGTATAGATTGAAATTTTTTGTTTTTCTAAAAAATATTTTTCTCATTTTCCATCTTTTATACATCACCTAGTTCTAAAAAATGGATAATCTTAAAAAATGCACGGAGTTCTAAAAAAATAAAATTGAAAAATTGAGATTGAAACAAGTGAGGAGGAAGCTTTAAAAAATCAAGATTGAAACAAATGAGTAAAGAATATCTTAGCACATATGGGACCTTGTTTGAAATACATTGAAGATGAGTATTTTAGAAGTAAATCTACAAAATAAGGAAATTATTGACCACAGAAAATCTTAACGCTAAAGGGAATTTTCATTTTTAAATCTTAAATTTTAAAGTGTGCTAAGTTTTTTAAAATGAAAAAAGAGATGTTGAAAAATGCATGGAGTTATAAAAAAAAATAAAATGGAAAATTCAAGATTGAAACAAATGAGGAGGAAGCTTTAAAAAATTTTAAATTCTTAAAGATGCTAAATTTTTTTAAAAACACATCCGCTTCATTTTAAGGGTTTATTTAAAGATTTTTTATTGTTTTGTAATTTCTGGCATTTCTCCGGAGATCTTTTTACCTTTTTTAAAAGTTTAGTATGCTTTTGAATTCAAGAATCTTAAAAATTTTTCCTTTTAGAACTGTAGCTTTTCTATAATTTGAACATATTGGCATTTCTTGTATTCTCTTCAAAGAATTTTGATTTTTTTTTTTTTTTTTGTAATTGCGAGCATTTTCCGACAATTTTTCCTTATTTTGAAAATTTTAACATGCTTCTGAATTTAAGATTTTTTTTTAAAAATTCCTTAAACAACTTCTGCTTTTCTCAAGGAAAAATAAATTTTGGCAAAGAAATGTTGTCATTGGTGCAAATTTATATTGCTACCAAAGATCATTTGCAATCATAGAATACTAAATGTAGGTATTAAATCACACAAAATTGCATAAAAATACAATCTATGACAATCATAAAAAAATGCATACATAAAAACATTTATTATGCTCCCCATATTATTTTAAATGCATACATAAAAAATTTGATTTCTCTCTCCAAATTATAGTTTAAATAAGTAAAAAATTACTATCTCTATTGATTAGAATGCACCTAAATATATCAAATCAAGTAACATGATTAATGTTGGATCTAATTGAGGTGAATGAAACTTATTAAATTTTTTGGGTGTGTCTGGGAAGCAACAAACTTTTAGATAAAAAGTTTTGGTGTAAGAGTTCTTACAATGAGAGAAAAAAATATAACATAATGGGGGTAATGACGCATAATAAAGAGAATAAGGTTAAGATAGGTAGCTTAGTTTTACAAGTAATTGTATAAAAATGATTAACAAGCAAGGTAAGAAGATTTCATCATCATCATCATCATCATAAGCCATTTCCCACCTATGTGGGGTCGGCTGCATGGATTCTGTTACGCCATTCCT
>JAXCLR010000092.1:118840-131046 GCA_035584095.1 Annona squamosa
AGCCTGACATGCCAACCCTCGCTTTTTTCCCGGGCTTGGGACCGGCAGTAAGATAGAAACTCTTACTGGCAAGGTTCAAGGTAAGAAGATTTGAAAAAAAAAATTAAAAATTAGAGCAGTGGAAAGTGAAAAATTTTAATTGAAGAAGTTTAGGTCGTTACTTTTGCACAAAGATTCTTTAAGCGTAAGTGCACTCAGGTGCAAGAATGAATTCATTTTTCAGAAAATTATTTATACAATTTTTAATTTGCATCAATTTTTATCATTTTTGAAGATTTGTAGATTTTTTAATTTTTAGAATCAGTGATAGATTTTTAAAAATTCAAAAAAAAATCTACAAATCTTCAAAAAGGTAAAAATTGATACACGTGTTAAATACTATCATATTAAAAGCTTTATAAAAAAAATTTTCAAAAAAGTTAAAAAAATAAGTTTTTGCACTTGGGTGCACTGAAACTCAATGCACCCGAGTGTGTGAAATCAAATGCCAACAAGTTTTAGTTGGAAACAACACCCTTAATAAAATATCCAACTGATAGTGTAACCTATTAACAAAAAAACTGATTATGTAAATAATACATCTCAACTCAAGTGGCTAATTCAATATTATTAGAAAATATTGCAAAAAATGCTCAAAAAAATTGATTAAGTTTTTATTAAAATTAACTAATTCCTCTTGCACTAACGTAACTCCATTGCACTGAATTGAAAATGTAAACAATGCATGTCAAGTGGCTATTGCAAGAAATACTCAAGAAAAACACTAAGGTATAAAGCGCGTCAAGATGCACGTTTCTAGTGTTATATAAAAAATTTAATTTAATATTAAATTGCATAGTAGTTGTTATTAGAATCTTGTGCGTTTGTTATTTTAATATAATAAAAAGATTTTGAGTGAGTGATTGGATAGTTAAAAACGTGAGGAGGGGATGTAAATGTAAATGGTGTTGATAGGATAAATAGATGATAATGTTGGCCATGACGTAAATAAAGTTAAATAGACAAAACAAGATAATGAAAATACGTAGGATTGATAATATTAGGAGTAGATTTGTTAGATAAGTTTATTGAAGATAATAAAAAAAATGAAGCTCTTGATTCCTAAAGAGGGAGAAAGACAAGCCTAACTAGCTGTTAGATGGAGGAAAATTTTGAAACGCTAAAGCAATTTCAAACATGAGTTAAAAAACTAAGGTAAACTAAGAAGTAAGAAAAAAATGGAACTACTTCAAAACAAGAAGATCAAACCGGCATGTATGCCATGCTCTTGCCCTTACAACATTACTTAAATCTCAACATATTGTATTTCTGATAATTTTTTATTTTTTGAAGGTGTTCTAGTTTCTAAGATGGAACCACTTCAAGGCTAGATGGCATGCCTACGATGATCTTTCCCTTGCAGCATAAATCTTTATTTGTTGAGCAAATATCAACATATTGCACAACGTCCATTACTTAGATAACTGAATACATAAAACTTCTGCATACATCCGTTAAATTGCTCACTATTATCCTATGTTATGGATAAAGAATATGAGCAAAAGAATATCAGCATTTGTAGATTAAAAAACAATGCATGAAGGTCCACAACAAATGTCAAAAAGCCAATTATTACATAAAAAAGGCTCAAATTTCACTCTAACAGTCGGTATGAAATTTTCTTGAGCATTTCGAATTCCCCCCATGTAATAGTTAGTTAGGCTTGTCTTTCTCCCTCTTTAAGAATTTGATTGCCCAATCTACCTGCCACGATCTTTGATTTCTGCTATAATTCTTAACTTTCTTATATCAGTTTTTCTGATGTTCGACATCTTCCTCTACCGTTGTTCTTTATTCAAGATCAATATGTGATTCTCTTTCTTTTTCTTTACACGTTACCTTTGTTGCAGTCAGACAATCATTTCCACACAACTACCCATACAAGTAACCTATGATAAGGATATGAAATATAATGTATTGTTGTTCGTTGGAAATAAGACAAGTTGAATAGAAAATGGAAAATGAGAATTTTTTAAATGATAAAATATTTTTTAGAAAAACAGAAAATTTCAATCCATACTTATCTACCAATTGCATCTCTCCTTTCAAAATTTTTTTATATTTTTCAAAATTTTGGAATTTTGAAATTTTCGATAGTTTTTTTTTGAAAATTTGAAAATTTTGGCAACATTAAAATTTAAGATTTTCAAAAATTTTCCATTTAGAATAAGCACGAAAAAGAATATGAGCATTTGTCGATTAGAAAATAATGCATGAAGGTTCACAACAAATGTGAAGGAGCCAATTATTACATGAAGAAGGCTCAAATTTCACTCTAACGGCAAGTTCGCCAATTGAAATATCTTAATCCTTAAAATATAGGGTAAACTAGCAAGACCATTGGCTCTAAGAGATCACAATTCAAAAGCACCGAAATGAAGTTTTCATAATCCCAGTTAGTAGATTTCGTGCAAGCCTCGTAGGAGCAAAGTAAAGGGAAAAGAAGAAATCTGATCGTCTTAGAAGATAAATCTCATAATCCTAAGGACCAAAACTAGGAAAGGAAGTTGAAACTAAGAGGATCTTAGCAGAACCTGTTGCTGACAAAGAAGGTTTTAGCAATAAGATTCTTGCTAGTCTCGTCCTCCACATATGTATTAAGTTCTCTTTTATCCGGTGTCAACTAAAATTCATGTGAATGTGAACTTTTAGTTACAATTATAATTAGGGTTTGGACCGATCCTCAATTGGATTATTTTTGTCATTTTTTAAATTGTAAACCCTATACTAACTATAGCTGACAAGAATGTGGGCTCATGGAATTTAACCAAAATTGGTAACACAATCTTTCCTCCTACCAATACTTTAAAAAATTTTGAATAATTTGCAAATAAACTTGCTTAGTTTAACCAAAATTGCATACATACTCACATAATTTTACAAAAGTAAGATAACCTTCATAAAGTTTTACTGAAATTGCATATAACCTAATGCTGACGACTGAAAGGTAACAAATTATGTCATTCCAAAGTTACCCTTCATTAATTTGTAAATATACACATAGTTTAAATAAAATTGAAGATATACTTGCATAGTTTAACGAAATTAAAATAACACCTACATAGTTTAACCAAAATTGCAAATACACCTACATAATTTCAATAAAATTGCATACAACCCCATAAGCCCACTTTCTCGTCAGCTATAGTTAATATAGGGTTTTAAATTTAAATATAGTTAATAAATGACAAAAAAATCCTATTTGAATTTATATTAGAATCTATCAATTGCTAAACACTAATCACATGTTATATTAAAGTCTAAATCGACTTAAAATTAACTTGAAAATATTTACAACCCATTAGAATGATTTTGATAAAATTATAATAAAATTTAATGTTGTTGATCAATTAAAAGGAGGCGTTCTTGTATGTGCGGCAACTATAGAGCATCACTAGAGCACTGAATTCTAGTGCTCCACCGTCTTCTCCAATTTGTCACGGCTGTTGATCCTCAATTTCATGGAACCGTGTGGATATATTTGTAATTTTAATTAAAATATATGAGTATATGTGTTATTTTAGTTAAACTATGTGAATATATTTGCAAATTAACAAAGGATAATTTTGGAATGGTAGTTTTCACTTCATAGTTTATTACCTTCCAAATAGGAGCTCAACATAGGGCTAGTGTTCTAACAAATGTAAGAAGAGATTCTAGTCCATTAAAGTATATGTAAATTTTAGAAAAGATCAAATTTAACATTTTATTTTTATGCATGGATGAGCGATGTAGTGAGAACTTCTTATAAAGTTTATCTTATTATCGAGTCGATATGTGGTTGATTATGTAGATGGATTGGAGTAGATTTATATGATTTGTTTCGTTTAGTTTTTATATTTTTATATTCGATATTATAATAGACAGTATGATGTGAGAATAATTGTACTGTGATATTAAATAAGCTTTGACTATTAGATCATTAATATCGAATTTAAAATTAGTAAAATAAATAAAAATAAGATAGACAACTAAGGTTGTGCTGCCTAAACCTTCACTTGGTCAACCCGATCATTGTCCAAGTCGCAACTTAGATTGTATCACCTAAGCCTAGTTTAAAGTTGTATTTCTAATCAATTGATTTAAAAGTTTTAAAATATTTAGTTTTGATCCCTTTTTGGCCTGGTGAAACCTTAATAAATATTTGAACTTAAGATGACTGAAATATCATTAATAATAACTAATTTAATTTTAACATAAAAAATATTTTTTAGCAAGCATTTCATTAAAAGAGCCAAAATTAATATTAAAAGAGCTTTAACGGTGAAATTGATTGTGTGTTTGAGAATAGATAAAATTTTCGATGAAAAGTTTTAAAGAATAAAAATTGTTAAATAATATAAAATGACAGAGATAATAATGAATAAATAGGATAAAATTTAAATAGATAAGTTAGTTATATGGATAATTACGTAGAAATGATTAAAAGATAAGGTAATTTTATAAAAAATATATATATAATAATTATGAAGGGAAAAATTACGATAAGAAAATTTTGTGCCCAAACACATCCAGAAATCGTACTTCGAAATTTCGCAGCAGGGGAAACGAATCGCGACGAAAGCAAGCGGGAGTGGCCCGCGCAATTCGCATCTCATGCGACCGAGTGCCGTGCCTGTGGAATCGTAGAACAATCTAGAAGAAACCCAAACCCTAGGATACATGCCTATTTAAGGCCATAAGGCCGCTTCCGGCTGCGTCCTCTCATTGGCATCTCTCTGTCGTCTCCTGTGTTAGGCCTATCAGTCTCCTCTCTCTTTTTCCTTTTTCCATTAGTTCTTTGGTTGCTATGGCGGATACTGAGACGTTTGCATTCCAGGCTGAGATAAATCAGCTTCTCAGCTTGATCATCAACACGTTCTACAGCAACAAAGAGATCTTTCTGCGGGAGCTAATCAGCAATGCCTCCGATGCTCTAGACAAGATCCGTTTCGAAAGCCTCACCGACAAGTCCAAGCTTGATGCTCAGCCTGAGCTTTTTATCCACATCGTCCCTGATAAGACCAACAATACACTCTCCATCGTCGACAGTGGTATCGGAATGACGAAGTCTGGTAAGTGATCACAGAAGCTTTCTTGGCTATAGCAATGACGATGATATTTTACTCCGCGTATGTTCTTCTTCCCTTTTGCCCTCGTATTGATAATTCGTTTTGTCTGGTTCTCTCCGTGCGCGTGTAACAGATTTGGTGAACAATCTGGGTACCATTGCTAGATCTGGAACCAAGGAGTTCATGGAAGCCCTCGCAGCAGGGGCTGACGTTAGCATGATCGGTCAGTTTGGTGTTGGGTTCTATTCTGCCTACCTGGTTGCAGAGAAGGTGATCGTGACCACAAAGCACAACGATGACGAGCAGTACGTATGGGAGTCACAGGCAGGCGGTTCTTTCACTGTCACCAGGGACACTTCTGGTGAAAACTTGGGCAGGGGTACCAAGATCACTCTCTTCCTTAAAGAGGATCAGGTGGTGTTTCTTCTTCTTTTTCTTTTACATGTTTGTCCGTCTCCATATTTTTTCTGTTTTGCACATGTATTTAAAATCCCAGGTAGAGTCCGTATGGGATTTTGTTATCCTAAATTGTTTTGATTAAACTGTCGGTTATAATGTTTTAACCAAGATGATCCCCGCTGATGTATATTTCAATCATTCAAAAATAAAAGTACTGTTGACCTGAACTTAGTGTGATAATCAATTTCGTAAGCATGTCTTTTGATATTATCAATCGATGATATAATTTAAAGATTTAGTTGATATGAAGTTCGTTAAGAAATAGAAGAAAAATCGGATGTTGTTGGACCAAGGAGCAATGAATCCTGTTGGTTTGACAACCATGCGTATGAATGCATAGAGCATGGGACGCAAGCATGTACTTTAGCATTTGACTGGAATGAATTTATAGAATATGGAACACAAGTTAGGGCTGAAGCTCTGCTACCTTGTTCCGGGATTGCATTGTAAGAATTTGATATTAATATTTCAGCTAGTTGAGTTTGTCTTGATCTTCACTCAACCCTGCTGAGTGACCTGTTGCTTAAGTAAATCCGTTTTGCAAAGGGATATTCATCTGTGAATTGTCGTGTTTCTAAATAATGTCCATTTGTTTAGTCATATTGTGTGCTTAAGAGCTTGGAGAATGCTGAGAGAATTTGATATTAATATCTCTGCTACTTGAGTTCATTTTTTATCTTCATTCGACCCTGCAGAGTGAAATGTTACTTAAGTAAATTGGTTTTACCAAGGGATATTGGTCTGTGAAAAATTGCTGTGTTCCCTAATGAATGTTCATTTGTTTAGTCATATTTTTTGTTTAGATCTTGGAGAATGCATCCTAAGAAAAGGGTTTGTATTTAAAAAATCTAAACTCGTGTCTATCTTGCTCTTATTGAAATATTTGTTTGCTGCTAGTCCAAGTGTCTGGTGCGTTGATCCAAGCCTGCAGAACGTTGCATTTAGTAAAACCCTATGAATTATCTGTATGTAATATATAGCTTCTAGTAAAAGAAATTTGCATTTTTATGTTTAAACTTGTTGCATTCCCTGCATCATAAGAAAGGTGTTCCTTTATACAGTTCTGTGGTGTCGTGCAGTTGCTCTGAGAATGCAGCACACTGAGTCCTGACTGTTGCTTTTTTTTTTTGCAAAGATTCCTAGAAGCCTTCCTTTGGGATTTTATTCTTCTGTGCTTTGGGTTTTTTATTTTTATTTTTTTATAATCTTGTATGCTGGCAGTGAAAGAATTTGATACCCTGAGTATGTGCTGATGCATGCCTACAGTTACTGTTGTATGGTTCATCTTACAAGCTTGTAGGGCTTAAATTAGCTTGATAACATCTGAAGCCTGCCAGATGAATGTGCGTTTCCTATCATTGGCTGTTCATAGTGCAGCAGTCTTGACTGCAGTACCTGGAATCTTAAATGTTTCTTGCGCCCTATCAGCTAAGAATAGATGGATAGTGGGATGCGACAGAGAAGGCCACTGATCCTTGGAGAAATATGGGGAATAGAAGTAGATGTCTGAACAGTATGGGAGATTGTTGACGAACAGGAGTATTCTTGATGTTGTTGCAGAATTAAAGTCTGTTTCTGTCTGTTGCAGCTGCAGTTTCAAATTTCCAACCATACTGCTGTAATGTAATTATGGGCAGTTGAATTCAGCTAAATGGGTTTTGAGTCAAGACCTCTTTGCCTATGTTCAAATCTGATTTCTAATTCATCTGATCGCCACCTTTAATTGGGTCATCTCAACTTGCAAATGACATTGCCATGTAAATTGATGTTTTTCTCATGCATCTATATTTATTTTTTTTGGCTTGCAGCTAGAGTACCTTGAGGAGCGTCGGCTCAAGGATTTGATAAAAAAGCACTCAGAATTTATCAGCTACCCTATTTCTTTATGGACTGAGAAGACCACTGAAAAGGAAATATCTGATGATGAGGATGATGAGGAGAAGAAGGACGAGGAAGGTAAAGTTGAGGAGGTTGATGAGGAGAAAGAAAAGAAAAAGAAGAAAATCAAGGAAGTATCACATGAGTGGTCTGTGGTTAACAAGCAAAAGCCTATTTGGATGAGGAAGCCAGAAGAAATCACAAAGGAAGAGTATGCGGCTTTTTACAAGAGTCTCACCAATGACTGGGAAGAGCATTTGGCTGTTAAGCACTTCTCAGTGGAAGGCCAACTGGAGTTCAAGGCTATTCTTTTTGTGCCAAGGAGGGCACCTTTTGATCTGTTTGACACCCGGAAGAAGCCAAATAACATCAAGCTTTATGTCAGGCGTGTCTTCATAATGGATAACTGTGAGGAATTGATTCCTGAATACCTGAGCTTTGTCAAGGGCATTGTTGACTCTGAGGATCTGCCCCTTAACATCTCCCGAGAGATGCTTCAGCAGAACAAAATTCTTAAGGTTATCCGTAAGAATCTGGTGAAGAAGTGCATTGAGCTCTTCTTTGAGATTGCTGAGAACAAGGAAGATTACAACAAGTTTTATGAAGCATTCTCAAAGAACCTCAAGCTCGGTATCCATGAAGACTCCCAGAACAAGTCCAAGCTGGCGGAATTGTTGAGATATCACTCAACCAAGAGTGGAGATGAAATGACCAGTCTGAAGGACTATGTGACGAGGATGAAGGAGGGACAGAATGATATCTACTACATCACTGGCGAGACCAAGAAAGCAGTGGAGAACTCCCCTTTCCTTGAGAAGCTGAAGAAGAAGGGTTATGAAGTTCTCTACATGGTTGACGCAATTGATGAATATGCTGTGGGACAGCTGAAGGAATTTGAGGGGAAGAAACTGGTATCAGCAACCAAAGAGGGCCTGAAGTTGGATGAAAGTGAAGAAGAGAAAAATAAGAAGGAAGCTCTCAAGGAGAAGTTTGAGGGACTGTGCAAAGTGATCAAGGATGTCTTGGGCGACAAGGTGGAAAAGGTTGTGGTGTCAGACCGAGTCGTTGACTCGCCCTGCTGTTTGGTGACAGGTGAGTATGGTTGGACTGCTAACATGGAGAGGATCATGAAGGCGCAGGCACTTAGGGATTCAAGCATGGCTGGCTACATGTCCAGCAAGAAGACCATGGAGATCAACCCTGAGAATGCTATCATGGAAGAGCTGAGGAAGAGGGCTGATGCTGACAAGAACGACAAGTCTGTGAAGGACCTGATCCTTCTCTTGTTTGAGACTGCTCTTCTAACCTCAGGCTTCAGCCTTGAGGATCCTAATACTTTTGGAAACAGGATCCACAGGATGCTTAAACTAGGGCTGAGCATTGATGAAGATGATGTTCCTGTTGATGCTGATGCAGACATGCCCCCTCTAGAGGATGCTGAGGAAGCCGAAGGTAGTAAGATGGAGGAAGTTGATTAAGTTAGTTAGTTATCATGGGTCTTTTAATTTTTATAGGTTTTTAGTTGTTTTTTCTTAGTTGCTAGGAGGGCCTTCTGTCCGTTCCCTCCCCTCCCTCTCTCTTCCATCTCTTGTTGGAGGCCGGACAGCGGGCTTTTGGTGCGTGTGCTCTTTTTTTTTTTTTTTTTTTTCCTCTTTTGGGATGAACGTTAGCAAATATGTTTTTGAATTTTAATTGTACACCGCAACTATTCGCCCGCGTGGCACTATCTATTTTGATTCCGTTAGTGGCTTGTGGTTCGGTTGCTTTTAATGATGTTTTCTTGGCTCGCTTACCATCCGCATGAGGGCTACGATTGTTTTTTATGCTATCAGTTGCGCATGATTAATGTTTTGCTATCGCTTAGCGAGATTGAATGCTGGAACTGAGGCCAATTCAATAAATGTTATTATTTTCCTATGAGCGGATGAACTCTGAGGTGCCCTAAGCAGCAGGGCAGAACTGTTTGGCAAGAGCTGTGAATTGTTTTTATACACACACACACACACACACACACATTACTTAATTAATTATTGTTAATTTTCTTTAAAAAACATTATGTCATGATATTCGCTGCGTCCATTTGTGCCAATGAGTGGCCATAGGAATTCACTTTTCAACAAATCTTAGGGATGTTTGTGATCTGTGGTATTCCAGCGTCGTCACTATGGCCGGAGTGGGAGTAGGAATAATGAAGTGGTAGTGAACTGCCTTCATGTCGGATAAAGCAACAGAGGAAGTGCGTTGATGAGACAATCTTCTAGTAAAAACATGTGCCCAGTGTAATCAATACATCTGAACGTGAATCAATTAAAAAAGGCTGAGAAAAGCTTGGACTTAATCCTGCATCTAGTACTCGTGAAGTGAAGTAAGTGAAGCATGAAAGGTGGGTTTTGGTGCTTGCAGCATGCACCATAGCACGAGGAAGAACGAAATTTAGATTTCGAGAGGAAGCCACGCACTTACTGATAGCATATAATCATTCACACTTGAGGAAGATGCCAATTTTCTTACACTTGCTTAAGAGTGAGTATTTGAGTAGTCGCTGATTAATGATTAATGATTAATGATTATTATTGGTTGCTGCCGCCGCCGCGCTTTGTTCTGTTTAATAACGACGACAATAACATGGAGAGTTGAGTTGATCGGGTATGGGATGGGATGGGATGGCATGGTATGGCAACTTCTCCAGTGTCCAGATCAGCTGCAACCTCCTGCTCCAAATCCGATCCTACTCCCTGCCACATCGTAGACCACATCCAGTGTCTGCTGCTGCTTGTTTCCGATGATTGCAGTGTCAGTGGAGTCAGTGTTGCCGGCGAAAGCCAAGCATATCTGCGACTGCCCTGATCCCACCAGAAGAATTCCGGTAAGGGGAACATCTATCTGGACGTATCCCCGGAAGATCAGTGCGATCTTGGGCACAGTGATTAAATTGTAGCCGTTCAAGTCGAAGCAAGTGTCTAGTATGGAGAATGCTGGAGCTGATGGGTACTTTGACATGGCCTTGCGGAACGCTGATCGGAGGATTTGATATGCCGATGGGGGCAGACGGGTGATGACGGTGCCCGAGTCAATGAGCGTGCCAGCTGTGGAGAAAACAGACTGGGGGATTGCCAGTTTAATTCCGCCAACGCTAATGGCAATCAGTTCGAGGAAATAGAAGGATGGATTGTTGTGGTCTGTCAGCAGCGGTGTGTATTTAATAACATTGCCATTGCCATTGCGTCCTCGTCCAAAGGCCAGGTATCCGGTGGAGGTAGGCGACGATGGGAGGCAGTAAGAGAAAAGGTTGCCATATTTTTTCGCTGTCTGGGACGGAAAGGAGATTTTGTTGCGGCCAAGCCCAAGCAACCCTGCTGTGCTGCCAAACAAGCCTCGGTTCCTCTGACCGCATCCAAACTGGAAATAGGGGATCGCGTCGGAAGTTCCCACTGTCAACGTCTCGTGGCTGAAGAATCCGACGGAGTAGGATTGGTCTCCATAACTGATGGCGTAGACGCAGGTGGAGGAAGAGCAGGCCGGTGGTCTGCTGGTGGCAGAGGCGAGTTGGGAGCATTGATTAGAGTTGCAAGAGAAGTTGGAGTAAGTGGTGGATTGGGAGGGGTCAAAGATCTTCTCCTGCTGTGAGTAGCAGAAGACGGCGCAAGGCTCGCACTGAATCCACGTAAGGTCACTGCCGGTATCGAAGACCACCGTCATGTCCTTTTTGGGTGTTCCAAATCCAACAGTGACGACGAAGTTACCCGTGCTGAGCGAGCGGCCTGAACGGGCTGGGATGCTAATCTCTGCTGCTGCCAAGTCCGACGATCCTCGGGTTGGTTTGGAATTGGAGCTCGTCTTGGAGATTTTGGATCGAATCCAGCTGACTCTGGATTGGTCCTGCGACAACACCTCTTCCATTGATGCTGCTTTCTCATCGCTACTGATTGGCGAGCAGGGTCCATGACGATGGGTCACCGTCAGTAATGCTGCTGATTGTGTGGGAGCTGAAACGGAAATATTTAATTTAGAGCACAGAAGGATGGATAAATAACGAATCGAATCATACATGCCTGCTTCCAGTGCTAAGACAAGCTGAGTTGTCGTGTACCATGAAGCCAAGATGGAAGTGCACAGTTACAGAATGTTCACAAATTAATTGAGCAGGGAGAGGGGTAACTGTGCCTTCTGTTCCTGCATACATCATTCTCAATAGATTTGCGTGAGCTGTTTCAATTTCAGTTTGGCTTTTGTCTGTGTTCCTTGAATGAATGAATGCATGAGTACTGATATTGAATTAATTAAATGGGAAAAAAAAAATGAAAGATCAAATTTAAAAAGCGCGGATGCCCAGCAAGCCTCCTAATTCATGGTTGTGCAGATTGAGTTAAATGAGTGAATGACCTTTGTGCAAGGAGCATCCTAGTCCCTTTGTTGCAGTTGGCAGCAGAAAGTTGACGCTGACATCATGGTGATGGTACTGTTTGCTCACAGTCTCTGCTCTTGCAATGCCTTGCAAGAAATGGAAGGAGAGGGTACAGGAGAGTAGCCAAAAGCAGCAGCAGAAGGAGTGGAGGTTGGTACAAGCCATCGGCTCCGCAGTGAACAGAGAAGCCAAGAGCAAGGGAGGTTTGTGAAGCGGAGCTTTATGCGGGCCGGCAACTTTCGAAAGCGGCAACCCCTCAACATACATGTAACTGGGGCAGCAGAAAAAGAAGCATAAATAGAGCCAGTTAGACTTGGTACGAAGGGCGACATACGCATCAGTGAACCATTGGCAAAATGAGAATAGTGGGAGCC
>JAXCLR010000092.1:139316-151544 GCA_035584095.1 Annona squamosa
AGAGTAGTTATGAAAAGTGAAAAGTTTTGGGTTGAAAAGTTTTAATTGACAAGTTTTGGCCCCAAACAAACACACCCATAATTTCCTCCTAATTAAGTGGAGGCTAATAGGAAAGATTTTCCTCCACATCAAAAGGAATTGTACTGTGGAACGACCAAAGCAGCGAATCGAGCAGCCCAACGGCCCCAAAATTTACTATTTTATACGTTTTAGCCTTGTTCTAGGGAGATGAATTCTGGCCGAATTTAGGATGATATAGGAAATGAGAAGGAAAATACTCTAAAATTTGTGCAAACGGTATATAATAATAATAATAATAGTAATAGTAAATTTGAAATAAAAGTGCAATTAGAAGGAAAACGATTGAAGTATAAGATTAAAGTTGAAAATTTTGAGATTATTAGGCAATTAAAGTTGTTAAATTATTTATGAAAAAAAAAATATGTAGATGCACGTTGCCAAATGGCTGGTTTTCCAAATAGCCAAGGAAATTAGTGCTGGGCTTCGTTCGTTCGCCTGCAGTCAAGAAAACTAGTGTTGGGCTCGTTCGGCTTGCTGCCTTCAAGCTAGTTGATTATGACTTTTGTTACAGCTCTAGGATGAGGATGGAAAAATGATGGACAAAGGAAAAATGCTGTTGCGTGCTTAGAATGGTAAGCGTTGTACAGAAATTTAAAAAATTATATTGAAATTGAAATTGTTTTAGAAATGCGAAAAGTGTTGCTGTGAAATGAAAGGTTTCGTTCTTCTATCTTCAGCTCATTCCCATCTCATCAAGATGTGAATAACCCATTAAAGATTATTGGCTTTTTTTTTCTTTTTTTTTTTTTGTAAAGATGAGATTTTGGGAGCCTAGATTTTATAGGTTTTTGTTTGGCTTGCATTTTCTACAAACAAAAGTTTAACGTGCAACTTATTTAAAAGAGGTAAAAAATGAAAAATGAAAATTCTGCTAAAGAATTTTAGCTTTCCAGGAAAATGAAGTAAAAAATTCTAGCCTTCCAAAAAACAAAAAAAACCAATATCATGATTCTAACTCTCATGCATTAAAAATCCCTCAAACAGGCTTCATGGAAATAAAGCCGAACACTTTTACACGTATTTTGAGAAAAAAAGTGCTGAACTTTTTGGAGCCTGGCCAAACGTGAACAAGCATACTACTTTCCATAGAAGTAACCCATGCTAATAAAAGTTGTCATAGGGGACACTGTGTGTATTTGGAAATTGAGGATAAATTGGTGAAAATTTTGCTATGAAGTTTTCGAAGATAAAGGAGAGCAACGTGATATGATAGATTGAAAAATAAAAAAAATTAAATTAAAATAGATATTGTTTTTTATTAAACGAAGAAGACATACTTTTAATAGCCATCAATCAGCAGTTGGCATGAAAGCAATCATAGGAGTCCAGCAAGGCTAGTCCCAGGAACACCATGTTAATTGTATTAGAATATGGAAAAAAATAATTGAAAATTACGATAGTTATAAAAAAAATTGTGAAAAATGGTTAGCGAATATAATAGAAGTGGAGGGAAAAACTTTTGAGTGGGAAATTTTTCTTTTTGTTGTTACCAAACATATATTTGAAAATTTATTTATATTTTTATTATCAAAATTTTTTAATAATATCTTTATATAATTTTATATCAAAAATTATGAATAAGAATTAGTTAATAAAATTTTCTGGACAAATAAACTATAAATAATTGTATCAATTAAATGTATGATTAAAGTTTTCAAGAATTTTCTTACTTAGCTGCGAAACTAAACGCTAATGTTTTTAACTTTGATATTTCATTTTCACATATCGAGTCTAAATAAATTCCCAGATAAAACGAGTCTAGAAAATTCCAAAATGTCATATAATGGGTCAAGTTGGGTGTGCCTCGACGAAGACATTAAGACAACAACGGAAATGAAGGGTTCGATGAGTCTTAAGCCGTCCTGAAAAATCACAGGGAAAATGTGTTTATGCTATATGAGAAATACGTTTACAACAAATCTAATTTGCAATTAGAAATCTTATAGGGTATAATTAGCAAAATACAAATAAGTTGTGGAGAATATTTTAAACATAAATAAAAATTTTAAACTTAACAAATTACATATTAATTATTTGTGCTTAAAATTTTTCAAGAAAGTTATATTTCAATATTTTTACAAATAGTTCTGTTAAGTTTGCTAATGATAAATCACATCTCGTTGTCCTGTATATTTCTGTAGGTTTGTATTTTTAAATATACAATTGGTTAAGGCACCATTTGACAACGAGATAAATTTTTTCCGATACTCTACTTTAGACGCACTTTTCTAAATAACGCGATATCTGTAAGTATTTATCTTACTTTTCAATTATTTATCATATATTTTATACTTTTAGCTACTTATAAAATCGATACCTTAATTATAACTTTATTTATAAAATAAAAATCCTAAATCCATTTATATAAATGAGGTTCAGAAAGCAAGTTTTTTCAAGTTAAACTTTACAAGTTTAAAATGTTATATAAATATAAATTAATAGGTCATCTAGGCGAAAATGATAATAATAGCGTATTTGAAAAACCTAAAAAAGTAATATATTTTTAAAAAATTATTTTTTGAAAATAATAAGAAAGAAAATTAACAACGGTAAAAGTAGATATTATAAATGGAAATGGAAATATTATAATTTATCTATAATGTAATTTCAACAAACATCAATTCAAACATAAACCTAAATAATGAAAAATGAATACATATAAATGAAACTTATTTGAATTTTATGTGTTATAATATATTTTTAAGTAGGAAATATGAGTAGGAGATAACTTCAATTCTAGTGTCATTTATAAATTTAGGGTGTGTTTATGAAGAAATAATTATTCTTATGAAAAATTTTTAGTATAAAAATTTTGAAATAAACGAAAATGATATAAGAGTAATGATAAAGACTAACAAGAATAAAGTCAAAATAAATATATTAGATATATAAGTAATTGTGTAAAAATGATTGAAAAGTATAATAATTGTACAGAAATAAGTAAAAAAAATTAAAATAAGATCACCGTCAAAAACTTGAATTTGACGTGTTTGAGGGAACAACAAATATCTCATGTCATTAGGTTTGTGTTTTGTAAACGCACATATTTGCGGAGTTCATTTTTGAGTTTGTTAAGCTAGGTTTGAGCTTAACTTTGACTATCATTACACTCATTAAGTTTTCTTAACAATCCCAAATAAATTTTAAATTAAAAATATTTTTTGATTAATATTATACTATATTATATAGCAATCAGGCGCAATAATTTAAGACCATTAATATATTAGATGAAACTCCTAATTACATAGCCACCTTTACTTGCTGGAGAGGATATTTGAACCTAGACGACTCATTTGGTAAACATTGTGGATTACCACTGGAGTATATGCCTATACTTAAAATGTACAAATCTTACAAAGTTTTACTTAAAAACTATAAAACATAAAAATAAATGCAGAATAATTTGATTTGGTTCATTTTTGATAAATTATATTATTTACAGATAAATTCATAAAACATAGAAGTAAAAATATTTTAGAATTTTGCATTATAATATCCATTTCTCACGATAAATTCATTTCACTTGTTAATATTTGGCATCGTTTATTTAACCAAATACTACAAGAAAACTTTCCTTAATTATAATTAATAATGTTGATATAAGTAAAAATGTTATTATTTATAGTAATGCTTTCATAGGCAAAGAAAAAATTCCTTCCTTATAATAATGTTTAAGCAGCCAACCCTTAACATAAAAATGATGAATTACTAGCAACAAAATATTTTAGAATTTTGCATCAATTAAAATTTTCGTGCAGCAAAAATTACATTTTAAAATTTTTCACCAATTTCACATAACGCATTACCAGAAATATTTCTATTATAAAATGAAATCAAATTTAAAGTTAGTTTCACAGGTCAGTGTTGGTAATTTCACATACCAATCATTTAAATTCATGGTAAAAACACTTTTTAAAAGATATATCCAATCATTTAACCATTTTGTTTGATAACATTTTTTATAAAATTTCTATTTCGCAAAAGGACTTCACCTCTCCAAACGAAGCCTAAAATAGCTATTCTCAAAGCATTTTAAGCCCTACTTCCAAACGAAACGAAGCCATAACCCATAAATTATATTATAATATCCATTGTATGATTTGTATGCGTGTACGTATCGTGTATGTATTGGAGCAGTAGATCGTAATGGTGGCCAGCTTACCACTGCATCTGCAATGCATGAGAGAAGCGACGAAACGGAGAGAGGGCTTTTAGTTTCTGCTTCTAGTTCTTCGTCTTCCCTCCATTAGCAACAGCAGCTACAGCAGCGCCAATTGCCTTTCTTTTTTCTCATCCCTCCCATCCTCCTCTTTTTTGTTTTCCCTCCAAGAACAACCCACGAATACAAACCCTTGGAAAACCCCTTCCCATGTTCTTTTTCTCCAAAACCTAACCACCAATCTCCTCCTCCCGTGCCCTAACTCTCTTGATTCCACCACCTATTTCACTCCTTTCTCCTCCTCGTAATTCGCTCTTTCTCCTCCCCCGCCGCTCTGATTTCAAACGTCTTCCCCCCTACCCCCCAATTTCAAATTTATAGCCGTTTATCCTACGAAGAAGGGACCTTTTTGGCGACGCTTCCACTCTTGGGCACTTGGAACTCGTCGTTCCAAACTGCTAGGGCTTGTCCTCGCGTCTTATTCCAGCTCCGTAATCTCTCTCCAATACGTCGCTTCTTTGGCGCTAGGGCAGGGCTGCTTCTCTCCCGTTCCTTTCTCAAATTCTTAGCCTTTTGTTAATTTCAATTCCTTCCTTTCTTGTTTTCGACTTTGGTTGCCTGTCTTGGGCATCTCCAGTGTGGGATTTTCTCGTTGTTTGGAGCATCAATTCGCCAGCGAGACCGACCGAGCACGGCCTGAATGGCAGAGTTAACATTACCAGCTTAGCTTCTGACAATGGGAATTCTGCTGTTGCACTTGTTCGATTCAACATTTGACTGCTTGGGTTGAATTCGAGCTCACTGAAATCCTCACCAAGTGTTTCTACTGCTTCTCGTTTTGTTGTGTTCCAAGTATAGTTGTTTGCTAGTTTCTAGTCCTGGGCTTGCGGAACTGCAATGGGGGTGGCATGACTTGCGAGAAAGCTCTGTTCTTTTTCTACGGGAGATGAGCGGACATGAGTAGGCTGTCATTCCGACCTCGTCCTCTCGACATTCACAAGAAGCTTCCAATTGTCAAATCAATAAAGGATTTTGAGGATGATGATGTTACAGCTTCTACCCGCAATTCTCAGTTATTGCGCCTCGCAGCTGAGGCTGATGAGGTAATGCACCTGGTTGCTTTTTTCCCACTTTCTTCTCGCTTCTACTTCCTTTATGGAAGTGGGTGTATTCCATGTATTCCCAACAAACGTACATGTGCTTTTGTGCTGCTCTAATGTATCGGCTATACCCTACCAATTGTCTATCTTTATTTCATTATTCATAAGGGACGTGGCCTTAGGCTGGTGCATAGACACATACAATGGCCCTCATGGCAATTTTCAAATCAATGCCAACTATGATTCTGCCAAAGTGCTATCCAGTTAATCTTTTTCAGTTGTTTTCATGTTTATCTCTGATGTGTGATACTCTGTCTTTTGATTATCGAACCCGTTGAAACATCTATTTCTAACATTTTTGGAGTTTGGTGGTGTTGTTGTTGTTACATTATTATTATTTTTTCAGCCACATTTGAACAATTAACCAAAAGTTGATAATCTTATCATGCAGGTGCATCATACCCCTTCTAAAAAAAGTGCTCCCGAGATACCTATTCCTCAATTTGTTGTTGTGGATACATACGAGAGAGATTATTCAAGAACATTTGGGCAACCTACGTCATATTTACGAGCGAGGGGAGGTAATGTGGTTAAGTACTTTTTCTTGTTCCATCTTTAGAAGTTTGCTTCAGAATCATGTTTTCAAAAGGAAAAAATCAAATCGTACTTTTCATTGTCAAATTCTTCTGATATGATGCAGCCAGGGCTGAGATCGGAGAGTTTGTGGAGTATGACCTGGACAATGAGGATGAAGATTGGCTCGAAGAGTTCAACAGGGAAAGGAAGATTATTGCACCGGAGAAGTAAGTTCCACCTTCAAAATCCATCAACTATTGTTTTTGACCAATTTTTTTCAGCCTTTCTTCTTCTGGTAATTTATTTGTGGCCAAGAGTGTGATTTTATAACTTAAAAAAAAAAAGTGTGATTTTGTTGCATCAAACAAGACTAGGCAAGGATGCAACAGGAAAGCTACCTGTAACAAGCTGGAAAACCAGACAAAAGATCAAGACAAATCCTGTATTAGTTTGTTGCTGGTGGTTATTTAATGTTTTCTTCTGTCACATTGTTAAGTACACGGAACAAAAGGTTCTTCAAAAGTGGAAAAAGATTGCATTTGTTTGTCACTTGCAGGTGTTTATTTATTTTATGATATTTACACTGTTAAGTACAAGCAACAACAAGTTCTTCAAACTTAGAAAGAAAATCAAGAAATTACCACTTCTGCTGCTGCGGTTTAACTTTCGCATGTGGTTGTTGATGCAGATTGGAGGTTATTCTATTTAAGTTGGAGGTGTTGGATCACAAGACTCGAGAAAGAGCAGGAATCATAATGCCTACTCTTAGTGCTCCTGTTCCTGTTCTTCTTCAGCTAGATGCTGCAGCAGAGGTTGGCCTTTGGTTTAATAACATGACCCAGGAGGCGACTTTGTTTGTGATTATGGATGCATATTATGTTTTTCTTAAGTGCTTACTGTCTTGTTATATATATATATATATATATGAATTTGTTTCTTGTTCTTGAATTAAGCCTTTCTATGATAATATGGATTCCTATAAAATGCTGAAGATGCACTATCCGTGCTCCAGTTGTTGGTTGGTGTGTGTATTGATGTATGTGATGTGCCGACACCATTATGTGGATAATGGGTGTACCCAGTGCATGGGGATTCTACCAATGCGGCATTTGGGGAGAGAAGATATAGTTGAGTTGGTTATTTGATGTTGTTATTCTCATTGTTCTTTTTTCCTTCTTGTTCTGAAAGTTCATAAAACTAGAACTTGGTAATTGGTTTGTGGAACTACTGACTTAGTGTACTTAAGTGGGGAATTTATTTCTATTTGTTTACTGTGCTACTGTTATGGTGACCTAGAGCAAGATGTGCTTGCCACTTCCTACTGGATTTTTTAGTGCTCACTTTGACGATTCTAAGGAAATGATGGAGTTAACTCTCAGTTTCAGGCAAAAGGTTGAAGTACCAGTGGATATTTTCCCCCTAAAAAATTTACTTTTAAAATGCTACTTCTAGATGCATTTTACATTCTGATTCCCTAAAATGTGGTTGAGGTGCATCTGAAATAGTTGAATTCATTGACGATGATGCCTTGTTGCCTTCAAAGTAGCCTGAATGACCTTGCACTTGTTATTTATCCTGAACTAATTGAAGTAATGTCATTTTTTTTTTATTTCCATGACAAGCATCTTTGTCAGTCACCTTTCTCCAAGCAGTGTTAGTAAGAATTGTCAACAATGGAAACCATGAACCAAAAATATTACAGGCTGTCTTTGGGTTGGTGGTTGACTTTCATTACCATGTGTTCCAATGGGACTACCTTGTTGGGTGTTTTCGCTGTTTCCTTTGCCAGTGGATGGGTTCCCTGGATAGCCTAACTGGGATCTGTGTTCTGATTTGAAGATCATGATGAGTTGTCCACCTCCTTCAGTGTGGCAGTTTGCATAAAAATTATTAACTTCATTTTAAGAGTGGTTTGCCCCATCAAAAAGTGAAATAGAAACGGAAAGGCTAATGCAGGGTTTTGAAATATTACTTCATAACAAACAAAACGATGAGGTTGTCAATCACACAACTAATGATACATTTGACCAAGATCTAACTTGTTAGTGTTTCCAAGGAATGGTGCTTATTTCTGTCAATGAAATCATTCACTGGGAACCTTGTCTGAATGAACTCCAGTGATAAAAGGTTTTTTAGTCGTCTGTGTGGATGGTTTTACTGTCCAATCCTGGTGAATGTGTTGATTGTGACTTTTTGTGAGGGAATATATACCTGTGTTGTTATGGCATGGCATTTGCTCCCCCCCACCCCCATTCCTATGTAGAGAGAGATTTTTGTCTGTTGTTTTCTTTTTCTTCTTCTTCTTCTTCTTCTTCTTCTTTTTTTTTTTTTTTTTTTTTTTTTTTTTTCTGGTTGCAGTTTTTGTTTGAGAGCCCACTTGTCATTTACTGATATCTTGTCTTGCAGGCTTTGCAATCCCAATCCATCAGATATTCAGTTCTCCAGTCCATCTATAATTACTGGAAGGAAAAGGTAAATGGAACTTCTGCCATAAATTAACAGTTATATCTAACAAAAAAGATTCTATGAGTGTTTTCATACTTGTAAATGTTTGATAATTTGTTGTTATTCTAGAGCACACTGGTTCTGCTCTTATGAATATGGAGGAAAATAGTCATGGGCAATGGTGTGTGAAAAGGAAAAACTATTGACTGTTCATATGATTCTGAAACAATAGCTGCATTTCCGATTCAAAATTCATGCAAAAATCATAAAGTTTGGAAGGATTATTGAATAATGATACTGTCTCTGAGATGTGGACCATTTATCACAAATATACAGATGAATCTGGATTCCTGAAAGCTTTTTAGGCTCAATCAAGAAATAGGTGACAATGCTATAAGAAAACTTATCAGGTCAGAAAAGGTTGGGTGTCCTATAGAGTTGGACTCTTGGAGATGTTTGTTTTGGTATTAAACCCTATGGGTTGTCTGTATTTGAATTGCCCGATCTTTTTATGTACTAGGCCACCATAGGGTTCAATGGTCCTCTCATTTGTTGAAAATTCTCTACAAAAGATGGTTTCGTGCATACATCATTAAAAGAAAATCCAAGAGATGAATCTTCAAGGAACTTCTCAATGTTCCCTGCTGTGATGGGCTCTGTGAGAAGTTGGTTTTGCAGCACTGTTGGAAATATTAAGCCACAATTTCAAAGGAACCCTAGGGAGATCTGAAGAATTTTACTTCACTGAATAATCTTATAGTGCATTTGGTATGGAGAAAAAAAATTGGGGGGAAATTTGGGAAAATTTATTTTTGTTTGTTTGAAAAAGTGAGTATGTGATGTGATATGATAGGGGTAATGGTTAGTAGTGAAGGGAATACAGTTAAAACAAAAAGGATAGTTGTATAGAAAGATGTGAAAAATGAGTTGGAAATAGGGTAAGAAAATGGTACATGTAGAAAGTGGCAGGGGGCGGGAATTTTTCTTCTGTTCTCCTCAATGCCAAATGGTGATATAAATTTTGTGAAAAAGTTCACCAAACCTGATGGCATGAGCTCAACAGACTTCCCATAGGGCTAAAAACATTTAAGATTCCAAGAGTAGAAGGATAGAAACTGATATTGATATTCACCAACACACAAGTACAAATGTAAACTACCTTCCTTTTTGCTTCAAGTGTCTTGCCCTCTTTGTGAGACTACATAAAAGTGTCTGATGACAATGAAACTTTTTGTCCTGTGGATGCAACAAGAATGACTTGATTAAACTAGGCAAAACATGATAATGATATTACTCTATGCTGTTTGCTTGCCTGTTCAAGCATACAACACATTTTTACGTGCATTCAAAATGAGAGCTGGTTATGTATACTGCTGTGATAGAAAGTGTATTATTTACATTTGACTTTTTTGCTTTGACGTGCTTGTTATCAATGCTTATTCTGTGGCATGGCTCTAAGAAATGTCCTTGTGCCTTTTTTTTTTTCCCAGCGGGAGAGGTGGCAAAAGCCTGTTTTACGTCGGTTGCAGGTGAACTAACTTTTTTTTTTTACTGTTAAATGTCACCTAAGTGGTTTGCATCCATAATGCATGTGCCAATACTTTTCTGCTTCTTTTTTTCAAAAATTTTTAAAAAAATAATGTTCCTCTGGCTGCATGTTTTCTGGGATGTGAGTGCATTTTCATGAATGTGATAATTCTGTTATGGCTTGTTTATACTACTTTGTCTGGCTGCATTAGAAACTTTCCGCACGGCAACTTTTACTAAACATTAATGATCATGTATGATGCTTGCTCAACTAGCATGGCATGCAATGTCAATTTTTTTTCTTTATATATCTATAACATTGTAGCAGTCTTTTACACAATGGATCAATCATAGTAAACCAATTTGATAGCGAGTTATGCAATCTTTTCTGGTTGTCTGTAATTCTTTTTTTGATCATTGATGGAACTTTGAATATTTTTATCTTCATGAGAGTATCTTCTTCTTGTTACCAATAAGTTGATGAAAATTTTGTCTATTTTTTCTTTATCTAAGATGTAACTATAACCCTTCATGAAATTCTCATTATTTTCAGCTTCTTTCTCTCATTTCTTCTTGTGCATGATTTCCTTTGGTTCTTGTTCTATTAAGCTGGTTGGTTGAGATTTTAGTCTGTCATGCAGTTTTAATTTTGTTTCAATTCGTTCTGCACCATCTGGGAAGATGTTTTTCCTAGCTGCTAAGTATTTCCAATTGTCGGTGATAAGACCATTTATCGTATATTTTTTTCCCTTGTGCAGCCGCCTCCACCAGTCAACGATACCAATCCATACAATGTATTCAGGCCTAGAGAAAAAGCACATCGGCTTCACACAAGAAGGGTAAGTAATTTTGTCGATAAGTTGTATGCACCTAATATGAAATACCCTGCATTGATTTATGATCTAATTTAGTGATAAAGCTCTGTATTTCTTCATTCCAGTGCTAACAGAAACAAATTTATATAATGTCTTTATCAACCTCTAATTTTTCATGGTTTTTAGATGCAAAGACGGGAGAACAATGTTCAGTCCTTTGAAAAGCTTCGTCAGGTTAGAACTCAGCTCCTTAGACCTATATTGTTTCTGATTTTATACAAAGAAACACATTTATGGTAGGAGAAATATAATGCTCGATTCTATTATTGCTTTTGTTTTCTGACATATTTAATGAGTAGTGTATGCTTATGCATTGTTAATTTGTTATTTATGCTTGTTTGCATTTAGATTTAAGATACCATTCATGGGGACTTACTATGTCGTATATTCAACATATATAGGGAGAACAATCTCTACAGGTTTTGCATGCAATTTATCTCCATGTGAATCATGCTGCCCTGTAGGGATTGAAGGTGTTCACCTGCATGCCTGATTATGTCTGCTACTGTACAATAATATCACAACTATAACCTGTAGAATCCCAACAAAGAAGGCTTTGTAGATAGAATCCCATATACTGTTTACAGTGCATCCCACTTGAATGAGGGTGCATGCCAAAGGAGGCTATTTCTGAACTCTAGTGGACTCCACTTCTAGTCAGGTCGTTATGCCAATTGAAGGTCCCACCTAAGTCTCAAACTCAGCTATTTCGGGGCCATCTTTTTGGTCAGTGTGTTTGCGATAGTGACTCGTGCTGTGGTATTGAATCACATAAGCTGTGTCCGCACAGACACATGTTCATGTTCAAAACTATCATGTCTTTCTTTTTCTCCTTCATTTATTTACTTGTTAACAAACTCTTCTTCAGGTGAGACGTAACTTGGACCAAGCAAAAACAGTTTTAGAGGCTCTGATCAAGGTATGCTTTTCAGCTGCTGGTTTAGAACTATCATCAATTAGCTGCATAAGAAAAATTCGTGCAGTAGATTTATGTATTGAAAGTCTTACTATCACTAAGAAAAACATGTTCTGTATCTGATAACATATCTTTGGCAGAGAGAAGAGAAGAAACGAGAAGTCATGGACAATGAAGTTAGCTTTCAGAGGATCCAGATTAAGTACAAGGTAATTTTAGTATCATTTTCTATTTTAGATTGGTCAACCATGTTGCAGGCAGCTGCACTGTAGCTTCTCTTCTATAATACATATGCCAATGCTTTAAAAACAATGCAAGCTGATGCCAGTATGTTATTTTCTGAATATTATCTGGATATTAACTGTGATAATTTTTTGGGTGGTGGTGGTTAAATTATCTTATAGGACATATTTTACCCATTTCAGAATTTATTGATGGTATTAGAAATATTGTTGATAACATTGAAGATATTGGAGCGCAATTCAGTGCACCCGGGTGCACTCAGCCTCAACGCACCCGGGTGCACTGCACCTATTTTTTTTTGAAAAT
>JAXCLR010000092.1:151644-166351 GCA_035584095.1 Annona squamosa
ATCTAAAAAAAATATCTAAAAATCTCCAAAAATAGTAAAAATTGATACATATGTTAAATAAACCTATATTAACAGCTCCATGAAAAAATTTTCAAAAAAAAATAAAAAAAAAATAGGTGCAGTGCACCCGGGTGCGTTGAGGCTGAATGCACCCGGGTGCACTGAATTGTGCTCCGAAGATATTATTGATATTTTCTCTTTGATGTTTTGATATCAGCAATATCATTTCAAATCTAGTGACAAAATTGGAGATTATTAATTTTTAAATGGCTGAAATACTTTTTTTTTTTTTTTTACTGTTTCTTCAGTCATTATTCTCATGTGACTGTGATAATCTCCCTAATCATTAGAAACTCATAGTTACTATTGCTGATATAAGATTTTCTTGTATTAAATTTGCACTAAAACTAGAAATATAGGAATTCAAGATAATCTAAAAGTAGGATTAGTTGATAATAGCCCAAGTTAGAATAGTAGGCAGTTTATTCATGTGCAAACTTAACCCAGCACTACACCAGTTTGTAGTGACTTGATTCACATAGAAGGTGTGGATGGGCAAAAAATATGTTACTAGAGAAGATATGACAATACGCAGGCTTATTGAAGACATTACCTAACATTGATAAGAACAGGCAGGATCCATGCAGCTGATTCCACCTGAGTTAGAAAGCACAGGATAATGATGGTATAGGCTTGAGAACAACACGTAGGTAGTTGGAGTTCTTTTAAAGTCAAAAGGTACAGGCAGTATTTTATCCCAAAAACAAAAAAGGTACAGGCAGTAAAAGAGAAGTCAGGAAAAAAAAAAAAGAGAGATGGGAGAAGGGAGGAAATTTTTTTGTCAATGAGAAGAAAGCATCATTGGAGTCTTTAACTGCAGTATGATGCCATATTAGGGTTTGAGGTGTGGTTTTGGCCTTTAGCCGTGGGACAGTTCGAGATGACCATAGATTGGAAAACACATGACACATTTCGATGTTCAGATAGGGGATATAGGTTATCATTTTTTGTCATTGAATTGTCCCTATATACTTGCCTTGCTTTTCTAATGAAACTTGCATTTTGAGATTTCTTTTCTTATTATTTATTTTGTTACTTAGTGATCATTGGAGCTTGTTGTTAATTATATCCTTATCACCTTTGTTTTAAATGGAAACCCCCAATCCCAACCTCTTCCTACAATTGAAATATATCTCTATTTTGTTATGCTATTTCATGATGATGACTCTTGTAATGACTGGTAATGACAATGGAATTTCAGCATGAGACTCAGCTGGTTGAAGATGGATTAGTACTGCCTGGATTTCCGTCCTTGTCAAGCAAATTTGGTTCAAGTGAGGATGATTTTATTGATTCTGATGACATGACAAATGGCCGCCCACGGACAAGACCAGCCACCGCACAGATTCCGCATTTCACGGACTCCAAGCTGATGATGGTACCGCAGGGACGAATGAAGCGAGAGCTGAAACGGAGACATCTTCCACAGGATTGGCTTCGTAAAAGGGTATGTGTACATCTTTCTCTGAATAGGTGAATCTTCTGATAACTTTTCAAAGGCATGTTGCTGTCCAAAACATAAATCAACAAAAAACTGACATGCTTTCTTGAAAAGAAAATGAAGAAAAAGTATGATTATGTCATTATGGAGAGACCTTTGACATCTCAAAACTATCTTTGATCTCTAGCAGAATTTATCCAGGACTTGATTGAGAACGAAAAAACATGTTAAGTTTGAAATTTTTGAGCTTTGAATTTTATTTTATTTTTTTGATCGGCCAACCACTTAGTTGAGATTTTTCACATGATCAAGTTCGAGGGAAGAGAATGATCAAACTGCTAGGCTGTTGCACATGAGTTTCGACCTGATACTAAGTTTCTGTTAACAAATAACAATGTTGTCTTTAATTGTCCTTCATCCCGAATAGGCTGAATGCATTACATGCAATGTGTTTATCAAATGCAGGATCCAGATGAACCTATTTTCTTGTTCACAAGACCATTGGACCCAGAAAAGTTAGCTGCTGCTGGCATTGTGCCACCTTCAGATCCTCCAACGGAAAATGGATCAACAACCCCACCTTTTTGTTTTCATGGGAGAATTGGCCGAGGAGGAAGGATTATCTTTGATCGATGTGATCCACTGCTCCGGAAACCAATTGGCCACAGCAATGTTCCTCCTTATCCAAAGCCGCCAAATGGTTGAAGTTGTTGTACCATCATGCTTCCTATACTCCAGAATATCAACAGGGTGAGCATCATAGGATGATATGGGCTCAGGAAAGGCTGGTTCACTGGATGGGAGGAAACCCAGTGTCAGAATGTGTAACACAACGCCTAGAGAAGGAATTTTTAGGGGGGGGGGGGGCGCGCAACAGGGTCGGTCCCTTCTGCAACCAACCAAGCAGGTAGAAAGGGATGTAAGCACCGCAGGATCCTAGGGGAAAATCGAGGCATCTTGAATCCATTATTCTGATTTGTGATTACCCTGCATGCCCGGTGGTAAGGGGTGTGTGTTTTATCCCATGCCATGCCGCCCTCCCTCGGCATTGTACAATTGTTCTCATCTGTTCTCAAAGAAACTCCGCATTATTTTCCTATTGATTCTGTTCTGTTTGCCCCTCTCAATTTCTTTTCTGAGGATAGTGTTTGCCGCTGTACTTAATAAAAAACTGCACCTAGTCTCCTATTCTTCAGCAGTAATGCTCTAGCAAAATAAGGACAAATTCAAGATTTGTGAGAATGAAAAAAAATAACAATAATAAGGCAAAGAAGAAAAAAATTGGCAGCCTTCTGCCACTCGTTCGGTATGATGGTAATAGTTCTTGCCATCTGGGTTAATTTACAACAGTTCGCCAAGTTGGTGGAATGGAGATCCTATGTTTGAGTCGCATGAAGGTGTTGTTGTTGTTGTTGTTGTCGTCTTTATTTTTATTTTTTATTTTTAATTTGAAAAAATCGAATGGTCCTGACGAATTCTAAAATTGTGCGTGTGTTTTCGAGAAGGTGGGATTGATGTGGCCGGGAATCTAAAATCTTGAAGCTTCTTCCTACGGTTGATTAATGCTAACTTGTCTGCTTAGTTGTTCAGAATCGAGAGGATAGGAAGGGTGAGATGGAAGCGGCTTTATTATTTTTCTTTCTTTAGTTCAAATCCAGTCCTAAGCACAACGCACAATAAGCATCGTATACTCGTTTTCAAAGGAAGTGGCCTGGTATTTTGGTATATTTTTAGGGTTGTACTTCGGTGGAACCGGTTCCAAATGCTGGGCCTTTTTGTTTTTTCAAATCATGAATCGAACTTATCCATTATGTTTAATAATATTTATTTAGTTTAGATACAAAAAATTATCATATTTAAATTCCATCATGCTTTTGCTCATGCAGCCGTTTTCGTGTGAGCTTTGCCCCATGATGCAAAACAGATCTTCAGATGGGAAAATGGAAAAGGGATACGGTGACTGTTAGATAAGATTTTCCGTTGGGAAAAGCTTTCTTTTTTTTTTTTTTTTAGTTCATAATGATATTACTTTTCCATTTTTAATATAATTTTTCATGCCTTAATATGAAAAAAACTTTTTCATCTATGGTGTGTTTGTTTATATAAAATTTTTTTAATCAAAAAGTTAAACTATCTACTAATGTTTTAAAAACCGGACAAGTCACTAAACCAGTTTTGTGACAGGTTCCCGGTTTTTCCAGTTCAATCAGACCGAACCGACGGTCGAAGCGCGGTGGAACTGGAAAAACCAACGAACTGGGACATTACCGGGTCATGGTCCGACCGTCCGGTTCGGTTTGGTTTTTAAAATATTGCTCTCTATGACTATTCTTTTTTAATTAATTTTTCACACTTTTTATACAATTACTTTACTCTTTAATCATTTGTATACAAATACTTATACAATTGATTTATCTATTTTAACTTTAGGGCATGTTTGTTTATAACAAAAAATTTTCAATTTAAAACTTTTTTATTCTTTATAATTATCATATTTTTAATTATTTCACATATTTTTATACAACTATACTATTCAATCATTTGTATACAACGAATCATACAATTAACTTATCTATTTTAACTTTACTTTTTAATATTGCATCATTTTATATTAATTTAAAAGCTTTTACGCAAAAATTTCTTATCTAAAAGTTTTACGATTTTCCAAATACACTCTTATTTTTTTTACTTCTCATTATTATCTCATATTATGCTACATTATTTTTTTCAATTTTAAAAGTTTTTCATTCAAAAGTTTTATGGGCTTTTCAAATACACCCCTGATCTGCTGTCCCATCTTCATCCCTTCCTTGCGCAGACAAAAGAAAACCATGCGGAATCTGTGGTAGAATTAATGCCCATGTTTTGTCGTGGCAATCAATCGTCAGTGTGGAATAAACTGGGGAATATATTTGCTAGAGAAAGAAGCGAATCAATCCGTCCAAAGCAGCACGGGAAGAGAATGATCATACTTTGTACCCTTTTGCCCTATTCCAGGGTCCTTCTATGAAACTCTTTTTTACGTAATTATTTTTATTTTTAAAATCTTGATAGTTGATAGAAAATTTACTCCATTAATTATATTTAGCATCATTTATAATATAATGAAAATTCTTTTATTTTTTTAATTTCAGTGTATATGAGTCTCATCTATTAATGTATAAAATCAACATAATAAAATAGTTCAATACTAAAATATCAAATTTAATATTAGTTTTTTCAACATTTAAACCATATAAAATATCAATAATACGTGAATAAATGATTTTATTAAATATTGTTACGTTCTAAAACACTTGTGAATGTATCTAAGTGTTTTTCATAATTTACGCATATATATATTTTTCAAAAAATGTGGTCCCGTAAAGATACTTGATTGAGATGGCATTTGGTCTCCTAGATAAACAAATGATGTTAAACATTATGAATGGATTAAATTTTTCATTAAGAATTAAAATCTCATAAATGGAAGGAGTTACGTGGGATCGCTTCTATGTAAATGGTAGAGTTATATATATATATAGGAATATATTCCTGTGGGAATTTACGGTGCAACATTGCTGAAATGAGCCCCACATGATTATGAAATCATGATCTACTCCACACATTGTATTTAGAATAATGTATTCTATTATCATGCCAATTTTCATCCCAATCAGATATGTATATGGTCCCCATCTGAAAATGGTACGAATCCAACATAATAAAATAGTTTGATGTAAATAACAACTTTAAAGTATCTGATTGAGATGAAAATTGGTATGGTAATATAATACATTATTCTAAATACAATGGGTGGAATAGATCACGATTTCATGATCATATAGGGCCCATTTTGGGCCCACCCGTGCAGTAACGCTGCACCGGAACAGATATATATATATATATATGAGGAATTGCAAACAAACATACGAAGAATCCTTTAGTGATCCTTGAATTAGACTAATACAAAATTCACAACCAGTTCAAACGCATGAAGTTATAACTTATAAAGTAGCAAATGCATCCTAAAGCATGTCCCTGCATATTAATAGTGTGTGTAGAACTGTTTGTTATGATTATCCGTCAATCATGGGAGAGGAAGAAGGAATTAAAGGAAAAAGCAAGAACCAATCGAGGGGACAAATAAAAAGTGACGGCTGAGGGATGCTGCTGAGTACTCTCTTTCATATTATTTCTTTATCCTTTTTTTTATTACATTTATTTCTTTACACTTCAGCGAGGCACATTCCTTGCGCATTAGTACCCCTCTTGTTTTGCTTGAAGAAAAGCGCAGGCATTTATTTTATATCCATCCTTCAGTCCTTTCATCTTTTGATTTGCTTTGCTTTGCCGACGGATAGAAGCTCGGAAAAAGCTAAGAGGAGGTAGGTTTGTGAGACGCTATATCCACAAATTCCTAGACAGCCACGTAGAGTCAGATCTGGTCGATCGCAGGAAATCGGAGGGAGATGGAGATATCCACAAGGTCATTGCGTTTGTCTCGAAGTCGTATCGCCCGCAGGATTATCAGCCTTCCAATGAACATGTTAGAAGGCGTCTCCAGGGCAGTGGGTCATGGTCTGTCATCCATGGTAGGAGGAGGAGGAGGAGGAGGTGGCAGAAGATCAGAGGAGCGTCAACCTCAAGTGCATGTTGTACATCCCCACCAAGCTCAAGCTCTTCTCTTTGGTAACAACAACAACAACAATGATGTTCCTGAGGAATGGGCTTTCATTGCCATCTTGGAGAAGCACTACGGCTTCTCCCATCCCTTCTTCTATGTTTGCAGATTCGCTGAGGCCTTGAAAATGGCAGAAGAGGAGTCCAAACCTCTATTCATTTACCTCCACCAGCCCGACCATCCACACACCGCTACATTCTGCACCCAGACGCTGGGTTCCGATCTCGTTGTGCAATTTATTGATGCAAATTTTGTTTCCTGGGGGTCCATAGCAAACAGAGGAGAAGGCCTTCACATGACCAATGCACTAAGAGTCCCCAACTTTCCCTTTTGCGCCGTCATCATGCCTCTATCTGCTTCTGCCGACGACAACAACAACATTGCAGTTCTCCAGCAGGTGTCGGGACACTTTTTAATTTACTTCTCTCATTTTTTCCCTTTCTATATATATATATAATATTCAGCTGCAGCAATGCTAACATGGGTCCATATGATCATAAAATCATAATCTACTCCACCCATCGTATTTAGAATAATGTATTTTATAACTATACCAATTTTCATCCCAATCATATATATATGGGTCCATCTGAAAATGGTACAAATTCGATATAATAGAATAGTTTGTTTGATGTAAATAACAATTTTAAAATAATTTTTTCAACATGTAAATCATTTTCTATAAAATCTATATATGAATAAATGATTGTATAAAATTTCATTGCATTTTAATATATATGAGTCATCTTCAGATAAGGTCTATACACATATCTGATAGGACGAAAATTAATATAGTAATAGAATACATTATTCTAAATGTAATGGGTGGAGTAGATTATAATTTAATCATCATATGAGGCTTATTTCAGAATCATTGTACCTTAATTACGATGCTGCGGTGCCACACTTGAATATAACTTATACATATAACCTTTCTTGTGTAATGAAGCTGCCCCATAATTGATGGTGCATTTGGCCCATAAAGGGTTTTACATGTACTTAAATATATTGACACTTCGTATAATCATTTATCCATAAAATTTATAGCAAACGATTTACCTGTTAAAAAAAACAACTTTAAAATTGTTATTTACGTTAAACTATTTTATTTGGTTGAATTTGTACCATTTTCAGATGAAATCCATGCATATATCTAATAGAGATGAAATTTGGTATGGTAATAGAATACATAATTCTAAATATAATGAGTGAATTAGATTATAATTTTATGATTATATGGAGCCCGTTTTGAGATAATTGCACCGTAATTGTAGTGCAGTGAAGCTGCACTTGAATATTTCTCATATATACATGAGAAGAGAAAATTTCCAATTTCTAATCCACACTTTTTCTTTCATTCTCTAATTATATAATTGATAGGTACATCTCTCTCTTTGCATGTGTCTGTATGTATATATATTCCCTGCATTTAATGTACCGCAGGTGGAGGGGCCGGTTTCACCTGCTCAACTGGTAGACATCTTGCAAAGGACTATTGAAGAACAAGGCTCGGCTTTCAGAGCCCCCAAAGCAGCAGAAGAAGAGAGGAGGGTGGCAAATCGGCTTCTGAGAGAGGAACAAGATGTTCCATACGAGGCAGCACTCCAACTGGATAAGGTAAAGTTTCAATCCGCATGCTTGGCAGCATATGATAAATAAATAAACAATAAATTCCATGTTTTCAGGAAAAGGAAAGAGCCAAGCTGTTGGCCATTGATATAGCTGCATGCCAGCGTGGGAAAATGCCCAAGGGATCTTCACCTCCAACAAAACAGTCGACCATGAAGGCAAAACGAACAGCAGGTGGAGCTCAGTGGAAGGAAACAGCCGCCATCGATAGAAAGGATGATGTAATGGTTACTCGGGTAAGAAGGAAAGAAATTAAGAAGCGAAAACAATGTTACTCAAAATTCAAAAAGCAACGAATCTATTTACACATGAAACTAAATTATAAACATCCCAATGCAATATGGTTCTTATTTTCCAGATACAGATAAGGTTTCCGAATGGAGAAAGAAAAGAGCAAAGCTTCCTACGCACAGACAAGATTCAATCCATATACAGGTTCATTGATTCGTTGGATTTGCCAGGGATGGCAAGTTACCGATTGATATCCAACTTCCCTCGAAAGGTCTATGGCTTGGAGCAGATGGGCATGACTCTCAAGGATGCAGGCCTCCATCCAAGGGCAAGTTTGTTCATAGAGCTTGTTTAATGTTCTTTTTTGTTCATTGTAACTGATTTTCATCGACGTCTTGAGAAACGGTACAGAGTAGTACGGACACATGGGCATGTTTGAGAGTAATGTGAGGTGGATGGTACTTTCTTAAATCACAATATCCAATAGGTTTAGTCATGTTACAAGCCCATCCAAAGTAAAAAGTCATTCACATAGGCAGGAGGAAGAAGCAGAGCAGCAAAATTAATTAAGAACAACTAAATAAGGAAAAAAGCTCGAATTTTAGTCTTACATTTTTATGTCTTTTGATTCACTTTCAGTGCGAATAAAATGAGGACATTGGGGACAATAGTCGAATTCAATATTCTCGCACATGAAAATCTATTAGCACACAGAACATTTTCATTTGAGGAGTTGACATCGGCTTCTTGTGGCTTGTGTAAGATTGCACGTAGCCCATGAACATTACAGGAGTTCCAGAAATGTCGACCATGGAAAGTGCAACTCCAACCGATGAAGGTTAAGTTTGAGTCAACCAGATTGGATGAGATACAAATGTCAAGTAAGAGTTTTAATATACAATACCTTATCGTCTATAGTATCAAACTGGCGAGCAGAATCCCATCAATCAATCTAGCATTTAACTGGGGCCGTAGACAGGTCTGCTAAATTCTACATGAGGTAAGGAAATTGTTCAATATTATTTGGGATGGAGACCAAGTAGATAAACAGATCATCTGAATGTAAAGAAAATTCATGTCCATAGAAAATAGGTACTCGTAATGACAAAACCATTATTACTTCGAATAAGCTTAAAAGAAAACCCTCATTGAATTTTCATAATTGACCCACAACATCATTTCCAACCATTGTCTCTCATAGTTTGGGGGGTGAGTATGTTAAAACCCATAATTGTTTTGAAAATTTTTCACTCTCCACAATTATTCTATTTTTAAAATTTTCTTATTTCTTTCCATATAACTACCCTACTTTTCAATAATTTCTACACAACTACTCATACTTTTAACTTATCTATTTTAATTTTATTCTCTTTACTTCTTATTATTATCCATATTATCATATTATTTTTTACATTTGAAAAATTTTTCATCGAAAGTTTTGTCACTTTCAAAACACACTCTGGAAATAGGTAAAGTTGCATGAGAATTAAAAAAATTTATATAAAAAATGATAAAATAGTTGTCATTTTTGGTGATTGAGAAAAATATTTTTGAAAATTGTGAAATTTCATTCCATTCTCATGCTATCTCATCTTTTATGAAAAAGTTGCGGCCTAGTAATATATAGTTTAGGCACTATCGGGTAACAATGGTGAGTGAAAAATTATTTCCCTACATACTTTTTAAAAAATAATTTTACTTCTTAACTATTCTACTTTTTCTATTTTTATCCATATAATCTAATCATTTTCTTATATAATTACTTTATTTTTTCCACTTTATTTCTAGCATATTATATTACTCTCGCATTTTTCAAAAATGTTTCCTTTTCCACTCTACACTTTCGTCTCTATAGACATTACCAAACGGTGCTTTAGATTTAATAAAATTAGCTTGGCGGACCCTAATAAAGTATTTTTTTTACTTTGTATAAAGTTGGGCTTAAATGTATTCTTGTATATGTATTGAACATATTGAGGGTGTGTTTGGTTTTTAGAGGAAGAAAAAAAATTCGCACACACATTTCTATATGATGCGACATCAACTACAACTCTTATGTTGTAATCATTTCTTTGCATTTCTCCATAAACAATAATATTTATTTTCTTTGCTGTTTTCATCTCACATTATTCTCTTGCTTTAAAAAAAATTCATTTAATACGTGATTATGCCAAAATATCAAGTTCGCTCCCACGTCTGTCTTGAACGGTGATATTTTCATGCTTAGGACAGAGTAGCAATGTGTAGGGTTTCGGCGGGAGGAATCAGAAAAGGCTAGAAAAGAATAGAGAACAAGAAGGCGATATCAACCCGCAGTGCCTTGTGGCGATGAGGGAAAATCTACTATTAGAAGAGCTCCAAATGCTTGGCATTAGGGAGCGAGCGATAAGGTGGATTGAACCAGGGAACAGTGTCGCGGTCCTCTGCTTTGTATGGGCTTTCAAGACCTACAATAAAGAGTTGCTCAAATTGATGTTAAAAAGGCTATGGAAAACTCAAGAGCATTTCTACTTCACATAATTGGGGGAGCGAATGAGAAGGACAAGGGTCGTGTTATGGAGGGGGCGGCCATGGTCATTCGAGTGAAAGTTAATTCTTCTAGTAGACTTGGTAGCACTTATAGAAACCATGAGCTTCTCCATTGTGGCTCCATGTAAGTGGTCTCCCTTTTCTGATACACAAACAGGAAGCAGAAATGCCATATGAAAACTTCCTCCATGTGGGGACACGACCCTATGAGCTAAAAAGTGGGAAAGGCAAAGTCAATAGGGTACACCAAGAAAATACATAGCTGATGTCGTTTCCCACAAATATGGAGATAGGGTGTATGAAGACTGTGATATGAAACGAGCAGATAGTAGTGACCATTTGAAAAACTCAACTGACATCTCAAAGGTTTCATTACATAGCCTTGAAGCTATGAGAAATCAAGGAGTAGCAATGTCACCTGCTAACAAAAGCACCCAACTAGGGGAGGAAAGCACGGAGTAGTCACAAGTTTGTCCATATTCAACTCGGATACATCTAAATTACTAGTCAAGTGCCAAGGGCAATTTACTTGGTTTGGCCACTACAAGCAGTGCGGGGCATTCACTGCTAACTCAGGACAAAACCATTTATTTCCACACAGCGGCATCCATCACCCCAAAAGGACAATCGTACCATCATTCTTGTTGCCCAAACACCCTGGTATTTTCAATCAAAATAATAATGGGGCTATAAGGGACAATCAAAATAGTTTAAATGAACTAGGGAAATCCAGATCAAGGAATAAGAGAAGATAAACTTGATGGATAGTTCTTCTAGGAGTTATATACGGAAAGATGGAGATTAAAATTTGAACCAAGTAGCTATATTACCAAGAGATGGAACGGGTTCATAGGCTGAAGGCAAATTTGAGGTCAATGAGGGTGAAACCATTTCTAAATCACAAAACCAGACTACTGTGGATGATGGTCAACAACCTAAAGGAAGATGAAAATGCAGGGCAAGACAGCTTTGCAGTCAAGCAATGGGCTCTTCAAAGGCACACCAAGCACTAAAAATTTCTCTCAAATCGAATCTTGAAGGTGATGTAGGCACAATAATGGTCGAGGAAGGTGGGAAACCCAAAAGAAGCAAGATCGAGATAGGATACTTGGTGAAGGTCGAGAGGGGATTTCAGCCCCACCTCCATTAATGGTGGTCATTACTTGGAATTATCGTGGGCTTGGGAACCCATGTGCAATTTGACGCCTTCTTGACATGGTCAAGAAACAAGCTCCCGATGTGGTTTTCCCTTTTGAAACTAAAAAATTTGCTCAGGATATGGATATCCTAAGAAGGAAGCTCTATTTTGATTCTTGCCCTGCAGTGGATTCTGAGGAGCGAAGAGGGAGACTAGCACTACTATGGAACGAATATTAGGGTGTTTGCATTAGAAGTTTTTCAAAACATCATATTGATACAGACATACATGGCTGGAGGTTTACTGACTTCTATGGTCAACCTGATGTGCAGAGAAGATCAGAGGGATGGAATCTCATCAAAAATCTTAGAAGCCTATCCAACGCATCATGGCTCATCACGAGAGAGTTTAACGAGATGATGGGGCAACCTGAAGTTAGAGGGCATAGGTCAAGACCCAAACACTAGAGATATGATGGATAATTGTAATCTTATTGACTTGGGATTTGTCGGCCCTCCCATGACGTGGTGGAACAATCGAAGAGGAATGGATAGGGTGGAAGCAAAACTGGACTGTGGGCCATCCACCACTGAGTGTATAACTCTCTTCCCCTTTGTAAAGCTCTTTCATCTTTCCTCTTCCACATTCAACCATTATCTTATTAAGCTTGTTCTTAATACCAAACAGAATGGAAGGAGACAACGGTGAGACTTCAAGTATGAGTTGTTGTTGGCTAGAGATAAGGAATCCCATCGCATCATCGAATGCATATGGTCCATAACTTCTCACTACGGACTCTTCCCGGAAAAATATTGTTAAGGAAAATTAAAAGGTGTGAAATCGAGCTATCAAAACGGAATAAAGAATGTTAAGGTAACATTAGTGAAGCCATTGGTAAAAAATAAGATTATTTGCATAAGCTTAACTCTCTAAACCCATCTAACAAAAAAGATGAGGCAATCAAAGACATTCAACACCAAATTTATCTACTCTTGGAAGATGAGGAAGTGATGTGGAAACAGTGATCCAAGGTTCATTGGCTCCTCCATGGAGATAGGAATACTGCTTTGTTCCACAAAATGGCCTCCAATAGAAGAAGATGTAATTTCATTGATTCTTTGGTAGATGAAAGTGGCACTCAGGTAATTAGCCAGGAATAGATGCAGGATCTAGCTTTCAACCACTTTCAAACTATTTATACCAGTATGGGGAATAGAATTTCACAGTTGGTCACAAGGAAGCTCTCTACCTCGAGTAGGGCAAGCCTTACGAGGGTGTTATTTATGGAGGAAGTAGAACGAGTGCTTAAATTTATGAAATCGTCTAAAGCTCTCGGGCCAGATGGCATGCCTGCAGGGTTTTTTCAGAAGCAGTAGAATATGGTTGGTCCAGATATATTTTTGGTGTGCAAATCTTTCATTAAAGAATCCTCTCCTTCAATGTCAGCATCTCCAAGATCTCAACTCTACTACTATTGTGCTCATTCCTTAGAAGAATGGAGCTAATAGGCTCTCCGACTTCCGCCTTATCAGTTTGTGTAATGTGGCTTACACAATTTTAGCAAAAGTGTTGGTAAATCATTTGAAGCAATGCCTCCATGAAGTCATATCAACTCAACAAAGTATGTTTGTTCTAGGCTATTTGATCACCAATAACAAGCTCATTATCTATGAGGTAATTCACTTCCTTTGGTGCAAATGTGGATAAACTGGATAATGTCTTGTCTATAGTAAGTCTCATATTGAATAAATCTTAATAGCTACAAGACAAGTTATATTCACCCCACCAGAGGCTTAAGACAGGGTGACTTGCTTTCTGTATGCTTTTTCTTATTTGTACATAAGGTCTTTCTCTCATTTTAGATTGAGCACATCACCAAGGGTACCTTTCTAGAGCTAGAATTTTCCCTCGTGGTCGAACTCTTATTCATCTTTTCTTTGCAAACAATGCTCTCGTTTTTCTTAAGGCCGATGTGGTGGAAACTAGGAGCTTGTTGAAAATTCTTAATTTGTATAGTGAATGCTTTAGGCAAGTGGTTAATATTAACAAGACTGCCTTGTTTTTCAGCTCCAATACGGGCATTCCCATTCAACAAAACATCAAGAGGGTTATCGGCTCTATGGGCAGGAAATAAAACTTTACTTGGGGCTTCCGGCATGACTTAGTTGATAAAAAAAGGGTAAGTTTAAGGAACTAAAGGAGAGATTTTGGAGGAAAATTCAAGGGTGGAAAGGCATATTCCTCTCCAAGGGCGAAAAGGAAATTCTCATCAAGGCGGCAGCACGGGCCATTCCCACTTATGTTATGAGCATATTCCTCTTACCAACGAGTTTCTGCAATGAAATCTGTGGTATGTTAAGCAAATTTTGGTGGAGAGATAAGGATAAGAAGTGGAAGATCAATTGGGTGGCATGACATGATATGTGTCGATCAAAGATTACTGGAGGATTGGGTTTCAAAGACCTTATACCTTTCAATTATGCTTTATTGGCAAAGCAGGTATAACATCTAGCAACTAACACAAATTCCCTCTACTACGACATTTTCAAGTCCAAGTACTTCCCAACCTGTACATTATGAGAGTGCATTGAGAGGAGGACCGACTCTTTCATATGGAGGAGCATTTTAAAGGCAAGGAAAGTGGTATATGATGGCTGCTAGTGGAGGATTGGAAATGGGAAGTAGGTGGCTTTTTTCAGTCTTGTTACCCATTTGCAAAAAATAGGTCCACTACCAGTTAATATATTAGATGATGTTAAAGTTTGCTTACTTATCGATAAACAAACTTGCTAATGGAAAGAGGACCTTATTTTGGCCGCCGAGTGTGAACTTGCATGGAGTCTTATATCCATGCTGCCATTACCTAACTGGAATGAGGATGATTGTCTCTTTTAAAAGCATAAATATTAGTAGATGTCAATAATATTAACTATTAAAATATTTTGAAATTTATTATAAAACATTTAAAGTTCCTAATGTACTACTCCAGATACTTCCAAAGTTTATTATTTTAGCC
>JAXCLR010000092.1:167711-201277 GCA_035584095.1 Annona squamosa
GAATATTTCTATTAATAAATAAACTTGTTTAGCTTATGAAATATCAATATTAAAATATATAATTTTAAATATAAAATATAATAAAAACTATAATATAATGATCTTGTAAAGTCGGCCTAAGTAAAGGCTCGGCGTAAAAAATATGTTTTGAGGCATTTTTTTATAATTTTTTCATAAACATGTTAAGCAAGGTGGATTAAATATATAACCAAGTTTTACCATTTGTAGATTTTGTAAGTATTTATTTTCTATTTTTAAAATAGTGAAATTTTCGTAATTTTTTGAGTTGTACTCAAAATATCTAAAAAGGTAAAATTTTGTTTATATATTCAATACACCTAGTTTAACATGTTTATGAAAAAATTAAAAATAATGCCGCGAAACATGTTTTTAGGCCGACCCTAGTAAACCTTTCCTAAGGTCGACTTTACAAGATCATGAGGCTAAAATAATAAACTTTGGAAGTATCTGGAGTAGTACATTAGGAACTTTAAATGTTTTATAATAAATTTCAAAATGTTTTAATAGTTAATATTATTGACATCTACTAATATTAAGAGTTTATCTTTTTATAAAATGAAAAAATGTCCTTATCAACCAAATATCCAGAGTATCAACGTAATGTCTTCTCAACCGCAGTCGTGACTGCCACCGCATGAATACATTATAACTCATTGGCAATAATTTATAGCCAAAGCATTTGATTTTTGGAATAGCAAACAAAGATATATATATATATATATATAGTCAAAGAGATTTAAGAAATTTAACACAAAAATTAGCAATATGTAGATATCGATTACCTAAAATCAACAACATTGATTGGAGCTGTAAGAATTAAGTCATGTCTCGCAGGTATCCGTATTGTTGAATTAAAAATAGAGGGTGAATAAACACCTAAGCCTCATCTCTCACTAAAGTCTTGGAACCCTAGTGGAAGAATTAGCTGGAGGAAATTTTTATTATTTTGTGAAAATTTTAATGGAGGATAACAAAACCTTAATGACAGTGACACACTCGTAATTTTACGTGAATTTTGTTGATATATTTACAATTTTTGCAAACTTAAGATGTGTTAGACTATCATGAAAACTTATCAATTTCAAAATTTTTAGGCATATTTGAGTATATATAAAACTTTTCAAACTAAAATTTCTAACTATTCATAATTATCTTATTTTTAAATTAATTTTTAAAATATAATCTTATAAAATATTCTACTTTTCAATCATTTTTACACACCTAACTATATAACTATCATATTTATTTTAACTTTATTTTCTTTACTTTTCATCATTGTTATTATCATATCATATTATTTTCTTCAATTTCAAATGCACCAAAAATTTTCATTCAAAAGTTATATTTTTTCCTAAACACCTTTAATTTAAAACTTCTACATTCTCTACGATTACTTATTTTTTAATTACTGCATCACATCTTCCTATACAACTATTGTGTTTTTCAATCACTTCTCTATAATTACTCGGACAACTATCTTATTCATTTTAACTTTATTTTTTTACTTATAACTAGAAGAAATGATCTTGTTAGCCCTTTGCTTACATCAAAAAATCCATTTACATCAAAAAATCACTTTTTGGCTTTTCTTTATATACTTGTTTATCTAAGTGTATTTAACATACAAACCAAATTTTATCATTTCTTTTAATACAATATGTATATATATTTTTTGAGATTTTTAAATATTTATGTGTATATATGTATTTCAAATATTCCTATTTTTAAAAATCTCAAAAAAATATAACAAAAAATGGTAAAATTTAGTTTATATGTTAAATACATATGAATAAATAAATATATGAAAAAATATTATAAATAAAATTTTAAGGTGAACTAAGCGAGACATTTGCTTTGCTTGGACTAATATGATGACTTTTTTGTAATTATTATCCCTATAATATTGATATCTTCTCTCGTTTTAAAAAATTTTAGGGTAAATTTTTTATATATCTATAAATGTTACCCCTAACTCAACTTGTACTTATAAACTTTTCAAAATTTCTCAAATACCTGCAAATTTTTAACGTAAGAGACCAAATGCCATCTCCCGTCTTTCTTTGGCTCGCTGCATCTCCACCATCAACTTGATTGTTGCGCTCCTACTCATCTCCATTATTTTCCGCATTCACATGCACACTTCTCCTCCTTGTCACCAATGTTTTCAAAATCGAACCGTAAATTGAACCGTTTTCTTGTTCGGTTCAGGTCTGACCGATTCAACCGCTGGTTCAAACTATTTTAAACCGTGATGTCAGCATGAAATAATTATGATATAATAATTATAGTTAATTTATTTTAATTATTTAAAAATTAAATATAAATATAATTTTTATATAATGAAAAGAGCTACACATGACGTCAACAATACATTCAAGTCCATTATACTAAAATTTATTATGCAAATTAATGGACAAATAAATCACATATACTAATCAAGATGAAATTTTAGAAATAATAATAAAATCTAACAATTTAGAAAGAGTGGATTGACTTGGAATGGTTGAATTCTTTCATCTTTCTTCATTCCTACGTGTTTAATAGGAATATCTGCAATGAAATCATAAATTATTAATAAAAGATAGATAAAAGATATTTATAAAGTTGTAACTTTACTCAACATGAAGATATGATCCACTCAAAAATAAGAGAAAAGCAAGCAAAACATTGCATGATATTTAAATATCTAAAATAATAATTCTAATTTTCTATACAACTTATTATTCTGATAATATAAAAAATGCAAATATATACTAATCCACAACATCACAAAAGATTGCATTTATTTAAAAATTAAATAATATAAAATACAACCACGTATGCTTATTCAATGTTTTCCAGAAAGGAAAGGAACAAGAGTTGGCTCGTTAGCTAGCTCGAATGAGAGAACAGAGTAGTGATGATGGATTCGAAATTGCACGTGAGCTTACCTTACTGTCGGTGATGATGTCAGGAAAGGGAAGAAGAGTTGTTGCCGACACTAAGGGGAAGAAGAGAACCCTTGTTGTTGCTGGAATCGGAAATGGTAAGAGGAAAACAAAAGATGGTGCTGCTTGCCGCTATTTCGGCTCCCATTTGCCATTGATGTTAGAAGATGGTGGCTTGAGACAAAGAAGGTGACTAGGAAGAAACTGATGCAACTGCTCATTTAATAATGGTGGTTGGATATGAGAAATTGATGGTGTCGGACGATGAAAGTTGCTGCCGAAAGACGATTTACGCCAGCTGATCGTCGGTAAAGCTCGCCAATTAGTGGTTTAAGAAAACCCTAATTACAAGTTGAAAGGGGTGAGTGGGAACACGGGAATGCGACAGGGAGTCTGGCTTGATCTGCTGAATGCTTTTCGTCTTTTTTTTTTGAAAAAAAAGCTGGAAAACCCAGTGAACCGAACCGTGGTCCAACTGGTTTTTACGGTTCAACCGAACGGTTTAATCGGTTCAGTTTTCTCCAAAAACCATACATCGGTGCCAAACTGAATCATGATTCTGCTAGTTTGCAGTCTGGTCCGATTTTCAAAACATTGCTTGTCACTGTTGTTGCTTATCAGCTCCATTTCCAGCAATTGTCTCCTTGCCTCATAGATTTCTGCTGCTGCTGCTCATTCCATCTTTTTCGGCCATTGTCATGTCATGGCTCTGCCTCCCCGCAGTTGCCCATCTTAACAATTTTTAACAGGTGAATTTTGCAATATGGGCAATGAAGCCCACAAATCCGTGCAAAATTCCAGTGGCTCCACCTTATCTCCCTTTTTTTAGTAGCGACGAATGCCCAGAAACCCCCCGCATTATCTTCCATACGCCACCCCTGTTTCGGATGCCATCATTATTGCGACTTCATCTTCTTCATCATCCAGGATCGTTTTGTCCATCCAATATGTAATAAAAGAACACCACGCTTTTTCATTGTTCTTTTCAAGGAGGTCATTTTTTTTCAACCCTACTTTAGCTACTGTCGCCATTACCAAGTTTGTCCTATCTCCAAAAATTCCTACTCTTTTTCATTTTGGAATTGTGGAGCATGACATCATCTGTCCCATAAATCCCTACCCATATTTTTTATTTTGGAACTATGAAGCATGACACCATCTCTATCCCATTTTCTCGTCTTCACTGCACGGTTTTGTTCTCCCATCATAATTCAATTTTCTCAAACCACCATTATAGCATATATGCAAGTTGTGCCCATTCATTATCATTTTTTTCAATCCATAAGTGGCTGCCACCATCTGGAGTGCTCTTTATGTGATTTTGCGGAGATGAGTTTCTTGTGCAATTTAGTGATAGGGTAATTTGAGGATTTTGAAAGTTTTTATAACACCCGCCATGAGCGCTACGATGGGCTCGGAATGGTTTTCTGCGCCTTAGAAATCTAGATCGTATTGGATGCATTTTCAACGTTTCCAAGGCGTCAGCGTGGGCTTAGATTTCTTGTATCCACATGAGCTAAAACGCGTTAGGCTTCACATTTTTTTAAAAAGTTGGCATATGAGTGTTTTCTCGCGGGTTCGGCAGCATAACGGCTAAGACGGGCTTTCTGTACAAGGATCAAATCACAAATTTGGCAGCATAACAACAACGTATTAGGCTGAAATCCATGGACTCACGTGCACTCGCCTTGCCGGAGCATTAACTCAAACACGCACACAAAAATAAAGAAAAAACGGAGTCGTTGTTGATCCTTAAAGGGAGATCGGCCATTGTTTAATGAAATAAGGTACTAATCGTAAAGAGTCCGGGTTTCGGCCTTCGAATTGAAGCAAATATGGTAAAATCTGACAACCCAAGGCGGTTTACATGGCATGAAAAGGGAAAATAAAAGATTTGAGAAAATAGGAGAGATAAAAAGGGAGAACGTGGAAGAGAAGCTTGGAGCTAGTAGAGCGAAAAAATCGGGACGTCAGGATGTTGCTGCAAACTCCTGTCCTCCCCTCTGGGATGCCTCTCCAAGAGTGTCTCAAGTGAGGGGGGTGCTCCTCCTTTTATAGATGTTGGAGTGGGCTTTAGGCCACTTGAGTTGTTGGACTTTGTCTATGGGCTTGAGCTTGAGGTGAGAGCATGGGCATTGGCCCACTCGAAGTGTTAGACTTGGTCCATAAGCTTAAGCTTGGTGGGCTAGAGCTTGGCTAAGCCCGTGGTCTTGGGTGGGCTATTGTAGAGACCCAAAATTGTGGAGAAGCCTGCTTCTGAGGCTTGGTAGGCTGGATCTGGCGGGCTAAAGCTTGGCTAAGCCCGTTTGCTGCGTCTGATGAGTTGAATTTGGTGGGTTGCTTTATGGAGCCCATCAAGGTGGCCTGTAGGAGTTTCGCTCTTCGTGGGTCAAACTTAGTTTGTTGAAAAAGCCTGCTTTGAGGCTTGGTGGAGCTTTGCTCCTGTGGACTGAATTCAGAAGGGCCCGCTTAGCTTGCTTGAACTTCCTTTTGCCTTGAATTTGCTTGGGTTTAGATCTTGTTTCATTTTATCCATCTTTGGGCCCAATGGTGGGGTGTCAACAGTTGCCCTTCTTTGCCAAAGGCGTCTTGACGGTGAATGGCAAAGCGTCGGACACCCCTTTTGGCATTGACCTAAACGCTCCTTTTTTTGTTTTGTTTTGTTTTTGTTTTTTTGGGTCACTTCGCAATTTCTGCAAACTCACGATGTTCCTTCTGGGAGAGTGGTCCTTTTTGGAAAATTATGGACTTGCTGGCTTGTTTCGCACTAGTCTTGAATTCAGGTGATTTCGCAATTTTTGGAGATGGCAGGGAGCTTTTTGCTATTTTATCAAAATTTTAGGGTCTCCAATGGGAGCCCTATTCTTCGATTTTCCTTTCTCTTTTCTTATTAGTCACCGGTACTACAAAAATCACTATTGTCGCCGCTGCGCGATCGCTGTAATTGCTATCGTGCTGTCGTTTCTCTTCTTCGGCAATGATTGGATTGTGCTGCTTGTTGTTGCCGTATGTTTCCTCTTCAGTGGTCGACAACCACTGCGGCCATTGTCGAGGTCGTGAAGGAGCGCTGCTATCATTGTCGTGGGCTCGCGGCCGCTTATGGTTGTTACCAGTTACTGTCATTGTTGTCAGTTGCCACCGCCACTGACTATTTAGGATGGGTAGCTGCCATTGTCTTCTCTGTTTCCAATACCATGTTGCTGCTGCTACCGCCGGAGTTGCCGCCGCAGGTTAGGTTCGGGCTGCTGTTGCTGCCACCCTTATTGTTGTCGCCGATCGTATTCCGCCTCAGCTACTACCATTGTTGTTACTGGGGATTTGCTTGTCACTGCCCCCTTTGTTTTCTACAGCCACCACTGCTTCTGCCCGGTCGCCTTCTCCTTTTCCTCCGGTTGCTACAGTAAGGCTCTCTTTTTTTTTCTTTATTATTGACCATATGTCAGTGCTATTTTTTTATTGTTTACCAATGTGGAGTGGCTGTGCAATTTTTGGTTGGGTGATTTAGCGCCGCTACGTAGGTGATTCGGGGGTCCATCGATGATCATCTCTGCTTTTTGCTAACGTTGTTCCAGGCTTGACTGGACAGTGGCCATCGGTTGCTGTGCTGAGCAACACTTTCTTCTTCTCTTTCTTTTGCTTTGTTCTTCTCTTGCGGTAAGTGTTAATGACAACATTAACATTGTTTGGTGACTACAGGTGCTAGCGGGTGCGATTTGGGTGAGCCAAATGTCTGTTAGCATTGGCGAGCACTTGGTCAGATGGTAAAGAAATCACCTAATTAGAATTACTGTTATTGATCGGTAGGTATCTCCTCCCTTTTCCTTTTTTTTCTCTCTCTTTCTCTTTTTTTGAGCTCTTGTTCTTTGCTGACTGACATTTGCCTTAACTATGGAGACGTCTACTGCATCATGGGTTTTGGAGATGTGCGGATAGAAGAAAAGGGAGAGATTTTGCACTATCTTATTTTTCCCATTGCGGTCATGTTTGTAACTGTTGCGCTAGTGGCTGGAGCAGCCGTTTTAAAGGCAATTGCTTTGGCATTGGAGTTGCTCCGTCCTTTCGCCCTTTCCTTGTTTGATCAAGCTTCTGTTTCTTTGTAGCTTGGGAGGTTTATTGCTGAAATGCCACGAGTCAGTGCTTGGTCATTGGTTCTGGTTGTTTTGCTCGTTTTTGCCAGACCTTGCGGTGTGGCTGACCATTGTTTGGTTTAGCAGGTATGCTCTTGTATGCTGTCATTCCTCTTTTGTTTGTCGATTGTTATGCACTATTTGCCAGTTGCCGGTATTTTATATAACCTTTGCTTGATGATGAGTGGGTAGAGAGTCTTGATTTCTATTGCCAATTATGGAGTAAGAAAATGCTTTAAGATTATTTTCAAGTTACCCTTCTGTTGTTGTGACTTTGGTCATCTCCTTCGTTTAAGGAGTCCTTTGAGGGTAGTTTTTAGCCTTCTATGGTGCCTCTTCTGTCACGCATTGTGATGGAGTCCGTAGCTTGAAAAAGAAAAAAGGTGGCCACTTCTTGTCTTCTCTTTTTTTCTTCGTGCCTTTGCATGTGACCACCATCTTTTCGTCTTTTGAGTTGAAGTATTTTGCAAACTTGTTTTTGCTCAATAGGGCTACCATGATGACTTTTCTCTTGTTTCCAAGTTGCTCATGCTTGACGGGATGGTTGCTTTCTTTTGTAGTCATGTGATAATTTTATGTTTACCTTTATGCTTGGTAGATGCACGATCCTGTTGCAAATGCTGTGACGGGAGAGTCCACTAGTCGCTTCTTGCTTTCCGATGGAGTTCGCGTCACTTGGTATTTTGGAGACAGGTTGCTGTGACGGTTGATGGGTAATAGGCGAATCTCGTCTCCCATTGTCGACCACTTCTTCGTGGAGCAAGCCTCTATTTCCATAGAAGAGAGTTATGATCTGTGGTACTCGAAGTATGGGCGTAATGCTCGGGCTTCAGATTTCTTCTCTAACGGTTGTCACGAGACTTCGGGTGGTGACATCCTTTTTTGGGCTAGGGTTGCTAGTGGGATGCATTGGAGACACTTTTTCATCTTTTCTCTTTTTGGTCATATTGTGTTTTTCTTGTAAATCTGAATGCTTGAATGCCCGTTTCTTTGGATGTAAAGCTGCGTGAATATTGATTCATTTTTTTGGAAGACCTTGTCTTCTTCTTTGGATGCATATGTGATATTTTGCTTATGCAGGACATTAATATTGTAAAGCTCTTGTCTTTGATGTTTCTTAGGATGTCTTAATCCTTTGTAGGTCGTAGGCCATTGAGAAGTCTGCACGGGGTCGTTGTGTATTCATAATATATATAGACCTAAAAACTTTTCAGGTTTATCGGCGTCCTCCTTTATTTCCGCGATTCGCCTGCTGAAATCTGGATTTTGCGAGTGCATTCCGTACTTCCCAGATTTTGCATGATTTTTCCACGATCCGCCTGTTGAAATCCGAATTTTGCTCGTGCATTCAGAATTTTGTAGATTTTGCGCCTGGCTTAAAATCTCTTCACCATGCTTCTTGCACTTGTCCTTCGAGGCTACGAGGTTGCTATGAGTGTCTAGAAGTTTGCTTTGCTAGCGGCATTGTGGAACCCTCAAACTTTTTAGGTCATCAAGGTTTGTTTCCAGCAACAACAGTTCAACAGTTATGAAGTGCCCCAATTTTCATAGAGTGCAGAAAGGTGGATGTCGTCCCTTTCCTCATGTAGCTTTGCCTCCCGGGTCTTAAACTTTGTTTGATGTAGGATGGAACTTGATATAAAAATCATTCGTGTCATTTTTCTTTAAAACCACCTGCCCCCATGCTGCAGGATGATATAAATAATTTTTTCTCAACTTTTTGCTCTTCAGCCTTTGTTTGTAAATTATCTCTTGTAGCTTGAATTTAATACTTCTCTCCCCAGCCTTTTTCTTTTTGCGTGCTTTTTTCCCCCTATGAAATATTATTTTCACTGGTTATTAGCATTTTTTCTGCCAAGCTTGATGGAAAGACTGTCTGGTAGCCATTTTGAACTATCTTTTGTTAATGTGTTAACGAAGATGTATTTGTGGAGTTGGGTTGATAGATGACAGTTGTGTGCCTTGCACATTTTGCGGCTTTCGAAGCTAGCCTTGTTGGCTGTTTGACTTTGTCGACATTGCCAGTGTTGATGATGGTTTGTTGAGGCTATTTAGATGCCTCTGCTTGATTGTCTGTGTGAGGGATAAATTCATTTGTGACTTGTAGATGACATTTTTCGTTTGGCTTCTCTTGTGCAGAAATTTTTTGAAATTTGTGCTCTTTAGCTAATACTTCATTTTCTGAGACGTTTGTCTGATTTGTTGATAAGTTTAATATTTCATCTTTCATGATTGGGCACAACTGCTTTAGATGCATGCTAGGAGTAGAGATGTGAGGGGCTTTGAGGTTCTCTTCTGCATTTTTAGATTGCGAGCATGTTGGTTTGTTGACTGGAATGAAGACATTTTCTGGGGAGAAGAGCAAAGTTGGTTGACTCGTTACTTTGGGTGGAATTCCCGAGTTTGTAGGAAAGTATTTGAGGATGTTCTTTGAACAATAGGGGATTTATGCAAAATAGAATTTTCTTGCATAGGCTTGATAGGTTTTTCCAATAAAATGACAGGCTCAACACATTTTCTTTGAATGACGATAGAATTGGCATTTCGGCCTTGTAAAATAACAGGAGCATTATGGGGTTGGACTGTTATTATGAAAATAGAATGGTCAAAGGTTTTGGCATTACCCTTGACAAAATTGACTTCCATGTCGTTGTTCGCTATTTGGGAGGTCTGTCTTGCTTATTCAAGATAAATAACATTCCCTTGTTATGGCAATGAGGAGATGGTTCTATGTCTGATTGTCGCCTCCACTTGGTCCCCGATTTGGAGGAGTTGAGTGAAGTTGACATATGAGTGAGAGATGAGGTAGCCCGAGATGCTTGGGTGTGCTGAGTTAATGATGATAAAGATTTGCACGTCTAATGGCAATGAGCTTTTCATCTTTGCCGCCAAGGCACACCATCTAGCCACGTACTCTGAGAATGTTTCATCCCTTTTTTGTTTTAGTGCTTCGAGATTGACCATTTTGAGAGCCATGTTTAGCTTGCATGAGAAGCGGTCCATAAAAGCCAAGGAGAGTTGTTCTCATGTTTTAATCAATCAGCTATGTTGGAATAGTCTAATCAAGACTTTTTCGCTTTTCACCAAGGGGTATAAGATGCTGCAAAAGGCCTTGAGATGAGCCCTTGGGCATGAGTCTCCTTCATATGCAAGTAGAGCCGGTATCTTGAACTTCTCGAATAGCTTGGTATCGGGGAACGGGCATAGATTTTCTATTTTGGCCAAAGGTAGGCCCTCCCCTTAATGTTGTCGGATTCGCTCATCCATTTTTTTTAACTGGTTCTGGAGTTGATTCTTGAGGTCTTGAATTTCATTACGGTCTTGTTCTAAAACCAACTCCTATTTTTTGTAGTGATCATTCCGTGATTTGTAGGAAGATTATTGAGGTCCTCCGTCTTATTTCGGGTTCGGATTTTGAGAACAAAATAGTGGTGTAACCGTATTCTGGCCGCCTATTAGAGGTTGTCTCATGTTTGATAGGACTTCCTCTAGCTTCTGCATCCTCTTGTCCATTGCCGCCATGTATGCTTCAATGGATTGCTTGAACTAGTGATCCCGATCTTTATGGTGTGAGGATTGCTTAGACTCTATCATAGCTGCTCTCGATCTAGTAATCACAGGATTTCGATCCACGGTTGACTTGCTTTGCCTTCAAGCTATGGTGAAGAATCTGAGCAATCAATGAAAATGGTTTGCACTCGTAAACAGATAATAAAAAAAGATCAACCCTTGGATGGATGCTTGCAAGTTTAGGTCCCTTTGTGTTCTTTGCAGGTTTTATTTATTTTAAGTTCTACGCGTAAGAATGTTTGAGGTCCACGGGTTCTTGTTTGCCTGAGGCGTCTCTAGAAAAGTGACCAGTTCGCTTGAAGTATTTCTGGAAGAATGACCAGTTCGCTTAAAGAGTTTCTGAAAGGAAGACCAGTTCACTTGAAGCGTTTCTGGAAGTGTAACTAGAAAACTCTCAGGTTATGGAAAAGGCGTGATTTTTATGCCGAGTTTTTTCTTAGCATCGCTTGATTTTATATTTGCTGGAAGTCGTGCATTTCGGTTCGTTTTATGTGCCTAGACAGTCATGAGGCGGTGTTCAATAGTTTTCCCCGTTCACAAGTTCTTTCTAGTTTATAAGCTGAACGCCTCTGGATCTAAAAAATTGTCAGGCTTCTGCGCGATTTGGGCAGAACGCCAGAAATCCGCTGTTGGAAGATGGAAATATTCCCAGAGCTCGCTGTTCAGCCAGGAAGAAGCTCTGATTTTCTGATTTCTGTCCCTCTTGTGTCTGATGTAGATCAGCAACGCCATCCCAGTGGAGTTGCCAAGCTGTAGTACCCACCGCGAGCGTTACGATGGGCTCGGAATGATTTTTTGCGCATTGAAAATCTGGATCGTATTGGATGCGTTGTCAACGTCTCCGAGACAGCAGCATGGGCTTAGATTCCCTGCATCCACATGAGGTAAAACGCATTAGACTTCACATTTTTTAGGAAAGTTGGCATATGGGTGTTTTCTGCGGGTTCGATAGCATAATGACTAAGACGGGGCTTTCTGTACATGGATCAAGTCACAAATCCGGCAGCATAACGACATCATATTATACCGAAATCCATAGACCCGCGTGCACCCGCTTCGCCGGAGTGTTAACTCAAATACGCACACAAAAATAAAGAAAAAACAGAGTCATCATTGATCTTTAAAGGGAAATCAGCTCCTGTTTAATGAAATAAGGCACTAATCGTACAAAGTCCAGGTTTTGGCCTTTGTATTGAAGCAAATATGACAAAATTTGACAACCCGAGACGGTTTACATGGCATAAAAGGGGAAAATAAAAGATTTAAGAGAATGGGAGGATAGAAAGGGGGAACGTGGAAGAGAAGCTTGGAGCTCGTAGAGCGGGAAAATTGGAATGCCGGGATGTTGCTGCAAACTCCCGTCCTCCCCTCTGGGATGCCTCTCCAAGTGTGTCTCAAGTGAGGGGGGTACTCCTCCTTTTATAGATGTTGAAGTGGGCTTTGGGCCACTTGAGTTATTGGACTTGGTCCATGGGCTCGAGCTTGAGGTGAGAGCATGGCCCTTGATCCACTTGAAGTGTTGGACTTGGTCCATAGGTTTGAGCTTGGCTAAGTCCGTTGTAGAGAAGCCTGCTTCTGAGGCTTGGTGGGCTGGATCTAGCGGGCTAGAGCTTGGCTAAGCCCGTTTGCAGCATCTGGTGAGTTGAATTTGGTGGATTGCTTTATAGAGCCCGTTGAGGTGGCCTGTAAGAGTTTCGCTATTCGTAGGTCGGACCTGGTTTGTTGAAAAAGCCTGCTTTGAGGCTTGGTGGAGTTTTGCTCTCATGGACTGAGTTCAGAAGGGCCCACTTAGCTTGCTTGAACTTCCTTTTGCCATCAATTTACTTGGACTTAGATTTTATTTCATTTTATCCATCTTTGGGCTCAATGGTGGGGTGTCAGTAGTTTTAAATTATTAAAAAATAAAAAATTTAGCGTGGGTACTAGAGAAATTTTGGAAAGTTTATAGGTATAAGTAGAACCATGGGTAAAATTTTTGAGTATATAAGAAATTTGCCTAAAATTGTATATCAATTTTTTTAAAAAAATAATTTTAACAAATGTAAAACGTACACTCTAAATAACCATGGCCGGATTAGGCTCCCACCACCTCGACTGATCTTATCCTCCTCCGAAACGATGAAACCGGAAGGGAGCGAATTTTTTTTTTTTTTGATTGGAATATATTTACACACATCTCAATACATATTATATTGAAGGCCTGAGACATTCTTACAAAGCGGGAGACACTTGCTCCACCAAATAATCCGGAAGACACAGCTTCCACCCACGAACGGGAGACCACTGCTCCCACAACCAGACAGGAGACCATTGCTTCTACTAAATCATTTTTTCGTCTTTGCGGGGAATCGATGCCACGACACAGCGCGCCCCAGAATTCTGCGGCAGCAGCGCTGACCGGTTGGTGAAGGGAGCGAAATTAGTTGACCGTCGCTCTCCATCATTCTGCTTTTTGGGTTTGCTTCCATCCCTAAGCCTTAATAATGCCACATCCCTTGAATTTTCGTTCGTGCATGCGATGCATGGATAATAACAATGACGGGCTGGGCTCCCAACAAATCTACCCAGCTCAGCAAAACCTCATTTTAAATGGATTGTATCATGGGCTGAACTGAAGCCACTTACACCCTAATCCCGTCAGTGCTGGATTCGGCGTCAGACGAGTCCAGTCAGTGATTGGCTACACTGTCTTGGAGAGGGGGGAAAAAACGTAGCTGGGGGGGCGCAAACCAAACCAAATACAAGAACCCGAAACCGAACCCGAACGAGCTGAGGCGACGGAAAAGATAATCGACGGGGGTGCTCGACCTCGGCCTGTATTTGTTGCCGAGACTTGAGAGAGATTGAGAGAGAGAGAGAGAGAGAGAGAGAGAGAGAGACGTTTCCTGTCCTTCCGGCTGAGAGGTGGAGTCATACTCCTGCCCAGAAAAGAGTACCCGCGGTGCGGTCGGGAGAAGAGAAGATTGAAAGGGAGAACAAATTTTTACTGAAAAAACTATTGTTCGGCAGTGTGCAGGTACGGTTCCAATATTTTGACCGTTGTTTATTTCTTGATGGAATTGGATGAGCTTAGACGCAGTGGATTATATTGAAAGTATAAAATCAAACACCCTTACGTCCTCACAATCATATCCGGATTGTAGGTGTTTTCCCTAAATCAACACTTTCTTGAGCATTGGGATTGGAATGTGGACCGGTGACCGTTGATGATCGTCCCTATGGACTTAAACGCCTCACCCTTGCCTGAGGAAGACGAAGAAGAGACCTTTGAAGAACACGCGGAAGAAGAAAGACTGAGGGAAGAAGATGACGAAGACGACGACGAAGAAGAAGAACAGGCAGAGACTGCTGTTCAAATCGCACGCAGAGTATCTCTCTTCTATAATATGTCCTAAATGTATTGCTTGTTCTGAACAGTGTAAGGAAGACGAGAAAAATGTTTTTTTTTTTTAAAAAAAAAAAAAAAAATTCCGCAGAGGAAAACATGCTTCTCGTTCGTAAGTTGAGCTCTTCATATTTCCAAAAACTTTTAGAACACGTTTTATTGCCGGCCTGCTTCATAGTAACAAGAAATAAGGATAAATAATGGCATTATGTCCCTCAAGAGATGTTAAACGGGTGCAACCACTACATCACCGTGAAATGACTTCTCAATCTCCAGTGTTAACTTCTTATGCCCATCAGAAGTCTTTAAAACAATGACATGGAAACAAATGAAGAAAAAAAAAAATGAAACAAATAAAATTCTTATTTTGGAGCAATGAGGGCAGTAGGCCAACCTCTTGATAATTGTTCTCTTTTTTCCTCTGAAGTTTGAATTGGATATAAGCTATAAGCTACAATTCAGTTACTTGTTTTGATACCCTGCTTTTGCTATTCACAACTTTCAGTGGTTGAATAATTTAAAAAAGAAGTTTTGGAACCTCAAAGGATTCATGTTAAACCATTGATTTCAAGCATTTTGACCTGTATCTTAACCAGTAGTACCTTCACTGGGATTATGTTAATGGAGTTCCATTTTATAACTGTGCAATTAACCCATCTTTTGAGTGGCAACCTAGACCTAGTTGGATTTAGATTTTATGGGTGCAATCAGGTTTGATTTGGTTGGATTGGATATGTTAGTCTTCATCCGCTTCTATCTATAGGTCTGACATTCCTAACCTATTTGTGGCTATATGCATGACTTAGGTGGTGTTAGTGTGATGCTCAGAAGGGGACAAAAATTCCCCAAGGTTATTATTACTTTGACACCATGCTCTTTTTTTTTAGATACAATATAGCTGATGAAATTCTTGGTTTGCCACATGAAAACGAGAAGTGAAAACATGATGACTAATATCCATACAGTCACCAGAAACAGCCCTCTTGAGTTCTATTGGGCGATTCTTATCCATTCTAGGAAGAGTAATCCCAGTAGCATCCATCCTCAGCTACTTCAAATGAAGCTTTATCTCTTTCTCTAGTTATTCATACTTGTGAAAATTGGAAATAGTTGCTTCCTTGTGTACAACTTTATTTTTTGTTCTGTTGGTCATGCTCCTTGCTTCTGAGTTCTAATCAAGCATTTCAAATTCAGAAAGCTTATTAACTAGTCAATAGGATTATTCTGGTTTCTTCAGAAGTCATGATTTGAAAACTAGAAAACTTATATTGGGAACATAAACTTCATTCTTAAAACCATTATCAAACTTCCACCTTGATTTCAGTTATTGTCTGAAGTCCCTGTTTTAATGGCTTTCTCAATTTTATACTGGCTCATATTGGTAACCTGTTATTTGTGATTACCTAGAGAAAAAAAGAAATTCACGAGCTCAATGCTTAACTAATAAAAAAATATATTTGAGAGTGTTTTTCTTTGTTTCATTTTTGCTTTATTGAACTGCTGACTTTAAGTTCTAAATGTTTTAGGAGCGTGATGAAAGGCGTCGGCGCTTGAAAAGAGAACGCCCAGATGATGGATCAAAGATGAGTGTCCAGTCACACAAAAGTGAACCAGCAGTTCAGATGAGGAACCCTCGATCATATGACAGAACCAAGATCCCCCCTGGTATGTTGGATAAGTTACTCACATCTAAATTTTTTAGGTCCCTGTTTCCCTTTCAATGATAAATTTTTTTTTTTATGATGAGTGGTTAGTGATAAACAGAACCTGTGAGAACAATGCAATTTTGTGAACTTCGTATTCATCTCATACCTTGAGTTCCTTGCCTTACAGGCTGGTTGGATTGCCCTGGATCTGGCCAAGTGATTGGTTATATAATCCCTTCAAAAGTTCCCCTGGGCGAGGCTTTTAGTGATTTGATTGTGCCTGGTAAAAGATATTCTCTAAGACAAGTGATTCAACAACAAAGAAAATATGGAAGGGAGGTCAGTATGGCATATTGTGTTGGAATTTCCATTTATGCAAATATCATTTTGACACTCTTCTCACTTTTGGCATTATGATCATTGCTGCTTATGTTCATTAATGAAAACAGAGTGATACTAGCCGGATATAACATTAGTATTGTATTTCTTTTCCAAAAAAAAAAAAAAAAACCATTAGTATCATATTGGCATCTGTGAGATTATTAACTAAACTATCTATGACCAATGGATGTTTGGAACAATGGCAAAGGGATGTATGTTGTGATCTTGGTTGTTATGGAATTCGGATAACATCATAGATAGATTGATTCTCAAATTCGTTTTAAATAGTTTCTTGGTTGTTCGGGGCAAGTTGACACCATCCAACCACCACTTCACAATTATAACCCCTACTGAATCATTATTTTAATGTTCTGATGGACCAATTAATTATACTATTCACATGAACCTGGTTATACTCACAGGAATTTTTGGTAAAAACAATTTTGCAAGATTGTACGCCATCAGATCAATCACTATCCTTCTATTTGGGGTTGACTTTTGACATGCAATGTGGGTGAAACCAACGTACTAGCAATTCAATGTTGCACGGTTTTCTCTCTTTGTGAAATCGGCCTGGTTCTGCCTTTTTTTGGAAGGTACCTGGTTGTCTTTCATCATTTCTTAAACTCCTAAACTAAAGTTAGATATGGACATTCTGTTATTCATTCCACTCTGTAAAAGACCATTCTCTCAATTTAGGAATGTCCCTAAGGCTTTTATACATCAGAACCTGCACCCTTTGGGTCATTTGCTTGCTTATCGCAAGAGCAATCCAAACCGGTGCAGACTTTAGTCTTTCTTTGGCAAAAGACATGCCTTTGTGGATGCATGTCAATGAGTTCTCTCTTGCGTTTCTTTTGACTTTAAATGGTTCTTCAATGTAACAAGTGTACATGCTATTTTCCTAACATGATTTGACAGAATCATATTCTATTATTCTTTTATTTGACCACTGTGTATTTGCAATGAATTTGAATCATAACAAGATTTTTGACATGCCTGGATTATGAGTGTGGTTGTGTGGTACCCTACATCATTGAAGAACCAAGGTGTTCTTAATACATAATGCTTTTCCAAGAACACAAATTTTAGTCTGCCTAATTCTTGGTTTTGGTCGTGTGTTTATCAGCTTGGTTTGGTGATTGATCTGACAAATACCTCTCGCTATTATCCACCATCAGACTGGAAGAGACAAGGTATTAAACATGTTAAGGTGAGATGTGTGTTGTTTTATTTTCGTCCTTATTATACATCCATGGAACAAGTTTTATGATAGTAAACTCTTTTCTTCATTTGTTTTAGATTCCGTGCAGGGGACGAGATGCTGTTCCTGACAATGAGTCTGTTAACACCTTTGTCTATGAGGTATATTTTCTATCATCTTAAATAATACCGATTTTCTTTTATTCTTATTCTCATTCATCTTGATTTTGATGCGTAGAATCTGTTAAGGAACACAACTATTTCTAATTCATGAATTACTTAGATTTTAGAACTGTTGTACTTCTTTTTCTTTTCTTTTTTTTCTTTTTTTTTTCGAGAGATGTTGCTTCATTACTTCACATCCTCTTGCTACTGACACTTTCCCCCACTGATCTACCCTAAATGCAAACCTAACAATTCTGAATGATGTGCGTGCGTGCGCGTATATATAACGTAGGAAAATTCTATCATGAAATCAGTTGCAACTTGCAACCTTTTAGGTATTGTATTTTTTGATATTTTATTCATATACATATCTGGGTCCCATTAGCTGTATCAAACATCGTGGTTTTAAAAGATAAATTGAAATTTGATTTTGATTGCACCTTTTAAAAAAGATATTAAATTGTGTGTAAAGTGTGAAAGTCAGTTAGTTTCATTCGTGGAAGTATTAGAATGTTATAAAATCATTCATCTACATGGAAGAAATATTTTACAAGGACTAGACCTTTAATTTAAAGCTTTGAATAGTGTCATGTGAATATATGATTTTGATGAATTTTGGAATCCTAGATAAACAAATTATCCTTAATTGAATTAAACTTCATATAATTATCAAGGTGATCCCGAAACAAAGAGGTTCCAGTATTGCAGTGGAACTGCTTCCATTGAAGAATAACCCTAGATAACCTAGTTGAATATTGAGATCCTAATGAAACATCCCTAGACATTCAATAGCCAAGAAATGATAAATTCTTTGAATTAGCTTTTTATTGCTCAATTAAACACTGTTATGGATAGTTGATCACAGTGTTTGACATTTCAAATCATTTGGTGAAACTTCCGCTGAAAATTTCTTTTTCCATGGGCGGCAATATCTTAGCACTGGAAAAAGGGGAAACAATACTGTTATGAGAAAATTTTGATTTTTTTTTTCAGAGATAATCTTCGATTTTCTAGTTATCTTGTCCAAAATATTGAAAATTAAAAATTTATGGCTTTTTTCCAAAAGTATCTGGAGACACAAAAGTAGTAGATTTCATGTTAATACACCCATTTTCCCCTTCGAATATCCATTTTAGAAGCCGTATCTTACGATTTCTAAATAAAAACTAAGAAATCAGCAAGTGGCTTTTAGATTTGAATATGTGTCAGTGAGTTTATGCATAGCTTAGGTTCCTCCTAATTCTTTGTTTCTAATTTTAAATCCTAAATGTCCCATGTTATGACCTTTTTCCTAAGAAAAATATCTTGAGGCACAAAACTAGTACATTTCTATTTTAATACACCCACTTTTTCTCTTTGAATATCCATGTTAGAAGCCATATGTTATGAGTTCTAAAGAAAAACCATGAAATCGACAAGCGATTTTTTTTTTTGATGCAATTGACAAGCGATTTTTTGATTTGAATACATATATATGTATATATTGGTGTGTTTATGCATAGCCTAGGCTCCTCCTAAACCCATTTTTCTAATTTTAATCTTACATATCTTCTGTTATGACTGGATTCCAATGGGAGGAAACTCATTTCCAGTATGAAAAAAAAGAAGCTGAGGGTGCCATGGTAACAGGCTGATATTTTGAGATCTTTGTTTTGGCCTTTGGTGGCCTTGGCTTTTGGGATTTGCTTTTGCGTATTCCATCAATTCTAACTCCAGACCAGAGCACATAAATCATGATATGAGTTTTATTTTTGGAGTTAAATCTTTTTCAGTACGTTCATCTTTTTATAAAATATTGGTTTTGAAATATTTATCTACCCTCAATTGAGAATTTAGAGTATAAAAATACTCTTTTTGTGTTTATATGTTTTCATCACTCTTTATGTATTACTATTTAAACTGAAGTAATCATGTTAGCCTACGCTAAACAAATAACTCGCTAAGCCTACCTAAAAAAATCCACCTAAAGCACTTTTTTTTTTTTTGTTTTTTTTTCATACATTTGTTTATCTAAATGTATTTAATATATAAATTAAATTTTACCAATTTTGGTTACGTGTATATATTTTTTTGAGACTTTTAAACATAGGGGTATTTAAATACATGTGGATGTTTAAAAGTATTAAAAAGATATATACACATCTAAAAATGGTTGGACTTGATTTATATATTAAATACACTTAGATAAACAAATGTATTAAGAAAAAAGTAAAAACTAATGTTCTACATGGGTATTTTGAGATGGGCTAAGCGAGCTATTTGTTTACCCGGGCTGATAGAATCATTCCTTTTTAAAGTAATGTTTACGATTTTAAATGAGTTTATATTTATTATGAAGTTTTATTTGAGATTATTAATTTTTTAGTAGTTTAGTGAAATCATTTGGGAAACCGTTGAAAATTTCTCTGAAATAGGCAGATTTTTTCCCCCCTTTCCAAGCTTAGTGAAATTTTCCTTTCTAGAACACCGGTTGGTCATGCAATGTTCATTCGAAAGTGAAAGATATGCTAATAACTCCGAGTGTTTGAATAAAATGTCGAAGTTTTCCCCATATTCTCACAATTTTTCTTCATGCGGGAGATGTATTTGTCTACTGGCATGGAGATGATATGTCTCTGTAAATATCATTCAATATCACTGGTAAAATCATTGCTATTAGGAACATTGGTTTTGTGTGTGTGTGTGTGTGTGTGTGTAACCTTGACCTTGTTGCAATTGACCACATTGTTGTTAGCTTTCCCAGTATATGCCATGGTTATTGTTTTATTATAAGTGTCATGTTTTTTCGTTTGTTTCAGCTCTTGCAATTCTTTTCCCGCCAGAAGCACACAAAGAGGCATGTTCTTGTTCACTGTACACATGGGCATAACCGTACAGGTTTTATGATAATTCATTTTCTTATGCGCTCACAACCTACTTCTGTCACTGAGGTATGCATTTTACTTTTTTGCCGGCCTATCCGCTTTATGGAATGCTACCCTTGGAACTAAATTTACTGTTTGCTTCTTAGGCATTGCAACAGTTTGCTAAGTCACGACCACCGGGAATATACAAGGAAGAGTACATAGATGCGTTGTATAATTTCTACCATGAAAGGAGGCCAGAAACAATCACTTGCCCCTCAACTCCAGAGTGGAAAAGATCTTCTGATCTTGATCTCAATGGTGAAGCTGGGCAAGATGATGATGATGATGGTGGCAAGACAACTTTACATGTAAGTTTTATCTGGAAAGTGTAGAATCACTTTTTTTGGTTCCCTATCATTTTAAAGCATCTTTTTCCAGTCCCTAATATTATTTCTTGTCCCCACAAATCTTGATGATGTTTATGAAGATGGGAAAGGATGAAAAACTTTTCCACCCATTTCTCTCCCTTTTTCCCGCTCTTTTTAATGTGGCTAGGCATTTCAAATATGAAACAATCATTTTTCTTCTTCATTATTAGTATATTTCAATTGTTGTCTCCTTTCTTTCAGCTAAAGAAGTATATTTATTTTATCATTATTCACTTGATTTTATTTGGTACTCGTGTTGCATCATATCATTCTCTCTTTTTCTCAACTTCTTAACATTTTCTTATTCCATCTCTTTTCCCAAATCCCAAAAGGACCACTAACATGACAAAGAGAATGTTATTAACATGCAGCCTGGCCAGGCCCGCATCCATAACCATAACCTTCATTCAGTCCTGGCAGGGTTTCCCCCCTGGATTTTTCATCTTCTGTATGGAACCACTAACCACAATTCCATGAAGTAAAATGAAATCTTGTGATTTAATTCTTTTCTTACATAAGAGTCATATGTGTGTGTGTGTGTGTGTGGGTAACACATAGTTTATATATGGACATGGGTCCATTTTATTCTTTTGATACTTTCTTGAACAATCTGGTTGATAAAAATTATTGTGTCTAGTTCCTTCAGGAGATGGATTCACTAGAATTCACCTATGCCAATAACAAAGAAACTTGCATTGAATGATCTTATATTAAGAAATTGTCTAAAGGAATGGGCGCAATTATCATGGAGAACCCATGTGTCCTAACAGTCTTCTACTCCCCATTGGACCAGATTTCTCACCTAGATAAAGGTCACTGATAAGGAATTAAATATCTTATGTTTTCAAGAGTGTTTTTACATCTATTCGCATATTTGTTCTTTCTTGCTCAAGCTGGATTATAAAAATTATCATGTCTAGTTCTTTTAAGAGATGAATTCACTAGAATTCATCTGTGCCAATAACAAAGAAACTTGCATTGAATGATCCTATGTTAAGAGCTAAATTGGCTAAAGGAATGGGGCACACTTATCATTGAGTACCTTTGTGGCCTAGTCTTCTACCCATTGGACTGGATGTCTTACCTAGATAAAGGTCATCTTTATGTTTTCAAAAGTCTTTTTACATCTACTTTCATATTGACAGGAAGAGCAGATGGAAAATGAAGTGATGACAAATGATGATGTTTTGGGGGATGCAATTCCTTATGATCAGCAAGATGCCTTACGACATTTCTGCTATCATGCACTTAGAATGCCAATAGGAGTAAGCACTTTGTTGACTTGGATTTGTGGTTGTTGTTGCTGCTGCTGCTGCTGCTGCTTACTAGCTTGTATTTTTCCCTGCATGTTGTTCAGTTAACAGTTGGTTGATGCCTATTATGAAATGCATATTCCTTTAAATGGTATATTTAGTGTAACTCTTGTAATATTATGAATTGTTAAAAAAAAATTAAGTGGGATTGTGGACCAATAAATGTCCATAATGACCATTTTCAAATCTGCGGTCAATAGATCATGGGCTTGTTTGTTAATGTAAAAGTTGTGGGAAATGTGGGATGGGGTGGGAAGTGGGGAAATGAAATAATTTGGGAATGATGTGATTGATATGAAATAACAGGGGTAAGGATGGAATAGATAGGGTAGTTGAAGTGTAGTAAGAAAGAGAAATGATTGGAAATGCTTGAAATGTTGGGGTAAAAGGATAAAAATGTGGCTATTAATTGAGCTTGGGAATCCGTAATCCCATGAATTCCCATCCCACATTTCCCATATACGCTAACAAACATAACCGCTGACAATCAAGCTATTGAAGTGAATGCTGCTTGCAGAATCAGAGGTGGGTTAGTGAAGGGTTTGTTTGAGCTGAATGGGGAAATGAATTTTAAGTGGGTTGTGGACCGTAATGACCGTTGTCAAAATCCTTGATCAATATATCGTAACAATCAAGCTCAAGCCATTGAAATGATGCTACTTACAGAATCCAAGGCGGGTTAGTGAAGTGGTTTATTTGAGCTGGATGTGTTACAAGAATCAAAGTGGAGGTTATATTTTACTCACAAATTAGATTACACTTTTAGGGAATAAAATCTTAGGTAGTGAAAGAACAAGACATTGATATGGAGAGGGAAGTTTAGGTAGGCATAGGCTACACACACGTGACATCATTGAATGATATATATCTATATTGAGTGTGACATGATTGAACGATATTGGTTTCAAACTAAACAAGACATGGAAACTTTTGGTTTAGGTACGTCTTGATGTTCAAGAGGAAATTCAGTTGAAACATTTTGAAATCCTTTTCAATCAAATACTTGTATAGACCATGAACTTCAATATCAAATATAGGCTTATTAAAAATTTTGTAATTTATTAATGAACCTACAACCATTGAACCAAATAGCCTTTCACTGTGATCATTTGCGGCCAGGCACAAATCCATCATTTGCATCCAACCAACAATTGATAAATTTCAATTTTCAAAATAACATGCTAAATAAATTCCAAAAATTATCAAATGTCAAAGAGGATATAGGTGACGCCTACATATTGATAAAAAAATTTCAACAACTACAAAAAAAAAAAAAAAAAGAGTTTGCCAGCCCGACATAAATGCTGCCATTTTCACCTGTGCGCAAATGGTCAAACCCCAACATCCTTAACTTTCAAACTTTTCCTCTTTCATAGATAAATGATTCTATAGAATTTCATGGCACTTTAATACTTGAATGGTTAGATCTGAGTATTCCTATATTTTAAATACCTTTTATGCTCTAGTAATTTTTTATACCCTGCATAGTGTAGATCTGGCACTGTTTCATAAGTTCTTAAAATAAGTACCATAGAATCATTTACCATATATACATGTGTATAATATGTGTCCAACTTGCTTTTCATGGAACCTCTTTGTTTGGGCTTCACCTGGATGATTGAATAAAATCCAATCTCACCATTAAAACAAGTTTTTAGCTTGGTATTTAAGTTAATCAAAATCAAGGATTTAAGTGGTACACTCAAATTGATATTAGTTAAGAGTGAATATCAGCCCATTAAAATTGATTATTTTTGGCTTTAAAATTAAAATCTATACTTTTTGAAATATTTTTCTGATGCAGACGAGTGATTTATAAGTTTGTGTAACATTTTAATGCTTAAATGAAGGATGTAAGTGACTTCCACATTTTAGACATGGCGCATGTTTGGCAAACTTTAAAACTTTTCTAACTAAAACTTTTCACTCTTTATAATTATCCCATTTTTTAATCATTTTTTCACATATTCCTATACAATTATCTTACTCTTCACTCATTTTTACATAATTACCTATATAACTAATCGATCTATTTTAACTTTATTTTCTTTACTCCCCATCATATCACATAATTTTCTATCAATTCAAAAACTTTTCATCTAAAGTTTTATCACTTCTTTAACACACCCATGATTTGATGTTTTTCACTTTTTCTAAGAGTGTGGCCCATACATCTTTGATTGAGATTTTTTTGATTTCATAACTAAACAAATGATGCTGAATAGAATGACAAGATTGGATTTTGTTTACTCATTAAGATGGGCCTGAATGTAGAGGTTTCACAAAAGAATTTCAGTAGAAGAGGGGCCGTGTACACACAGAATACTTTAGTCACATGAATTGTAGATTAAAAAAAAAAAAAAGCACGCACACACACACACAGAGGGAGGGAGGTCAGTTTTCTGTGTTGAACCCTGGACAATATACATGTTTTGGTGCCTGCCAAGTGAGTTACACTGCTGGAGATTGGTAAGTTAGAATTATAAAACCATGTTCAAGGGAATTCAGAAGCAGCACCGACGGATGATGCAATGAATATAAATTTTGCTTAGGTGGTGTGTGCCAGCCCCAAATTGATGTGTATGGAGCTTGTATAACCCACTGATTCACGATTTTATGTACTGTGCTACTAGCAGATGAATTGGTGGATCTGTCGTAATGTTTAATTGATCCTGCTGCTGGTGGTGGTCACCATCATCACTTTTTGAGCAGCTTCATGTTTATAGGCTACTGTAATTGAAACTTTTTGTTTCTTATTTTCTTGTCATATTTCTTGCCGGCTTTTTTTCACTTATGGTCATAGTAGTTGTAGGGTTTATTTGTGCCTATGCGTTAACATGTGAATTGAACATCATCAATAAAGCCGCATAAAATAGAAAGACAGAATCATTACTGTCAAGGCCCTGGTAGTTGGGTACTTCTTGACTGCTTATGATTACAGTTTCTTGGCATCTTATTTTCATCAATACTTTGGGGAAATATTTAGTTGGAAATCCAAATAGTTTTATTCTTACTTAATGCTTTTATATTGTTTATGCATTTTTATTTTTTTTTTGGTTATAGCCAAAAGGATGCTCAGTCTTTCCTGGTTCACACCCAGTTTCTCTGAACAGGTGTGTTTTACCTGCTCCCATCTTCATGATCAGTGTGGAACATTTACTTTTGTTTTCATTTCTAATCTGGTTTCGATAAGAATTTTTTTGATATCTGCGACATATCCTGTGATTTTTTCTACCGATATCAGAGCATTGTACTTATATTCCTCAGATATTATCAACTGATTTTCTAGGTATTGTGAGCTTTTACACGTACCTTTCCTAAAATATATGTTGAGAAGAAGAGAGATGTGAAAGTCAAGCTCCATGAGTCATGGTTACATTTCTTATTCTGACTGATGGGCCAAATGTGTTGCATTTCTACATAAAGAAAATTAACTGTGATTAAGGACGTGATCTTTTTTGGTGCAGCACGCTGGGGTCAATTTCAATGCTTGCATGTGCGTTGCAAGCTTTTCCCTTGATATATGGGTCCAAGAAAAAGATCTGTTTACTGCCTAAATTTTACATTTTTTAAAATTGTGTTTAATATTTTTTGAATTTTAAAAATGGAAAAAATATTGCATTTTTCACACATTGGCAATTGATACATGAAAAATGCAAGATATTTTCCATTTTTGAAATTTAAAAAAAACAAAAAAGTAACATTTCATACATTCATATGGGGAAAGATCTTGCTTGTGCCATATCCATGCAAAAAAAAATAATGATAATAAATAATGAAAAATAAAAAGGGAAAAGATTGCATGTGCATTGAGCTTGTTGAAGCACCACCTTGCATGCTTTGTCGCTTTTTATTCCTCAGTTGTATTCACGGTAGGCTATACTTCATTGGCATCAAATACATTTTCGGTATCCTTATAAAAGGTTATACAGTTGTGGGGATGTGGGGATGTTAGCGGGTTATGGGGTGATGCTAGTGGGTATTTAGGATGTTGGGCGAAGAAGGTGGCAGCATTGTTTTAAAAAACAAAGGCAAGGATTTTGGTGGTTGATTTGGTCTTTAAAATAAGCAGTTGATGTGGGGAAGAAAAGCCATTGTTGTCATGCAGATCGTTGCAGCAAGGTGGTGAAAGCAAGTTTGAATAGTAAAAAATATCTTGGGAACATTTTGCAAAAGAGAGTAGATTCTGCCCTTTTTGGGAATTGTGTATAAAACGTTACATGTTATTTGGAAAGTTCACTTCTGAATTTTGTCCTGATGTTTGATTATGATAATTTGTAATGCAGGGAAAATCTTCAACTCTTGAGGCAGCGGTATTACTATGCCACATGGAAAGCTGATGGAACACGATATATGATGCTGATCACTTGTGATGGCTGCTATCTTATTGATCGGAATTTTTGTTTTCGAAGAGTTCAATTGCGGTTTCCACTGAAGCATTCAAGCGAGGTTGGTATAGATTATGGTGTTTTTCTCCCTCTACCCCTTTCTCAAATTTTTATGATCGTGAATTAATTAGGCACTTCTTGTAAGCTGATCAATTTGTTTTTCTTCACTAGGGACTAACCGACAGGACACATAATCTAACATTACTTGATGGTGAGATGGTGATTGACACTCTACCATCACAGAAGCTGGAGAGAAGATACCTTATTTATGATCTAATGGCACTTAATGGCCAATCTATTACAGAGGTTAGATTTACAAAAATTGGAAACCAGAACCTGCTGCTTCTGCTGTTGCTTAATGGTGTTGCCTCTCTGTCTGCATTTCCTTCTTTTTCTTTTTTGATCAAGAGAAAAGATGTTGTTTGTCATTAATAGATGACGATTTGATCATCTTCAATTGTGTTTCTGGCATCAATGAGATAAAAATTGCCCACAAGAAATTTGTTCTAAGTCAATTCGCTTTTGCTTGGGGAGCTTGTAATGATCTTAATAGATCTATACTTTCTTATCATAGCCTATACATGCATTCATTTCTTCTTAAAATTTCCAATAAATTGTGTACTTCATTGATATCATCACTTCCTACATTTTCTGTTTAAAAACTTCTCTTTCCACACACTCATCCTGTTAGCTGTTACGCACATATACTGCCAAAATAATGTGTACTGAGCTTGCTTTGTGGCAGATGTCTGTCTTCGATCTTGTTTTCTGTCTTAGTTATTTTGGAAATCCTGACAGTGATGATTGAATTATGTTGCAGATGCCCTTTTATGAAAGATGGAAACAACTTGAGAAAGAAGTGATTGAGCCACGGAATTATGAACGTTCAAATATTCATTACAGTAAAAACCCCTATTACAGATATGACATGGAACCATTCCGGGTAGGTTTTCAGTTGTAATGAGAAGATTGCTTGTCAACTGTGCTCTTGTTTTTGTGACAAATTGTTCTATGAACTGGCTTGTGCAAACCTTTCTGGGATGGTCTGCAGAATGATTTCCAAGCCAACCTCAAGATGACTGATGTTATCGATAAGTTATGCAAATGAGTCTAACCTAGTATGGGACTAGCCATATTACTCACTCCAGAGAAACGTCAACTTATTGTGGGGTTTCCTTCTGACCACTATGTTGGGTGTCTCAAAATTGTAAACCAATTGATCGTTTTCAGGCCTTATCCTAGCATCTGAATATTGACTTGGATCTCATGGTAGGGCCCATCTAAGAGGTTCACATATAGTCATTTTGTGGACCCATTGATGTGAGGAAATTCTAAATTCTTGATTTTTATTTTTTTTTTGGTCTTTTTTCCCCCATTTTATGAGTTTAAGTCAGATATATATGTAGGCCATGTTCGATTGATGTGATAGGCATAAAGAATTGTACTTTGGTTAATTTCTTAGATTTGATCAGGTTAGGAGGAAGGATTTCTGGTTGTTGTCAACTGTTACAAAGCTTTTGAAGGAATTCATTCCAAGACTTCCACATGCGGCAGATGGTCTTATTTTTCAGGTTTGACAATGGGTCATTCCTTCTCTTATTCTTCACTAATGTTTGCTGATTGAAACCATAAAGGCATTTTTGTATTTTTCATTAAAAAATGATTTTTGACAAGCCATTATGCATCAACATATCTGCTTTTTGTAGTCTCAAACACTAGGAGTACGCACACAAATATCAATGGAATCCTAGGGTCTAAATCTTCAGCTGATTTAGTGAGTTTAATTTGTCCTATAGAGAGGATGTATATTGATTTCTTGAAGAGGGCAGTTAAATTCAATGGTATGGATTATTTGCAGTATCCATGCCTCGGAGATTATCAAATCTTGATGCCTTGCATGTGGTCTATTCAAGTAATTTTCTGGATGACTTGGGCTTCCAAATTTACACAACTTTTTCTCAGTCAGGAAGACCTTTCTGAAACAATTCTGTACAAGGTTTCCTCTTTTAACTTTCTGAAAATCAAGGATAAATTCATTCGAAAATCAATAAAGATATCTTCAGCATCATTAGCTGTTTCTACATGGACATTGTGGGTTCATTTCTTATGGTCTTCTACATTGATAAATTCAATTTTCTAGCTGTTACAGTTTTTGCTTTTCATTACACATGACCTAGTAAGTCTTCATACTGATTCTAGTTTTATGCGATTTCGAATTACTCAGGGGGTGTTTGGCAAACCTTAAAACTTTTCACTCATCACAATTACCCTATTTTTCAATCATTTTTTAAATATATTTTTATATAACTACCCTACTTTTCAATCATTCTATACAACTAACCTTTCTATTTTAACTTTATTCTCTTTAGTCGTCATCAGTACTCCTATCATATCACTTCATTTTCTATCAATTCAAAGACTTCTACACCAAAAACTTCTCATCAAAAGCTTTGTCCTTTCCTAAACGCACACAAGTGATTTATTACTTTACCATTCATCAACAAAGTGATGTAAGAGTAGAGAAGAAGATGGAAGGGGAAGGATTCGCTTAAGAGGATGAGAAGGGAAGAAATGGGAGGAAATTGGACGAGAAATGTAGAATAGCCATAGAGAATTTTAATAAAACAAGGATCTCAATTAAGCAGTAAAAAATACAAAAGCCTATGCAGTAAGCAAATTTGCGCAAGAAGTAAACTTGTCTTGTGAACTGAAATAACTCAAAATAGAAACAAACAACCTAAAATAATTTAAATTGTCCGTCAACAAATACCAAAAATAAAAACCCTAAATTTTCCCTTATTTCTGTGACTGCGCCTCTGATAGATACGAATTGTGTGCTTGGCAATGTGATCTCCATCACAAAGATACTGCAGATGCCAAAAAGAACAATTGACATCAAGACAACAAAGATGGTACACTAGATAAAATTTTGACAGGTTTACAGAGGACTGCCCTATCAAAAAGGTAATAGTAATACAGAAAGACTGCTATAATAGAACAAGCATTGATCAGTCAGCTGGGTTTTAGACCCACGACTCTGGCTGCTTGCTTCGGTCTTGGGCTTCACCTTTGTGTATTAAAAAATAACAAAAATAAAATAAAGGGTAAATTCCATGTATACCCATGAATTTTACCCATGATTCCACTTATACCCACTAATTTTCAAATTCCTAATATATCCATTATTTTACCTACAATTCTACTTATACTCACACCATTAAGGATCTGTTAAATGGGCCATTAGCACACCTGTAAAATGAGGTAAATGCCTATCCCTAGTTTTGATTTTATAGCTAAAATTCACTTTCAAATGAATTTTTAGCACTTCTACAACTATGAAATCATATAAAATGTAAATTTTTAGTTTTGAGCAAACCAACCTTAAATTCTATTAGGGCTTGGGTATATTTGTCATTGTACAGGAGTACCAATGACCCCCTTTAACAGATCCCTAACAGTGTGAGTATAAGTGGAATTTTAGGCAAGATACTTGGGTATGTTATGAATTTTTGAAAATTTGTTGGTATAAGTAGAATTAGGGGTAAAATTTGTGCGTATATGTGTAATTTGCCTTAAAATAAAATGTAAAAATATAAAAATCCGTAGTGGGGTTTGGAATATGGTTTTTGTAAGCTCAAGGCAGGAGCATGCATCAGGATCCCATTTTCTTGCAGACTCAATTACAGTTAATGTGATGTTGCGTGATTGATAATCATCAGTCTGTTTTTATACCTTACTGATGGCATTCTTTTTCAGGGTTGGGATGATCCTTATGTTCCTCGAACCCACGAAGGTCTTCTAAAGTGGAAATATCCAGAAATGAATTCAGTCGATTTCCTTTTTGAGGTTGGTTATTAACTTTCAAAATAGTCAGCTGGTTATTGTTTGTTTTTGTGCGCGCGCGCGCGCGTTCTTCTCAATTTCAATGGATGACATGATGTTCACTGTTAATGAATTAATTTTCATTGATAACATTTGGTATTCTACTGTATTTGCATAGATATGTCATTCACCTCTTCGTGCAAAATTAATAGAAGGCCTATGTATTGGCAGGTGAGTGATGATAACCATCAGTTACTGTATCTTTTTGAAAGAGGGAGAAAGAAGCTAATGGAAGGCAGCAGAGTGTTTTTCAGAGGTAGCCATACTATTTTATTCTTTTGTTATGTTGGTTAACAAGTTGTAGTTGGTGGATGACTCTGGGAAAGCTCTCTCATGACATATTTCTTCTCCTTTGCAGTTCTCATTGTGTTTTCTGCAAACTGCAGTTGTAAAACTTGGCAGTTTCTTTTCTTGATTTATTTTTTGCAATCTGAAAAAGAAGCTTGTATTGTTCGTGCTACTGAAGGGGTTTGTTTGAGTGGTTCCCAAAGCAGCATCACCTGTTTTGTTGACCACAAGGGTGGGGGATTGCAGATAGAAGATACCACAGAACAAATTGAATGCTTAGTTCTGACAGGACTACACCTATCTTGTCGTTAGGTTTATTTGGTTTCCAGCCAAAAATTGTGAACCAGTAGTCCTTATGTTCATTCTTTGTATGACATACCAGTGGATTTGTTGGAGGATAAGCTACTTTTTTACGTCTTAAGTTATTGCTATTTGTCTATCTTGTTGTTCCTCATAGTTACTACTATGTTAAGCCAAGATCCTTATCTGCGTGAAAAATTATTGGCCTAATTTGCAGGTTCATCAGATTACTCAAATTATTCAGGTAAAATCATCGAATGTTCCTGGGATGCAGCGGAGAAGTCATGGATATGCATGCGGGTCAGGATAGACAAGTCAACCCCCAATGAATTCAACACTTACATGAAGGTAATAACTTCTTTTCACGAAGATTATGTACTCTTTTCAAGGCATAAGAATGCCCTCATGGCCTTCATAAGATTGAAATCCCACTGAAAATAGTAGGAAAGAAGTGGCCACAAGAGAGGAAAGGTAAAAACAAATAATCAGATACACTATCAAAAAAGAAATCAATAAATAAATAACCAGATAGAGAAAAAAATGGCTACTCTATTTATGAGGCTGTGTATCAAGAGCAGGTCATGCGAAGCATTAAAGATAACATTACCGAGGATGTTCTGCTGAACGAAATTTACGAGATTGTTTCCCTGCCAATGTATGCTGATCGGATCCACAATGAGAGCAAAGCCCACATGAAGCATGGCCGCCGCAAGTGATTTCCTTCAGTGCCTTGGGGAGGGGAGTTTGTCAGAGACTAGCACCAGCTAAAAGACAGGCACAAAGAATAGCTTAATTCCTCGGCTGAGTTCTGTATCTCCAGATGTATCATCGATTAGTGAAGTGGTTAATCTCAGTCATTTCATGTATCTAGCCGATTGATTTATGCCCCCATTTCATGCGTGGGGTCATTCTTGTCCTGTTTTCGTGGTGCAACATCTTCTAGGTTCAGTTGGTGTATTTTTCTTGCTATGTAATATTCCTCCTCCGCCTCTGCCCTAGCTTCTCTCTCGGAAACAGTAATTCATCCAGCTCGAGTCAGAATGACATGTACAGTAGTAACTTGTGGCTGGGTTCAGCAATATTTGGGTGCTGAAGAGGTATCCTCTCACTGTGAAATGCATCAGGCAGCTAATAATGGTATTTTGGGTGTTTGCATTCTCCTCCATGCATGGAGTCAGTGACAAGCCTACTGCGGTGTCCGTCTCGCAGATATAGATGGTGCGCAATGCAAGCCAGGAATCCTGGGGGCAGCATCTTAGGGTAGAAGCTGGTGATTAGGCTACTAACTTTCAGTTGGTGCCCCCTTTTCTGTTCCGATTCAGCAGTTCAAGCTGTGTACTGTTATGTAAAGTGACCGTGCCTGAGACTCGCAGGCACCCTTGTTACGGGGCGCATCGTCTGATGTTGTGGATTTTCATGTGCATACCCATGCTCCAGTGATTGGATAATTCATATACGAGAAGGATGCGTCTTTATATGGATATTTCTGTAAATTTTGGCTTTACTTTGAAAAACCCTTTTTTATTTTTTTTTTTTGAGTGCCGAAAAATCGTTTCTTTTGTTGCTGTATATTCCTCTAAAAGCGCAAAGTACGACAACATGTGTATTCTTCTGCTAACGTAATTTGAGAAGAGCAGTAGGAGGTGCCACTAGGCAAGAAGAATGAGAAACTCGTCGTCACTTGACTGTGGGCAGCTTGCCCGTTCGGTGGCCGGTGCTACTTAGAATATGCAGCAAAAGTGCGGAAATCATCTATGGAGGATTTCAGTGGAGCTCATCTAGTGCTATTCTTTAAGTGAACAATGTACGAATGACTTGTTCCAATTTTGGTTCTATTGAAATGCAATGCAAGTTGATGATTAGAGTAAGAAAACACTTACATGAATTTGATGGAAATGAGATGACCATTGTGGTCAGGCTTAATAACTAGGCCATCCAATTATCGAGTACGATTATTGTCCGAAACCATCGAAGTAAGGTGTTGTCAAATGTTAAAAGAGGTTTTGGTTTTTCATTGTTTGGGTGGGCGTGCATCCGGCATTAATATGATATGATACGAGCCATAGAATAACCCTTGGTGGATTTACATGTGGTCAAGTGATCTGAAGACTAGTATGGATTCAATGAGAAAGGATAAACTAATTAATATAGATTTGTTTAACATATAAATTAACTAATTAATATAGAATTATTTAACACATAAATTAAGTATTATCATTTTTGAATGTGTGTGTGTGTGTGTATATATATATATTGAGATTTGTAAACATAGGGGTATTTTAAAATAGCTAAAATAATCTCATATTTAAAAATCCGAAAAATATATATACTTGTTTAAAATTGGTAAAATTTAGTTTATATGTTAAATATATTTAGATAAATAAGCATACCAGGAAAAAAGCAAAAAAAAAAAAAAAGTGTCAAAAACGAGTTTTTTGAGGTGATCCGGGCTAATAGGATCATTTGTCAAATTTAATTGAGGTTTTAAAAAAGTATTTTTAAAATGCAGTTTATTTTACCCCTGCTTGCTAAAAGTCCAGAGTCCGCCCATGTATGATGCAAGACGGGTTTAATAAGGGTGTGTTTGGTTGGAGGTAAAACTTTTGATGAAAAGTTTTTGGGTGTGTTTGTTTCACATGAAAAAGTGTCAACTAAAACTTTTCCATCTAAAACTTTTCACTATCCATAATTACTCT
>JAXCLR010000092.1:210458-229132 GCA_035584095.1 Annona squamosa
GAGAGAGAGAGAGAGAGAGAGAGAGAGAGAAATGTTCAAGTACAGTTTCACTACATCATAATTATGGTGCAGTTATCTCAAAATGGGCCTTATATGTTCATAAAATTATTATCTACTCTACTTATTGTTTTTAGAATTATGTATTCTATTACCATACCAATTTTCATCTTAATTGGATGTGTATGGATTCCATATGAAAATAGTATAAATTTAATATAATAAAATAGTTTAATTTAAATAACAACTTTAAAGTCATTTTTTTAACATGTAAATCATTTACTATAAAATTTATACATAGATAAATTATTGTATAAAGTATTAATACATTTAAGTACATGTAAGGCCCATTTTGGGTCAAATGCACCGTTAATTATGGTGCAACTTCACCACACAGGAAATATTCTCATATATATATATATATATACATATATATATATAAGAACGCCAACGATTTATGCATTTGGCTAAAATATGATCTCATGATTTGGTGTACTGCAATAAATACACAAAGGAATTATCATGTTAGTTTGGACGAAGTAAATGTCTTGCTTAGCCCATTTCAAAAACTTATTTACAACGCTTTTGTTTTACTTTTTTCTTTATGCATTTGTTTAAATTTAAGTTTTACTATTTTTAAATATATGTATATATTTTTTGAAATTTTTAAATATTTGTGTATATATGTATTTAAAATACTCTCATATTTAAAAATCATTAAAAAATATACACATCTAAAACGGGTGAAGTTTGGTTTAAATGTTAACTATACTAAAATAAATAAATATACAAAGAAAAAAAGTGTTGTAAATAAGTTTTTTAAGGTGAGCTAAGCGAGACATTTGCTAAGCTCGAACTAATAAGATCACTTCTCAAATATATATATATATATATATATATATATAAGAAGTGGTTATGTTAGTCCGAGCTAAGTAAATGATTTGATTAGTCCTACATCAAAAAATCCATTTAAATTTTTTTATTTTTTTCTCATAAACTTATTAATAGAGATATATTTAACATATAAACTAAATTTTAAATTTTATTATTTTTAAATATGTGTATATATTTTTTTTAGGATAAATTCATCAAGTTATCCGTCTGCCCCACTCTAAGAGGAAGGTGGAAAGGACGATCATTATCTATGATTTACTACATACATGAACTTGTATGTGCCAAACTTCATTAAGGAATGATTCTGAGCTAAATAAATGTCCCACTTAGCCTACCTTAAAAAATCTATTTACAACATTTTTTTATTTTTTTTCGTGCACTTATTTATCTAAATGTATTTAACATATATACTAAGTTTTACTATTTTCGAATATGATTATATATTTTTTTGATATTTTTAAACATCTATGTATACATATGTATTTAAAATATTTTTATTTTTAAAAATCTAAAAAAACATATACACATATCCAAAAATGGTAAAACTTGATTTATATATTAAATATACTTAGATAAACAAATATATGAAAAAAAATTTTAAAAAAAATTGTTTTAAATAGGATTTTTGAGATGAGCTAAGTAAATGGCTAAGTTAACAGTATCATTCCTCAACTTCATTATATAGGTTGGCGGACCATTTCTTTCACTTAAAATTTTTTATTTTATTTTTATACAGGCCGCATGTAGTCTTCAAATATATCAAAATTAATCATTTTTGTATAATTTTTTATAAATTCAAGATTTACTTTATATTTTTGTAAATTAAATTGATAAATTTAGCATACAAATTAAATACTGATAGAGATTATTTAAAAACAAAATAAAAATAAAAAACTAATTACCTATATATGTATATATGTGGAGGCTTGGTGCACAAATGATGGTTTTTAAAAGTTAAAATAAAAATACTGGATAAATTTAAAATTTTATCAAATTTCACAACGGGGAAGGTTTAGATATGTTCCACTCGTTTATAAAAATAAAATATTTAATTTTTTTATATACAGATGCAGATCTCATATAGATCTTTTTTTTTATGAAATTTGATTATTTTAGAATTTATAATGTAGGATTTTTAAAAGTTAAAATCAAATATCAAATGAATCTCACATATGTATAAAATTATTTTTAAAAATTCTTTTCCTCTCGAGATCTTGTGCAAGGAAAACAAAAGTTGCCTTCATTATGAAGGGGTCCATTTGTATGCATCTCTTCAGTGCACTTGGCTGCATATAATGAATATAAGATATTTAATATGTTTATCAATTTTTATCATTTCTAAAAAATTTTAAATATTTTTTTGGATTTTTAAAATTAGTAGCATTATATTTTATTTTTTATGATTTTTAAAAATCCGAAAAAAAATTAAATTTTTTAAAAATAGTAAAAAATAATACACATGTTAAATACACTTATATTAACATTTTCATAGAAAAAATTTCAAAATAATTTTTTTAAAAAATGATTGAAGTACTCGCGTGTGTATAAATGGGCTCCCCATTTTTATTTTTATTTTTTTTATGAGAAATGGGCTCCCCATTTTGAAACGGCTCTTTTCCGGTTCGTTTCTTTCTTCTCTCCTCTAACGGCTATTTCTCTTGTTCTCTTCGGTTATCTTATTTCATTTTGCACTTTCTAGCTTCTGTCCATCTCTTCTTCTTTTTCAATTAGGTTTTTGAATTTCTGGGAATGATGCAACGGCAAGAGATGGCCATCTCCCAAGCACCCGCCGGCGGCGGCGGCAACAGCAGCAGCGTGCAAGACATGGACGCAGTTGAGGAAAACCCGCCTAAAGCACCAGCAGCAGCGGCGGCGGCGGCGGCGGCATCGAGATCATCATGCAGTCGCAGGCCAAGAGTGAGGGAGGTCAGCTCTCGTTTCATGTCGCCTGTTGTCTCTTCTGCTTCCTCCTCCTCCTCCTCTTCTTCTCTCACCGATCTCCATCTCCCCTCTTCGTTCTCAAATACCGCTAAGTGCCTCCTCCCACCCAAGCATCAGCAGCATCATCATCATCATCAACGTTCCCAGTCCGTAAACAGACGCCATCCTCCCTCATCTCCCATTCACAACGACTCTGAATCAGAACCTTTATCCTCTTCATCATCCTCCAACTCCCTCATAATTGTTCGCAACAGCTTGGATACTCCTTTGCCCGGATTCCATCACCATCCCACCAAGCGCTCTCTGTTCGCTTCCAACAAGCTGCTCCACCTCAAGGAGAATGGTGATCCCCATCTCTCACATTCCTCCTCCAACCTCAAATTCCCACCCAGGAACACCTCCTCCTCCTCTGCTGCTGCTCTTCCCATTCCTTACAGGAGGACAGATACGCCTACTGTCCCTAGATCAATCCAGAACTTCCCAACACCCGCAGCAACCTCTAGGTCCAGAGGGTTTGCATTGGCAGCCACCACTGCTGCCGCAAAGCTGGTCCAATCCACTGGACTGGCTGCACCAAAGAGAAATGCTTCCCACGAAGAGATTCAAAGAAACAACCACACTCCCACCAAATCATCCTCCACCAATGATCACCGACATGCTGCTGCCGCCGCTGCCGACAGCTCAGTGTCTTGTGATTCTCCTCCTTCTCCTTCTTCAGATACATGCACAATAACTTCTCAACGAGGTTTCTGCGATAGCCCTCCCATTCCAACGCAAACTAACAAGAACTCCCATCCAATCTCTGATTTCCGCTCTTCCATGCCAGAGGCAGATCTGTTACCCACTGTGTCAGCAAGGATCCTCGGAGAGGATAATTCAAATGATGCAAGCTTCTCAACTGGAGATTTCTGTATGATGGCTGCTTCCCCTTGTCATCGCTCTCTGAATTCGGCCTTGTCAAGTTGCCAACAGTCCTCAAGTCCAACAAAATCATTCTCTAGATCATCTCTTCTAACAAAATCCCAATCAGGCTCAGCGAAGCCAGGTGCCATTTGCCTGCCACCTAATCCATCAAACATCAAGTCCGGCATGGAATTAAAGAAGAGCAGAAAGCCATCAAACCATCAAGATGATGTACACTCCCTGCGAGTGCTTCACAGCCGCTATCTTCAATGGAGACTAGCCAATGCCAAGGCAGAGGCTGCCATGGATCTTCAAAGAATTGAAGCTGAGGTTTGTTACCTTAAAACTTTCAATGAATTCTTACATTAGCAGCGTTACCCAGGAAAGCTCCAGTCTGTTAAATTGGTGCCCCTACAGCTTTACTGGAAACAACATCCAAACTGTTGTTTCATGCTTCATTGGCTGCTGTGGTGTTCGCTCTGTTACACGTTCTGAGCGTGTCGCTCTTTGTGTGCTCGGCAGAAATCCCTTCATAGTGTCATGGCTAAAATATCAGCAATGCGTGAGTCTGTGGTGGGAAAGTGGATTGAGCTTGAACAGTTGAAGAGAATAGAACGATTATCAGTGATTGTTGATTCCCAGGTAAGGGTTCCTTTCAGAACATCCTTTTTCTTTATCTGCTGTTGTTTTTACTATGTAATATATCTGGATATCGTCATATTTTTGTCTGTGTGTATAGCTTTTGTAAATAAATATATTAGATAATCTGTGAAAGTTTTCAAAACGTGTGATTTTTTAAATTATTACTAAAGACACATTTTCGAACATTATATAGTTGACAAAACAGTACCAGCTATTTCTTTCAGCTGTGTCTTCGGTACGGTGTTTCGATCTGAAGCATCATTCTAGGATACGTGTTCCTCTATTTAGTTGTAGAACCACTTCATCTTCTTCTATTCGTGTATATTGCCAAGAGAAAATGCGTGCATCAGTTCATGTAATTAGTGAATGATGGAACTGCAATGTAGAGTTTATATAGTATGTAGGATTTCATTCTTAGATAAGCTTATTGAATTTATTGTTATAACCATTTAATAGCATGCTTATTGGATCCATGTAAGAGAAAAAGAAGTGGATGAATGGACTCTATACAAGAGGGAAAAAAAGGAAAGAATAATTCGTGATATTTATATTTCTTGTCTACAAGCTCATGCCTTGCCCATGTAGATCGTGCATTAAAGACCTCCCTGTTGATGTTGTTTTGCACTCAGCATATCTTACAAACTACTATTTCAACCCAGCTACTCAAATGTTAGCCACTGATTAGTTATCAAGGTCAAAACATTCTTCTATCCGTTGGTCATGATTTTGTACTTTAGGGTCAACGGTCAACCTTCATGAAAGCAACACCTATAGGCAGTTCAGGATGCACAATGATAAAATTAGTCGCTATCAATCCCAATTTAACATATAGGAGATAATGTCTACAAGGAAATCATTGAGCTTTATAATTTTATCCCCAAAAGGTGCCTCGCATGACATGAGGTATGGAGACATCGCGTGAGCTCTCCATCTACTGGCCATCTTACACTTGACTCTGGGAGCCTCATGAGGTGATCACACCTCTATCACCATCTTTGGTGTCCGTTCTCTTCTCTCGCGTCACTGAAACAAAGAATTGAGATTAATAGGTCGCAATGGCTCTACATCCTTGTAATTTTAAAAATGCTTTAGTACCACTTGTCACAACCTTACTCGATTCAACACTTGTGAGATAATGTTTATTTGGCTCTACTGATCGTTAGAGCCTTATGGTTTTCTCCCTAAAAATCTCTTCACAGAATTTTATAGGTGGCAAACATAAATTGTTCAGATTTGTTTCCGATATACATCTCCATTGTGAGGTTCCGAGTGTCTCATAAGGTCCATAATGCTGCCCACAAAATCCTTGGGGTTGAAAAGCTCGCCCTACTAAACCAAAGGTGACATGGAAAACAGAATAGGCCTAGATATTTGCTCTTCATCTTATTCCCTTTGAAAATGCTATGACAGTGCTTACCACAGCCTGCAAAACATGAAGTTATTGTCTACTGTGGTTCCGCGAAGGTTCATGGTCTTGTTTAAAAAAATCACTTCACATTGTTAAGAAATGGCAGACTTCATAGCTCAGGCTCTCTCACACTAAATATCCAATCTTTAGGTTTTTATGCCTTATGAAACCCACTACAGCATTGTAACTATCCTTGGTTTTCAACCCTTCAATTGGACCTAGCATAACTCTTGGGATACAAGGTAGGTGTTTGATACAACTTAACTCAACCTAACACGTGCAAGACATTGTCCACAGCTCCACATTAGCTTCATCAACCACTACGATTTCACCCTGAAAAATTCATCCAGCATTGTAACACCTGAAAAATGCACAACAAATTTAATGCTGCTGACATGTATCCATATGGTTAACATATTCTGTTTGCATTTTGATTTAAGTCTGGATGATGCTTCATGCAGTTGCCATATTTAGCTGAATGGGCTGTCCTGGAAGAAGATTATTCAAGCTGTCTTTCTGGAGCAATTAATGCATTCAATGATTCTTTAACCTATCTCCCTGTCGTCGGGAATGTGAGGGTAAGATTGTCTTTGGCATCCTATTCTCTATCTTGTGTGAGTTATTCAAATGTTCTACATCGGCAAAGACCAAAAAATGTTTAAAAGGTGTTTTTGTCAATGTATATGATATGAGTATTGTTGTTGTTCTGATTGTTGTCCTTTATTCACAGGCTGAGGCTACAGAATTGAGTGAATCTCTTAGCTCAGCAATAAATGTTTTGGAAGCTATTCTTCCCAATGTTCAGAACTTTTTGCCAAAGGTAAAAGCAACAAAAGCTTTCTTTTAAGCTTATTTCTATATGTTGTGATCAAGTGCATGGAAAATCTTGAAAAAGAATTGGATGGGAGCCAGCTAGATTCGAATCCCCAAGACACTGACATCCAACACATCTTGGAGCAAATTTGAAGACTTGACAAATATTCTTGGTGCAGATCACCCAAAATAATAAACTTTTAGTTCCTTAAAAATCTGAGTAGATTGTGCAGACTATCTATTTGATAGAGTACAGAGGCAAATTGATAAATTTGTGAACTCTTCAGTAATTCATTGCCTTGTTATAAAATAACTGTGGGAGTTTCTGCTAGTATTGAATATTTGCAATTGAAATCCATGACCTCGCTAATTATTACCTGTGGCTAGTAGAAGTTCTGCGAGAATGAGTTCATCCTGTTTTCAGATGAAAAGGCATGACTTCAATCTATTTGCGGTTGTGTAGAAAGATAAGCCAATATTAACTATCTGTGCTTTGAAAAAGTGGAATACTAGTAGAGGCTCTGAAACATCTTCTGAGGATTGATGTGGTAGACTTGGTGGCATTAAAATAAAGAAGGGGCCTTCCTTTTCAGTTGACAGAAAAGAAACATTATCAATGGTGAGACTGATGTGTGTGCTGTCAATGATTCTGAATCTTACCCTTTCCTAACCATTTGGGTTGATTTTTTTTCTTTCTCATTCAAGAAAAATCAAAGGAGTGAAACAAAAACGTTGGAAAAAATTGATCTATGGGGGCATAAATTTTTTATTAGAAAAGAAAAAATGAAAAATGTGTCAAAGAAATCAATTTGGGATTGGTTTTGACAGCCATATACTTGCTTGCATCCATATAGATTATTGACTTTGAGTTTTCTATGGAACAGCTACAAGGAGTTGATCACGTGATTTCAGAACTTGCTGGGGTAGTTTGTAGGGAAAGGGCAATCATGGAAGAATGTGGAGCTTTGTTATCCAAGGCAAATATACTGCAAGTATGTCTTCCCAAGTTCCCTTTTTCTTTTCTTTTTGATTCGGCCATCAACCCTTAGATGATCAAGTACTAGATAGAGGTGTAGAGGAAGGGTAATGAGGCCGCTATCTCTACTCAAGTTCGGACTCTAACTTCCAACCTTGGATGATCAAGTACTTAATGGAGGTGTATTCTAGAGGAAGGGTAACAGGGACACTGTCTTTACCCAACTTCGAACTCTTGACCTTCCAACCCTAACACCCTACACACTTATGTTAGCCACTTGAAGTTCCTTTTTTTTTTTTTCTTTCTTTTAACCTGCTCTAAAAGAGACTCTATTTGGGCAGGCAGAGTGAGCTAAAAATTTAGCCAATGAAGTGTCATCGGAAGCAATTTGGAATTGCTTTCCCTGACATTATTGTTATTGGCTATATGGTGCATTGAATTCCATGCTATATAATTCCATCCAACCAGGGTTTAAAAAAAGCAATGATGGAAACGTACTTAAGTTGTAATTATCGTGTATAATTTCAAAGGACACAAAGGCTGACACATTTTCATGGTCTTTCAGGTGGAAGAATGCAGCTTGCGGGGACAATTGATTCAGCTGAAACGGGGCAGCCGCATGTAGATTCCAAGGACGTATAAATTCTTGGTATACCAAGATACATACTAAAACCGCGTGAAGAATTCGAAGATGGTTTTTGTTAACTTCCATGATAACTATACCAAGTTTGTACAAAATACATTCTCATTCTTTTATAATGATAATAAGGAAGAGTGCACTTTTAACAGCGTATTATTTGTGCCATATTAAAGTCGTTTTCTAAGGCTTGCTTGTGGACTGTGAATGGGTTTTACGGAGGAAGAGAAATTTATTTCCTTTTGGACTTGGAAAAATGAAAATCTCTCTCTTGTACTAGAAGTGACCAAGTGCACTTTCCTCTTCCTCCTCCGGCTGCCTCGCCCTGCGCATCCAAATACCCAAAATAGTTTCATGACAAATCGTAATCGTAGTCCTCAAACAAATAATATCTTGATTCGACCACAATCGTTTAATTTGATCAGCGGAACAGACAAATGTGCTCCACCTGCTGGGCTTGATAAAAACGTGAAGAAATCAAAATCGTCAATCTCCAATATTTATTTTTAAAAAATAAAAATAAAAAAATCGTCGATCAGGTGTCATATTTTGTTTTCCTTTGCGGCCTTTTTTTATCTCATACCCGCCGGAACGGAGGGAATACATAACCATACGTAGGGGTGGGTCAACCCGTGACCCGCCTGACCCCTGTTTTATACCGGGGCGGGTCAGGGTTACCTACCTAGCAAGGCGGGGTGGGGCAAGGGTATGAAATTTTTTTCAAAATGCAGGTCAAGGAGGACCTACCGGATCCCGACCCGCTTATACCCGCTAAATATTATAATATTTTTTCTAACCTATTCAACTTAACCTACCCTGATTCCCTACGCCCGAACTCCCCCGAATCTCGTCTCTCTCCCGCACGGCGCCTGGCATCTGCCTCATCATGTCCCTCACCGAGCAGACTACACCACCTCCCGCCGAGCAGACTGCGCAATTGCCAGCAAAGAAGATTGCGTCGTCGCTAGCAGAGAAGACTGCGTCGTCGCTGCTGATGCCCAACAGGCTTGGCCAGCGATGTCCAACAACTGATTCCCATCTCCTATCACCGTCTCCTGCATCATCTCCGGTGTCCAACGTCCCTGCCTTCGTCTCCCTTTCTGACAAAACGTCGTCCGTTCGCAGCTAACGCCGTCGCGTCTAGATTTGCCAACGCCCGCTCCACATCTGCGCATCCGATTGTCCCTACCTTCATCTCCCTGTCTAGCAGAACACCACTTTCTTCTCCCTGTCCGGCAAAAGTCGTCGCATCCAGAGCCACCGTCCATATCCGCATGTCCAGATCTGCAGCCCAGATCTGTCTGATAGAATGCCTTCGTGTCCAGATCCGCAGCCCACATCTGCCTTCCAACAATGGTATAAATCTGGAATTCTGGATATATTTTTCTGTGTTCCGATTTTTCCCCAAATTACAAATGATATAATTTAATATTTACAAAATGCTTCTGCTTCTACTTATTTACATAGATTGGATTTTAAAAGAGGATTTAGCAACTCCAAATGTTTGATGTCTATAAAACTCTCAATTATTTGCATTCAAATGTTTGATATCTAAATAGATTAGATTTTATCTAAATGTTAACTTATTCTTATATAAGTGAATAAATATTCATGTTTTATTTAAGTATTTATATTTTGCTTTGATTGATTAGTAATAGATTGAAGCATATAGTAGCAAAATTTAATATAGATTTGTTTTTATACTTAATAGGTTTATAAATTTTTAAAAAATTTCTTACTTGACCCGTAATTTTTACCCAACCCGAATTTTATCCCAAGACCTAGTAAAAAAAAGCAAGGGCAAACTGACCTTATCCCGACTCGGAGAAAAATAAAGGTCAAATCAAATTTTTGAAAGGTAGGGTCAGGGTTGACCCGTTCCAACCCGCCCCGATTCCCACCCGACAATTGCAGGAGAGAATATATATATATATATATATATGGGATTTATTCAGGTGCATTCGGACTGCACCCAAACTCCCCTGTAGACGCCCCATCCACCCCATCCGCCCGTTCATTTCAGCGGGTGAAATCTGCACCACTTGTTCCATCGTGCGTGTACGTGCAAAGGGAGACGACGAGCTGAATGAGACTGTGCATACACGCACTCAAAACTTCATTTTCCCGCTCATCCCTCCCATTTCGAAAACAGAGACGACGACGCTGCTGCTGCCACTGCCGCCGCCGCCGCTGCTCTCGAATCTCCTTGTCCGTCTAGATTTTGAAGTTCTCCATCGATTCTGAAGTTCTGCGTCGACGGAAGGAGTCATCTTCTCCGAAAATCCGCAAGCGGATTCTAAATCCGCATGAGGATTATAATTGCGCAACAAAAATACTCCCATTCTCATCTCTCTGACGCGAAAATCCGCATGCGGATTCTGAATTCGCATGTGGAAAACAACACTGATGGGAGGTACATTTGCTACGAATTCAGAATCCGCATACGGATTTTCGCATCAGAGAGATGAGAATGAGAGTATTTTTGCTGCGCAGTTATAATCCGCATGCGGATTTTCTGAGAAGACGATCCCTTCTGTCGACGCAGAATTTCGGAATCGATGGAGAACTTCGAAATCTCAACGGAGAAGGAGAAATCGATGGAGAAGGAGATTCGAGAGTAGCGACGGTAGCCGCTGGCAGCAGCAGCTCGACGGAGAAGGAGAAATTGACGGATTTTCGGAGAAGACGATCTGCGCGGATGGGAGTACGGGCTGGCGCCTTGGAAGGAGGATGGGCTGGCGCTTGGGAAGGAGGATAGGCTAGCACCTGGGAAGATGATCTCGTCCACCGCCGAAGGAGGCGCGGGCGGGATTTCTTTTTTTCCTTTTTTGCTGCCAAGCGAGAAGATGCACCCAACTATCCGCGTATACGTGCAGGTTCCGCCTCTTTTGCAACACAACATGCGCATACGACCCGACGGCCTGGATTTACCCCGCCGAAATGGACGACCTGATGAGCCGTTTACACAGTAGTTTTCGTGCAGACGGAATGTACATGATCATATCCCTATATATATATAATATAATATAATATAATATATATATTTCAATGAGTCCAAAACACGTCTTGAAGTTAGCATAACGTAAAATATCTACAGCTCCCCTTTTTCGGAATCTCTTTTGAACATTGTCATTTAATTCTGCTGGGCTCCCTATTCTTCTGAATTTTTCTTTAGAACGTAATAACAATGAACGGTCCAACAAATACCTCATTGAAACAATTAGCAGCTTAAGAAGCGATGTGCAGTCTCCCACGGAAAACGACAAAATTCCGCAGTCGCATCATGGCAAAAAGAGTAGAGAATTTATTTACCCATGAAACAAAATTATAACCACCCCCCGTCCAACATTGTTCTGGTTTTGCAGATAGAGATATGATTCCCAAATGAACATAAACAAGAGCTACGCGTCCCATCAACGCACAGACAAGATTCGAGCTTCTGTGATTCGCTGGATTTGCCGGTAGAAGCATTTGATTCCATGCACCCACCCAGGTGAACTAAACTCCGGTGCACCCCAAGTACAAAAACTCATTTTTAAAATTTTTTTTATACAATTGTTAATCTAAGTATTTTAACATATATGCTAATTTTTATCATTAAATTCAAAAAAATATTTACGAATCTCCAAACTAAAATTATAAAAATACCACTGATTTTAAAAAATTCAAAAAAATATCTAAAAATCTCCAAAAATAATAAAAACTAATACACACTTTCTTTTTTTTTATTGGATTAATACACACACTTAGATTAACAGTTGTACCAAAAAAAAAAACTTTTACACCTGTATGCAGCAGATAACACTCCTTGCCAGGGGATGCATGACTCCCGAGGTTGCAGGCCTCCATCCAAAGGAAAGTTTTTTCTTCATTGAGCTCGTTTGATATTCTTTTGTTTATTTGTAGCAGTTTTTCGTCAACATTTTGAGAAAGCCTACATAGAGTACAGAAACATCAACATATTTCATTGTAACACAAGGTGGATGTAATTCCACAATATCCAACAGGCTCAGTCACTTTATCACCCTATCAAAATTCATTCACAGTAGGCGGTAGGAAGAAGGACAATACAATTAAGAACAGTAAATAACAAAAGCTCTAATTTTAAGTCTCACATCATTATGCCATTTGATTCACCTTCAGTACGAATAAAATGAGGTCATTGGGGACAACAGTTGAATTCATTCTAGCTAGTACATGAAAATCTATTAGCACACTAATCGTTTCATTTCAGGAGAGTTTTAACAATGGATTTGACATTCAGCTTCTTGAGGTCTGTGTAAGATTGCCCGCAGCCAACGAACATTATTGGTGCTCCAGAAATGTAGACCATGGAAAGTGCAGCTCCAACCTATGAAAGTTAAGTTTGAGTCAACTGGATTGGATGAGATCCAAATGTCCAGTAGAAATTCTAATATAAAATACCTTGTCATCAATAGTATCAAACTTGGTGAGCAGGATCCCATCAATCAACCTAGCATTTGGGGCAGTGGATAGGTCTGCTAATTTCTGCATGAGGTAAGGAAATTTTTCATTGTAACTCAAGATGGAGATCAATTAGATAAACAGAAATCTGAATGTAAAGAAAATTCCGAAACCCATAAGGGCAACAGCATTATGACTTCAAAGAAGCTTGCAACAAAAACCTGATTGAACTTCGATAATTGATCCACAGCATCATTTCCAACCAGTGCTTCTCCAACAAAAAGAACTAAATCTGGATTGTTCAGATAAACAAGCTTGGAAAGGGCTCTCATGAGTGGTTCATTGTCCTGAGAGATAACATTCAATTATAATATAATCAGCACAATGCAAATGAAGAAATTCATGGACAATATAATTGCTATTAAACAAGAAAACAAATGAGGAATATACAATAATCTTGCTACATAACTGAGAACAAGAAGAAGGAAAATTTATCCCCTACAATCAAATAAGAAAAGCAATAACAAACACAATAATTCTAGCATAACCTAGTCGATTTACCTGCATACGACCAGCTGTATCTACAAGAACTACGTCTGATTTATTGCGACTGGCCTCTTGGATAGCTTCCTTTGCAACGATTGCTGGATCTTTCTCGTAGCCTTTCTCAAATATAGGAATCTGAAATACAATTAGTCATAATTGACTAGGTCGGGAGAAAATATGATCCATGTGATATTATAACAGCACTTTGCGCACATAATCAACTCTGTTCTTCAGCAAACGTAAGAAAGAGCCCTATTGTTCCATGTATAAAAGCCATACTATAGCTACAAGTAAGCTACTCAGTTCATTAAACTACATATCACGGAATAAGAGAACAATGGAGCCCTAATTTCTAATAAATTAGAGATCTTTGCAGCCTGCTATTTTCTTCATGGGTTAAACCCTTAATGAGGGGATATAAAACAAAAATTTTCATCAAAACCAAGTCATCGCCATCAGCTGTTTCCTAACTTAATGGTGGCAGCTGTATGAATCCTGTCATACTATTCATATCCATACTGGTTAACATCACGAGCCGTAATTATTAAACGTTCGTTTTCAAACAAGAATCAGATGACACTAAGAAAACAAAGTACGGGAGATAAGAATGCGATGGAGATCACTGTTCTGGTTGATGCCAACTGTGATAAAATCCCCTTTTCATGCAGAATCTCAAAAAGAAAACCATAAAAAAAAAATGCATTGAATCCCAACTCAAACCAGTGTTACTGAACATCCAGGATTAGAGTAAAAAAAGGACAGCTGAACATATAATACCTGAAGCCGACGAGCATGAGTTCGCAACTGCTCCACTGCACCAGATCTAAATGTATCACATGCAGCCATCATGACTTTGACATCATGCTGCAAAAGCCAGTACGCAACCTGTAGAATGACATAGAAGAAGTAGAATTAGCCTACTAGCAGACGGAGGGACACTTTTATTCATTTTCCTTGCTGAGAAATTATGCATGAAGAACATGAGAACAATCACAACCTTGGCAAGATTAGTAGACTTTCCAACTCCATTGACACCAACAAAGACTATGACATATGGTTTTCCTTGTTCCTTAGCAGCACGAACATCTCTCAATATATCAATAGACCGTCTTGGAGTCAGGATACGTAAAAGAGCCTCGTCCATTGCTGTCTGCAACAGTCATCCTAAGAAAAGTGAGCCCTCCAGAAGAGGAGGAGGAACTCTTATGATTGCATATGACAAAAAAGGGAAACATGTTTACAAACCTGAACAGTTGAAGAAACCCTTGTAAAGGACCCCAGTCTTTTTCCTTCAAGACTAGCTGCTACAGACTCACAAAGCTTCTCAGCTATCTCCTCAGCCTATAATGGCAAAATGATTACAAGGTAGAAGCAAAGTAAACATTCAACAACAAATTGGATCTCCTATCAATGAATGGACCAACATACCACATTTTTTGTCATAAGCCTATCCTTAAGAGCTTTCAAAGCTGGCTCCAGGTCTGACTTCTCCAGAATTGCATTACCCGCAATGCTAGTGGTGCAGAATAGCAAAGACTTGATGTTAAAATCAGTTCTGAGAAATTAGGGCATATCTACAAAAACGAGCATGTGGATGTTAACATCTTGAGCGCTTTTCAGCTCTACAAGCGAAAGCCAACAAGCTGGCATAATCATTGCAACATAATGATAATGATCACCATTGAAAAAAAAAAGTACCCACTATCAGCAAAACTTTTCCATTCTAGGTGGCACATTTCTGATTTAAGAGAATCACCAAAATGATTTTGTATATAAATGATCTGGGCAGCTGCCCAATATATGGACAGAGACATTTTCTTTTATGTTCTTTCTTATTTTTTTCCTTTCCACTTATAACTAAGTTAATGTTCCACTAAAATTGTATTGTTGACACAGGAAGAATGGGATGGAACCTACATAAAACAGAACTCTTATGATGCCAAGATTAGGTTAAGTCTAAATGAATTGGTTTGTGAACTTGTGTGGCCAGTGAAATTTTAATGAGAATAGATCCATCCACACCGATGCAGTGTGTTAACCCATTATCTCAACGATAAGAAAACCATTAACTGAATCAAGATGTGAGGACCTCTTATTATACCGTTCAGACTTGTTTCCAAATATTTAAGAATTAAACAGAGGCCAACAGATTCTAGCCATTACATATTTATCATGAACAAAGCCACGTTCCAAACAATCCACAAGGCAGAATGCATCCACTAAAAGCATGGGGAGGGGAGAGGAGGGGATGAGAAGGAATCCTTGTTACCTTTGGAACACGGATGAGAACCATCCTTTTTTCCTTGTGTTGGGCTTGGCTGCATTTTTCACTTGATCCTCTTGATCACTCTCACTGTCACTACTAAAGACTTCCTCTCTGTCCATCATACTTTCTCCTTGATCTGCTGCTGCAACTAGTAAATTTTCATCCCCTTTCCCATCTACAGGATCCGTGAAATCCAGTTTCGAATCTGGAGGAGAATCATCCCATACTCTGTTCTTTTTCGTTGCCTTCTTCTTTGGCTCTACCTTGGGAAGAGCCTTGGTGTCTGTTTTCTTCCCCGTCTTGGACCGCAGCCTTTGAAGTTTGCTTACATCAAAAGCCCCGACCTCCACAGGGTTTCGATTCTCCTTGCTATTTGTAGCAGCAGCAGACGCACGTGATGATGCGTCACAGTTGCTGCCAATGTTAGGAGATCTATTATGGCCGTTGTCCAATCCACGGCCTCCAGCGGAATCATCATCACCACCAGCATCGCCGCCTTTCTGCTTTGACATGGCAGTCGTAGGGAAGCTGTGGCCGTGAGACCTGGCCTGCTTGAGAGTGATCTGCTTAGGAGGCCTAGCAGCGAGCTGCTTGGACTTCCTCATCTCCTCGGCTCGGGCCTGGGCCTCCTTCTGGAGCTGACGGAAAACATCATCGAAATCAGGGTAGGAGGTGCGGTTGGGATGGTAGATCTGGGAGAAATCACGCTTGACGAAAGAAAGGAGATCATCGACATAGAGGAGGTGGAGAATCCTCTGATAGATGGCGACAAAGACGAGGCCGAGATCATTGTTGAAGGTCCATTTGAGAGTGTAGGAAGCACCGACGCCAGGGGCATCGTAGTTGTAGGAGGTGTCTCCAGAACGCTCCTCGAGGAGGCAAGAACGGATAAGGGCATCGATTGGAGAGCCTTTAAGAGCATTTCCGAGGGCATTGCATGTCCATAGGATCAAACCCCCTCTTGTGAAAATGAGCAATTGCTCCAACATCTTACTCTCTCACGCTCCTCTCTTCGCCAGCTGTAGCTGTGTGAAGAAGAAACAAACAAACAATCGAATCAAATAAGGCAAGAAAATGAAATTACAGAGAATCCATAAATAGATTAGATAGGTTTGTTGAACCATTATGATCTATCAGTTAGTTCAGATCTAATGATCAGTACTGATCAATCATTCTCTAAACTGATCCAACCATAAAGGTTGATTTCCATGCTTCAAATCATGGACTTCAATCACTTCTATATGTTTTCAGGGTGGACAGGCACATGTCAACCTCAATGCAAGAGAAAACATCTTCTGTTTGGACGAGTGTGGATTGAATATAAAAAGCATTTAAAGATGCTGTACAATTTACATTTTTTTGGGGAAAAATTACCACTAGGAACCAAACCCATGTCGTAAGCAAGCCTATCATCTGCTCTTTTCGATATATTTAAGCATTTTGGGTTAGGCTTAGCGGATGTCAATGGATTCCTTTTTTTTTTTTCCCAAAAAAACTAAAAACATGATTTTAGCAGTCTTACAGACGGGACACCAGCAACACAGATGGCATATTCATGCATTGCAAAGATCGTGTTGTGGAAAGCATCACAGAAAACTCCATGTTGAAAATTTCTTTTTGCTTTTTGTAGGATCTGTGAATGTGTTTTCTATTGCTGTGATTTAACCTTCAGTTACTGTCATATTTGCTGAACTATAGCAAAAGCTCTATTGACCAAGTTATTTGGCCTCTTTGATCTAGGTGAAAGATCACTTCCTAGCTTAAATGCGAACTCAACAAATCCCATCAACAGAACTCAAATCACCCGTAATGTCACCAAAATCTAACTTATAAGTCCGACTCCGATTTTTTGACGGATTCGTTAACGTGATTATTATTTCACTCATCGAGGTCCATCATATCCTCTGAAAAGTTCGGACGAACCCCTAAATGGAGTAGATTTTCATCAAATTTTAAAGGATGCTTAATCCTCTTCCAATCTACATAAATAAGTAGACGCAGAAGCATTTTCTACATATTAAATCATCTCATTTGCACTAAGGGGAAAAATCGGAACACAGAAAATATATCCAGATTTATACCACTGCCTTCCCCGAGATCAGAAATTTCCCCGCCCAAATCTTCCTTTCTCCTCAGTCAATAGCAACTACGGCCGCTGAAAATGGCCCCCGAATCAATCTCGATAGCTTTGGCAGCAAGTTAAGATGCACCGGAAGGCCTGGAGTTCCGGATCTTGTGCCTGGGGATCAGAGAAGTAGTGTGAAAAAGATAAGAAAGGGCGCAGGATATGAGTGATTCTTGCTGCACCTCGGATGAAGTCTCAAAACGTTGGAGAAGAAGATCCAGACGCTGCAAGCCTAGGTCGAATGTGGGAGGAGGAGAGAGGGAGAACAAATGGACGTCTTCTATGTGACTGGGTGAAACCGGTTAAAAGTCCGAAGGCCTGTTTCGCTGAGCGTTTTCGCAACGCGATGGTTATTTATTATTGTTATGATTATACGGAATACAGTACATCGTCACAAATTAGTTTTAGATTTTTTTATATTAAAATTGTTTCAGAAATTGTAGCATAATATAAATTATTTTGATTTTCGAAAATATTTTTGGAAAATTCTAACATATCTCATCCCATCTCAAAAAATTCTAACCATTAAAATTAATTTTAAAATCATTTTTATATTACATTTCATTTCATAGTTATTCTATAAAATTCTACCATACTACAAGTTTTTATAAATTATAAGAATATGTTAATTGTGTATTAAATTTATTTTTATAAAAATTTCACCTCACTGTATATAAATATTCTAATCTAATATGAATGATTTAAAAATATTCATAGATAATTTTAATGTATTTTTCATTTGAAAATTTTTAATTTATAATAAATTATTTTGATTTTCAAGATACATATTAATTGGATAGCAATAAAAAACGTATTGAATTTTTATTCAATTCAAATTTGTAACAACATTATACTCACATGGTACTAAAAATCATTTCAATCTAAGTATTAGATAAGTCCTAATTGTAAAAATATATGTAATTATATGTGAATTACAAATACATTATAATTCACTCCAAGACATATTCAAATGTTAAAACAATTTATAAAATAATTGAGAATTTATGGAGCCCGATCTTATGCTCCCAAGAGCAGGGAGCCTCCGTGCTCTCGGGGTCTGGATGTCGTTCGTTCAGGCGCGAGCAGCGGGAACCGTCGGAT
>JAXCLR010000092.1:244738-260273 GCA_035584095.1 Annona squamosa
GAGTAATTATGGAGAGTGAAAAGTTTTAGATGGAAAAGTTTTAGTTGACACTTTTTCATGTGAAACAAACACACCCTCAATAAAGTGATATATGATAGCACGAGAAAAGTTCTTCTAGCTAGTTGCTTGTGCCTCCTAATTGCTTCTTCTGTTAATCTTTTGAAACTAGTGGACAACTTCCTTTAATTGTCTTTTTTGATCCTTCGAATTCGATTTCTGGAGAAAGTGATTAAAAACCTCAAACACTAAAACAACAAGCGATCTGTGTATTCACTTAAAGCTCCACACAACAAGCAAAACAAATTAGTAACAATAATAAATATTTACACATATAGGTTTGCAATTGTTTCGACTCTTTTGGGGACAACTCAATTCACGGTTAAAATTGATACATCAATATCCAATCATTCACCAACCATATAATAATGGGATAAAAGTTATAATATTATTCTTCTAACCGAAACAAAAAAAATGAATTAAAAGAGTTTTTATTGTATTGAACACTCATTTTATATATTTAAAGAGGGAATTTTTGATTGAAAGAATCGAATATAATAATCCAAAGTACTAATAACATAAATCATAATATGCATGGGAAATTAATTTATGATTTTGCAAGTGTATAGTTTTTTTTAAAAAAAAGAATATAAAATTTTTTTTATTAAAATATATTTACATATACGTCAGCACGTGTTACTGATCAATGACTTAGATGCACGTACGATAAGCTCTCTTGATGTGATGTAATAAAAGGTACATGATGATTAGATGACGTGACTGACAAAGGTACACGGGATAAGCGACATAATTAATAAAGGGTACATGACAGCTACATGACATTACTAACAAAAGGCGCATGAGAAATTAAAATTTTTTACTTAAAAATTTCTGAAAAACATATTTAGGGCATGTTTGGATAGTTGTAAACACGAGAAACATATTTTTTCTATGGTATTTCGTTTCTTAATACTAATTATTATTCTATCAATCATACTATTTTTTCCACTTTTATCCCTACATTCTAATCATTTTCCCTACTAACTACATACAACAAACCTATTTATTCCAACTATACATCTATCATTTCCTATCAATCACACATTTTTCAAAAAATTCTCTTTTTCATTTTTCATTATTTCCCACAATCCCATCATTTTACAACTATCCAAACGTCCCCTTAGATAAGTTTAAAAAAAAAATTGAAAAAAATTGTATAAGCTTATCAAGTGTGTCTTACAAATCTCTAAAAGAACTTTTAAAAAATAACGAGACATGATCAGTGGGCCGGTCGCATGGCTGCACCATGTGGTCAACTGCATCAAATCATTCCCCAATTTTATAATGCAATAAAATAAATTTTAGAGTTTAAAAGATGCAACGGCTTAAAAAATAAATGCATTAATTTAGAGGATTTAAATGAAAGATCATCTGAGTGATTACTAGCTAACATTCGCATGATCAGACTAGCTCCCCATGAAGACAATACTCACTTGAATCATTTGCTTGTGATGATTTGAAATAATAAACCTCTTAAAAAATAGTCATTATTAGTACAAGTTTCCATGCTATTTATTGGCAGTGATATGTTACTTTGTATGGACAGTAGGTCATACACACCCTTAATATTTAGCATTTGGTAAATAATAGGAATGAAATTAAATAGATTTTGCAAACTATGTGAGAATAATGCAATAGGATTAGGGTAAGGTGAGAACAGAGGGGGAAAAATATGGTAGCGGCCCCTTCCCTCACTCCCATGCTCTTCTACGGGTAGGGTTGTGGTATCCGAAGTAGGTCTCCATAGTCCATTCTTTTACCATAAAAAGCTAGTTGCATGGAAAGATAAAAAAATATATTTTAAATATATAATTAGAAACAAAAAAAAGTATGCTAATTTGGCAATGAAGTACATTTAATGGTAATTGACTTCCCCATCCATTCAATTTCCCCTTATTTACGCCACGGGGCGATCAATTCGGGCGCCTCGCATTAGGCATGTGGGGTTTCAATTCTTGGTGGTGTGGAAAAAAATGTCTACCTATATGGGAGAGTCCTCCAGAAGGAGTTATATGAGAGCATATCTCTTGAGAAAAAAAAAAAGAAGGAGAAAAAAATAGAAAATTTATAAGAATGTCTAGGGGTAATTGCAATACAAATCGAAATGGATGCAAATGTGAATACTAATAAAAAAAATTCCCCTTATTTATCAATTGCCAAACATTTTCTTATTGTGTATTACTATGTTCAATCAGTATTTTACACTTTGCTTTGATAAACAAAAATATTATACACTTTACCTTATTAGACTAAGCTACTATATAAGCCTCGTTCAAAGCATAGGCGAATAAAGTTAACTTGAGTAGATAGTTTTAGTGGTTGTTTTGTCTTCCAATGCCTAAAGGAATTTCCATAAGGTAAGGATGATGGATTAATAAGAAAGCAAACTAGCGAGCAGGTGCTACTTAACCGAGCTATAGAGAGATGATCAGTTAATTAATAAAGATGATTTAATTAATAGACTAATGTTGTAAACTCCTCGCCCAATTAATTGCGATCATGCAAAATATACGTACAAGAGGACTAAGGAGAGACGTGTGTACTTGCATGTGACGTAGATGTATCAAAATGGAAGCGGCACCCCAAAGTCTCAGCAGTTATATATCTCTTCTTTTTAGTAAAAGGATGCTTGATTCACATTTTACTTAGCTGATAATGATTAAAATATATCAGCAAATTAAGGAGGAGACTGTGCTTGTGTTGGCCTGAAATCTCAATAGTCATAACTATGCAATTGAAGTATGAAATATGATTATATACATTATGATGTATTTTAGGCTTAAATACAAAATTCATTTATTTTTGCAATTAGTTATATTTTTTTGATTTTTTCATAAAAATATTTTCCCTAGTATATTCAATCTATACACCAAGTTTTGCTATATTTACATATTTATTTTTTAATTTTAAAATCAAATTTTTTTAGGGGAGAAAATGACTCAAATGCCCAATGATTTTTTAAAAATAAAAAATAAATATATAAAAATATTCTAAAATAGTAAAACTTGATATATTGATTAAATACACTTTAAAAAATATATTGATGAAAAATAATCAAATAAAAATTAAAATAAAATAAAATAAAATAAATATTGTATTTTTGCTTAAAATATATCATGATATATATAATTATATTCCCTAAAGTGTATATGTATATATTCTCACAGACTATAATAAATTAAATTTCATATATATATATATATATATATATGTGTGTGTGTGTGTTTGTAGCCTGGCAGGCCAGCCCTATCTGCTCAGCTGGGGATGCATTTTCATGACAAGAAAGAAAGAAATGAAAAAGGAGGCAAGCGCCAGCAAACAATGTCATGTGAGTCCTGTTTACATGATGTTCTCTGGGATCCATATGCAGTTAGGTTGGTGGGTAGGTACATGCGGGGCCATTACGACCACCTCTCTTTAATTAATTGAGTCCAGATAAGACTACGGTCCATTAATAATAAAGCAATCGCACCCACAAACCTCCATCTCATCGTACGATATTTCTCTTTTACTCGATCGATCTGTTGTTGAAAAATAACCCATTGTTTTACACCCATAATAATAATAATAATAATAATAATAATGACAATCTTCTCTTTTTAAAAAAAAAAAAAAAATTTACATCGACTTAGTTGTCACCTTGATTATGCTGATCGTTTTTCCATTTAGTTCTGTGGATGACGCCCATTTTAATGATAGAATTTAAAAAAAAAAATCCACCATTCATCATCATTTGTTTTAATTAGAAGTGGCCAAAAATCATCTTGATCAACGTGTGGGTGGACCAAATACATTGATATATAAATTCATTTTTCAAAATGATATATAAATCAAATAATATTTTTATAGTATAATCAAAATTCATTTATAGCAATTTTTATGCTGGGAAAATTTTATTTTCCTGCGAATAAAAATATTTGGAGCAAATTGAAAAATTGCACAATCGATGCCTATACTATTTACAGGAAACAAACGATTTTGGCTGCATGAAGTTAAGAACATATGTATGCAGCTAACGTCTAATTTTGGTTGCATAAGTAACCAGTTGTTGCATTTAATTCTATACCACAGCCATATATATGGCAGCCAAATACGGTTACGCGTACATATATAGCCAAATATTTACTGAATGTAGCAAATTTCATTGCTACAAATACAACTTTTTCCGGTAACGTGATGTTTACTTTGCATATTTTTTGATAGGATTGTGCACGCAAATAAGATCTTATTCGGATAAAACTTCAATCTTCTAACTGATCAACAAGTGATTTTAAAGTTAGGTTAATCATTTTGGGTTGATCCTATTCTTATCTTTCTTTGTAATTAAGAACTCTCGTCCTGGTTAATTACCTCAAGTTACTCTATTTTTACTGTTGAGGTTGATTATATATATAGTTTCAATTTCACGATGATTCTTGAAACGGAAACATATATAATTAATATAGTTCAAAGTACAAAAAACATCTTATGCTACCACCATAGGACTCCGTTTGCTAATACACGCAGGCCTGTGGTGACGTGTGTGAGGGTAGACATGGAGCAATACTCTCCAAGAAAAGAACTGTCCTCTTCAGACAGTTATCACATTGTTCTAATCAACATTCTCTTAAAACCTTCTTCATATTATATTTGAAAATAATAATCTGAATATAAGTCTTACTAAGAAGTCTACGACTAGTATGATAATAATAATATAATTTTAAAATGCGTTTATTCAATGTAATATATAAATAATTAAAGAAGTTTCTACATTTTTCAGACGTATATTATATATTTAAATTATAATATGCTTCATAAATATATATAGATATATATTAAATAGGATCTTGCTTCGGTGTGCCTAGTAAAGGTACAATTAGAATTCATGAAATTTAGGTTAACCTCGACCATAATATTAACTCTATTTGCAAAAGCTAAATTTTAATTTTAACTCTAACACTATTTACCCGCAAGTTTTTGTTTATGTTAAGAAGGACAAGTTTACATTTTTATGTAAAAATATAATAGAACAAATCATGTAAGTCCAAAGAAATACACAAACTAATAGATGTAAAAAAAAAGTCATGTATAATATATTTTAAGAAAAATTTTAACATTTCAAAATAAAATAAAAATTAATAAAATATTAGTAAATAATACGAATGTAAACATAGATATAAATGAAACTATATGATTCATCTATCATATAATTTCTACATGTCAAATATTTATTCAAACAAAAACAAAAACAATATAAATATTAAATATTTTGAAATATTATTTAGGTGCTATTTGTATATTATATTTTATGTTAAATGAGCGTAGCGGAAATGAGAATGTTGGGCAGTTAAAGAATAACATATATAAAAAATGAGCGTAGCGGAAATGAAAATATTAAGGTGGATGAGTGGTAAAACAAGAAAAGCTAAAATTAAAAATGAAATAATTTGAGAAAACTTAAAAGTGAGACCAATTTATGATAAAATGAGAGAAAATAGATTAAGATGATTTGGTCATGTTAAAAGGAGGCCTGAAGTAGTACCAGTTAGGAAAATATAATTTATCCAAGTAGAAGGTGGTAGGAGAATGAGAGGAAGATCCAAAAAAATGGATGGAAGTAATTAAATAAGATTTAAAAATATTACAAATTACAGAAAATTTAGTCTTAAATCGCCAAAAATAACGTAACAGAATCCATGCTGCCGACCCACATAGGTGGGAAACGACTTATGATGATGATGATTTAGTACATCTGAGTGTACTTAGTTAAAGTGCACTTGTATACAAGCATAAATATCTCATATATAGTTTTTGTATTTTCATGCCTAAAATATTTTATTTTAACTTTTAAAAATTAAAAATAAGGCATCTATCAAGTGTGTCATATGAAAAATGCCTTTTTTTACTTTTTAAAATTCAAAATAGGAATATTTGGGGTAGCAAATAAGGCATATATGCTATATAGATGATCAGAGATGCTTTTATGAAACCTCATCCATTTTCAATATCCAAATGATTCATAAAAAAATCTATTTCATCTATTATATTTAGCATCATTTATATTGTGATAAAAACTTTTTCATTTATTTAATATTACTGTATATGAGCTCCATCTATAAACATGTAGAATCAATGTCATAAAATAATTTAATGTTGAATATCAATTTTTAAATAGTATTTTTAACATTTAAATCATATAAAATATCATTATTATATGGACAAATGATTTTATAAAGTATTATTACATTTCAATACATACATGAATAGATCAAAGTAATTTTTTTAATTTACATATAAATGTATATATTTTTGAGCAAATATAACCTATGCATGTATTGACTTTGGATGAAACTTGATCTCATAACTAAACTAATAATATTAAATTTAATAAATAAATTTGAATTTCTACTAAATATTAAAATCTTAAAATTCGAATAAGTTATATGAAATCGCTTGTGCACACTTGACAACTAACTAGCTTTACGGGTTGGTTTGGGTCGGGGGGAATTGAAGTGGGGCTCACAGAATTGATGGGGGGTTGGATATGTGCTACTTACGAAGGCATATAGTCACGCATGGCGCGGCATCGCAAGGTTGGTTGTTGTGGATCATTAATTATTCCATTACTCTATTAGCTAGTAGCTACCTACTCCGGATCACTAGTACTTGGCTTGCACACGCATTTTTAGATGTTTTATTATATATATCGCACCATTTATCCACATATATACGAAGATTCACTTGACGGTTTATGTGGGTGGTTTAATTAGTTGCTTACAATACAAGATATATGTATAAATTAAATTATTTTATTGTTTTTATTTTATACAATTTTCAAAACATTACGATTTAAGATGTGTTTGGAAAATAATAAAATATTCGAATAAATTTTTTTTAGTATATCAGTGGTTGAAACGAGAGAAAATGACGTGATATAATAGGAGTAACGATTAGGAATAAAAAAATAATATTAAGATAGATAAGTTAGTTGTATGAATTATTGTTTAGAAATAATTAAAAAATAATATAATTTGTACATGGTAAGATGTGGAAAAATAATTAAAGAAATTGTGCAGTCGTGGAGAATAAAAAATTTTATTTAAAACCAAAGACACCCTTAGACCCTCGAGTATAAATAAATAAATAATAATAAATGAATACAGTGAACAGAGTAAATTTCAGTGTAACCGAGGGACATGCTTCTAAATAAATACGGAGCATGTATATACCTGTCTCTTGTCCCTTCTCGATGGGCTGCCTTCATTGACATCAATACTTTACCCACTAGTTCTACTCCCCAACATTAGTTACGGCTACATTACCAAAACGTCCTTGAGGTCAACTCGTCATCTAATTCCTACGTAAAAAAGGCGAAAAGCAAGCTACCCACTCTTTGGTCTTTGCTTCGGTTGTCTTTTTAAAGTACGCTGATGTGTACATATCCACTCGATTACTGGTGAGCAATTCAATTGGGCAGGACCAACCCGGGTTGAGATTGGTCAGACCTTCCCCGTTGCTTCCCTTCCTCTCCACCTTTCAAAACTGCATGCATACATGAGGGTTGCATTCAATCCTCTTATCAAACAAGGGTATCTTTAGTTGCTGATATCTCAAATTTGTAGAAAACCCATAATTTATTATTTTTAATAAAAATAGTTTTGTAATAGTTCATATTTGAAAAATAAAACTTTTGTCAATATTTAAGCTCCCGGAAACGTTATGTGTATCAAGAAGGGTTCTAAAAAACGGAAGCAAGTTCTAAAATATAACATTTATTTATTTTATTTTTATTTGAATTTTTCTTCGAAATATGTTTCCCTAAGTGCATTCAATTAACGTGTCAAGTTTTCTCATTCTACAGTACTTCTACGTATTTATTTTTTATTTTTAAAAAATTATCAATTTTAAGGGATTTAAGTTATTTTTCACTCTACAGTGGGACAACGCTAAAACAGTCTAGGACAGTGGATGCCAACGCATCCACACGACATCGAACCTCGCCAAGTGCAACTGTTATTTAAAATTGCCCCTTCTAGTATAGATTTACTGTTGTCCTCCTGTGATGTTGGTAAATATTGTCTTTCATGCTATGAGGGTTGTAACAGATGCTTGTCACGATGTATATAAATACCAATCAAAATTATTTTTCACCCCTTAAAAATTTTATTTTTAAAAATAAAAATTAAATAGGTAATCATATTGTAAAATGACAACACTTGGTACACAGATTGAAAACACTTAGGGTGTGTTTGGTTTGAGGTAAAACTTTTGATGAAAAGTTTTAGAGGTAGAAGTTGTCAAATTGATAAAAAATGATGTGATATAATAAGGGTAATGATGAGGAGTAAAGAGAATAAAGTTAAAATAGATAGGTTAGTTGTATGGGTAGTCGTGTAGAAATGATTGAAAAGTAGGGTAGTTTGTATAGAAAAATGTGAAAAATAATTTAAAAAGTAGAGTAGTTATGAAGAGTGAAAAGTTTTAGGTTGAAAAGTTTTAATTGACAAGTTTTGGCCCCAAACAAACACAACCCTTAAGAAGATGTTTTATGAAAAACTAAAATATAACTAATTGTAAAAATAAATGGATATTGTATTTAAGTCTAAAATATATCATAATGCATATAATCAAACTCTAGGTTTCAAAGGCTTTTTCTTCCTTGTTAGAGAAGTGATAAAGCTTTTGGATGAAATGCTTTTAATGTAAAAATTTTTGAAACATGAGAAAATGATATAATATGATATAAGTAATGATGAGAAATAAAAAAAATTAAAATAGATACGTTAGTTATATGCATAGTTGTGTATAAATGATTAAAAAGTATATTAGTTGTATATAAAAATATAAAGAAATAATTAAAAAATAAATTTTTTCCAAGTATATCTACTATGTTTAACCTTAATCCCAAATATACCCACAATATTTTCAAAATTCCAAATATATTCATTAAGAGTGTATTTAGAAAATAGTAAAACTTTTGATGAAAAATTTTTAGTGTAAAAGTTTTTGAAATTAGAGAATATAATATGATATAATAAATGTAATGATGAATAATAAAAAAATAAAGTTAAAATGAATAGATGAGATATATGAGTGATTGTGTAAAAATGATTGAAAAGTACAATAGCTGTATTAGAAAAAGTGAAAAAATAATTAAAAAATATAATCATGAAGAGTAAAAAGTTTTAATTTGAATTTTTTAGTGTAGAAAAATGTTTATTCTATTAAAATTTGTTAGTTAAAATTTTGTATATGCCTAAAATACTCATGTTATAAAATAATAAATAATAAAATGAAAGAAAGAAAATGAAATTAGTTCTCTCTAAATTTAGAGCTCGTGTGTAATCAGTGCACCGGTGAGTTGTAACATTCAAAATTTTCCAATCTTATTTTAAATTTGAAGAGTATATTAGTAATTTCATACATTAACTAACAACATTAATTCATGAAATAAGCATTTTTGAGATTAGATACAAATATAGTGGATATATTTAAGATTTTAAAAATGTTATATGCATGTTTTAGAATTGGGCCATACTTAGTGAGTATATGTTAAGAACTTTTACACAAAATTTTTTTCATTCAAACGTTTTATCTATTTCCAAATACACTCTTAAAAGTTGTGATTTAAAAACTTTATTCTTTTTATTATTTATCATTATCTTATTCTATCACACAATTTTATATTAATTTAATAATTTTTACACAAAATTTTTTTCTCATAATTGTGTTATCTATTTCCAAACACATCCTTAAAAGTTGTGATTTAAAATATTTTTTGAGTAGGTTTGTTTACACTAAGGGCATGTTCCAAATCTCAAAAGATTCTTAAATTGAATATGTATTACTATTTTGGATATAATTTTATCTATTTTTAATATAATTTTATTTATTTCCAATTCATATTATTATATTCTTATGTTAGATAAATACAATATTCAATCAAAGAATCTTAAATGGTCTGTGCTTTTCAAACAAATTATTTAAACGTCTTGACTCTCGTCATTTTCGCCTCTTCAGCAGTTCAGCTGCTCTAGCTCTGCTTCTGTTTACTGCGCCTCTCTCTCTCTCTCTCTCCGCCTCCGCCTCCGCCTCCGCCCCCGCCCCCTCCCGGCACAGACCGAAACGCTGCAATACAAAACACATGCTCCACCACCACTTCGATCCTTCTCCTTCTCCTGCTCTCTGATCCTCCTCCGCTTTCTCGATTACTGCACCATCCGATTTCGATTGAGCCGATCGTCGTCGCTCTCGGATCGGATGGGCTCGTGTCTGTCTACGTGCGCCTGTGGAGATGGGAATCAAACCGCTGATTCCCATGGCTTCGGCTCCAACCGATGGAAATCTCCTAACAAGAGCAACAGAAGCCGGGGCTTAGATGGCGGCGCTTCTCATCCACTCGGCTCCGTCGGCACTTTTGACTTTGGTCGTCTCGCTAAGAGCGTCGGCTTAGGAGAAGACGAACTCCAGCGTATACCTGGCCGGATGTTCGTCAACGGTGCTAGCACTGTTGCTTGCTTGTACACGCAGCAGGGTAGGAAAGGCACCAATCAAGACGCCATGCTTGTCTGGGAGGTTAGTGCTTTTCGTTGTTTATTTTCCACCATTTTCACTTTGAATTTCTTTGCGTGTGGCCATGACGGTTTGGTCGGAAGGTTTCCAAATTTAATTACCATTATCTGGTTTGAGGTAAATAGAAGATCGATTTTTGGTGTGCAGATGCGATTCTCGACAGAAAGCGTTCCATATGAATTTGATTGTAAATTAAATTTTTTTTAAATATTTCTTTTAAAATTTTCCTGTAAAGTTCTTGAATAAGTATGTTCTATCTGAAAAAAAAAAAGTATGGCTTCTTCATCTTCTCCTGTAGCTGTAGGTAAAGTGATTTTCTTTTCTAAACTTTTGTTTTGTTGATGTTACTGAAATTCCTTGCTTGCGGTGCTAAAATGTTCCCTTTCCGCTCTTTCGAAGTATTCCATGGGAATGACTTATTGAAATTTATATTGATGTACTCCAACTTTCTGTTATCTTCATCCTTCAATACTGCAACTGTGGTTAATTAGATTAGTTCTTCAAAATCGGATGATATTAACAGAAGAATAACTTTATTCTTTTACAGAAAAGATTTCTCTCGGACCATACGTCACTTTTTCTTGTGTGTGTGTGTGTGTTTTTTTTTTTTTTTTTTGCCCTTTCTTCCTTGAGACTTGTCATTCTTGTAATGATTCTCGAGCCCGGATCATTTTAATTAATGGGCATGATTTTCATGATTCTTGTTTGTTTGCTTAAGATATTGCCTGATGATTAATAACTAATAAAAGTCAACACCTTCAGAGAGAAGGTGAGCTCATGAGTTAGGAGGAATCATTTGAGTGGGCCACTCACCCTGTTTTGAAGAGATAAGTAAGCTTGCCACAAGAAATGTGGCAGTAAAATGATGCTAAGTGAGTTAGATGAGAAAAAGATGTCCTGGTTATAAGAATATTATTTCCATGGGCACAACCTAAATAAATGAGAGGGAAAATTCCTTTTATACGCACAACATTTGCCCAAATTTCTAATATACCTATAATATTTCACCCTAAATTCTTATTAACTGCTGTTAAAACAACCATTGTATACATGATCAAAAAGACAATTTTGCCCCTCCAAAATTTCCCTAATTGAAATGATTCAACCCTAACATGATATTTGAATCATTGGATGTTACAAACTAATGATTTACGAACATTAATTGATTCATATTAGGGTTAAATAATTTTGATTAAGAAATTTGGAGGGGCAAAATTATCTTTTCAATGGGGCATTTAACGGCTATTTTGATAACATGAGTATGATAGGAATTTAGGATGAAATGTTATGGGTATAAAAAAAATAATTTTTGGAACCATTGTGGGTATGTTAGGAATTACAGGTCAATGTTTTGAGTATAAGAAGAATTTATCCTAAATGAAATCTGAAATTCATAGAGCTGTAACTCTTTATGGATATTGGGTACCATATGTTTGTGCAGTCCCAGATTGTCAAGTGCTTTGTTTATACCTGTCATGGTTCAAAATATTAATTTTTGATTGATAATAATAATAAGCTGTATTTGATTTGTGGAAGAATGAAGGGCGATCAATCCAATGAATGGTGAATAGTGAGTAATATTACCTATTGTAGATGTCAAAGGCCTTAGAAGCTTTTCCTAGGAATTAAGCAATCTGTTTCATCTTCTACAACAGGAAGTGAAATAGATCTCACTTGTTTTAAAATTGTTTTACATGAAAAATTCTTGCTTCAAATAAGCTGGTTGATTGTGCATTTTTTATTATTCATTTGATGCTAGCTTGATTAATGTCAACTTTGCCACTGTCATTTACCTGCAGTTGCTGCTATAAGATATTCATCATCTTAGTGAGGCTTTCCATGTGGAAGCTTGTATAGATGTCATGTTTCCAACTTTCCATGTCCATGACTCTCCCGCATTTAAATTCATAAGTATATCTACTTGCTTGAAAAGGCTCCAAATGGAAGACCTTTTGTTGATGATTCTGAATGTGATGGTTAACTACAATATGCCATCGCAGATGGTTATTCTTTGAAGTAGCATTAATTCAATCCCGAACACAGACCTCTCAACTCATTTCTTGCAGATATGGCACAAAGTAGTAGATATGCATGTTTTCTTGCTTCTTGTTTGGTTTGCAGGTGCTGATTATCATACTCATCGGTTTGAAACACAGAATCGGAATGACCATGCAACTGAGTCATGCTTAATTGTCTGTTGTAATGTAGAAGTTTTCATACTCTACAATTGTCTTGAACCATAGATATTTGGTTGTGCTCTCTTGATTTCCAGATGCTTACAAACATCTGTTCATACTCTGAAAGTGGGGTGACCCAAATCAGTGTGCTTTTGTTTAGGACAATGCCTTATTTCAGACACTTAAATCTAGCCTCTAGGCACTTAGTTTTAGCTATGTGCTCACCTAAGAAGGTCTAAGCTTAACACAGCTGTATTGTTGATTTGGCCTTCAACTTCTTGCTTGATTGATCAGAGAATTTAATTTTGTGTGGGGTTGTGCATTTTTTCTTTATGAATGTTATGAATTAGATTCGAATATGTGTTTGCTTTCTTTTCTATTACCTCAGTGAATGACCACTTCAGATTCATTACGCTAGAATTTTGGTCCAAGAAACGATACCATCTTCTGTGGAGTATTTGATGGTCATGGTCCATTTGGTCACATGGTTGCCAAGAAAGTTAGGGACTCTCTTCCTCTTAAGCTCTGTGCCCAGTGGAAAGCTAACATATCCGACCAAAATGGCATGCATGAGAACAACAGTGTACTGGGAAGCATGAATTCTGAAGAGACAGCTTCCCTCAGCATGGACGATGAGTGGGCAGAGTCCTTGGATGTTGATGACGATGAGAAGCTCCCTGAGATTTACCTCACACTTAAACAATCTATGTTAAAAGCTTTCAAGTTAATGGATAAAGAACTGAAGCTCCATCCTACAGTTGATTGTTTCTGCAGTGGGACTACTGCTGTCACCTTGATCAAGCAGGTAAGTTTGACAGTATGCGTAAACTGTTCAATATTTTTGCCAGTTTGGATTGTGTTATGGAAAAAACTTTCATTCTTTCAGGGGCAGGATCTAGTAATTGGAAATGTTGGAGACTCAAGAGCAGTTTTGGGTAAAAGAGATAAAGACCATGCAATGGTGGCTGTGCAACTAACTGTGGACTTAAAGCCTAATCTTCCAAGTATGTTTACCATAGTAATTCACACACTCCTCTTTTTCCAGGATTTTGAAGCAACAAAAGAGATATCTTCCTAGAATTAATCGTACCTTGCAACACCAATTTTCACATGGATATGCACATATTAATATAGGGTCAACTCAAGGGGCAGAAATTGCATATGCTTGCTGGTTTGACTGCACACATAGGAACAAGTAGAGAAAATTCTCTTTGGAATCAAGTACGCAAGTCTAGCTGACTGTCATTATTCACTTGGAAATATCCAGTTTGTTTCTCCCCATCTTACGATGTTTGTCATGTGTCATGGTCAATTATGGGTAGCTTAACTCATAAAAGAGCTGTTCCGGTGTAGCGCAACTGCACTGGAACAACGGTACATTTGCCCAAAAATGGGCCTCATATATATTAGAATGCAATAAAATTTTATACAATCATTTATCCATATATAAATTTTATAACAAATGGTTTACTTGTTGAAAAAATCACTTTAAAGTTGTTATTTACATCAAACTATTTTATTATGTTGAATTTGTACTACTTTCAGACATCCGATTTGGATGAAAATTGGTATGGTAATAGAAGACATGATTTTAAATACAATGGGTGGAGTGGATTATAATTTTATGATCATGTGGGGGCCATTTGGCACAACTGCACTGCTAATATGGTGCACTTGCGCTGCACCTGAATCTCTCTCTCTCTCTCTCTGTCTCTTTCTCTCTCTATATATACATATATATGGGCTTCGCTTTTATGTAACCCGCTTCTATGTAACCAAGTTATATAGAAGCAGATCCATGTAACCCTTTCAAAATCTAAGATTTTGATCTTTGATGAAAAATTCAATCAATTCATTATATTTAACATCATTTGTTTATTTAAAGAATCAAGTTTCATTCCAATCAAGTATGTTTATGGGCCACGTTTGTTAGAAAATGTATGTATTCGTGTGTAAAATATGAAAAATGCTAAAATGCTAATTTTAAAGTAGTTTTTTCGACATCTAAACTGTTTAAAATATCATTTCTATGTAAATAAATGATTCTATAAAGTATTATTATATTCTAATACATGTGTAAATAGATCTAAGTATTTTTCATGATTTACACATGAATATATATATTTTTGAACAAATGTGACTTATAAACATACTTGATTGAAATAAAACTTGATCTCTTAGATGAACAAATGATGTTAAATACAACGAATAGATTGAATTTTCCATTAAAGATCAAAATCATAAATTTTGAAAGGGTTAAATAGGTCCGATTTTATGTAAACCAGCTACATAAAAGCGGTTCCGTACATATATAAGCACCACCGCACCAGAACAACGGTACATTTATCCATTTTAGGCCCCACACACATTAGAATGCAATGAAACTTTATACAATTATTTATTCATACATAAATTTTATAGCAAATGGTTTACATGCTAAAAATACCACTTTAAAGTTGTTATTTAAATCAAACTATTTTATTACATTGAATTTGTACCATTTTTAGATAAGGTCCATACACATATCCGATTGGGATGAAAATTGATATAGTAATAGAATACATTATTCTAAATACAATGAGTGGACTAGATTTTAATGTTATCATCATGTGAGGCCCATTTCAGCGCCACTGCACCGTAATTGTGGTACAGTGGACTGCACTTGAAAATTTTTCATATATATATATATATATATATATATATATAGAGAGAGAGAGAGAGAGAGAGAGAGAGAGAGAGAGAGAGAGAGA
>JAXCLR010000092.1:260373-276821 GCA_035584095.1 Annona squamosa
ATATATATATATATATAGAGAGAGAGAGAGAGAGAGAGAGAGAGAGAGAGAGAGAGAGAGAGAGAGAGAGAGAGAGAATCTTTCTTGTGCAGTGAAGTTGCATCATAATTAACGGTGCATTTGACCTAAAATGGGCCCTATATGTACCTAAATGTATTGATACTTTATACAATCATTTATTCATCTATAAATTTTATAACAAATGATTTACATGTTGAAAAAATAACTTTAAAGTTATTATTTACATCAAACTAGTTTATTACGTTGAATTTGTAGCATTTTTAGATGGCATCTATACACGTTCAATTGGGATGAAAATTGGTATGGTAATAGAATACATAATTTAAAACACAATGGGTAAAGCAAATTATAATTTTATGATCATGTGAGATCTATTTTGAGGTAACTGTACCATAACTGTAATGCAGTGAAGCTGTACCCGAATATTTATACGGTCTCGCTTTTATGTAACTGGGTTATATAGAAGCAAACTCATGTAACCCCTTCAAAATCTAAGATTTTGATCCTTAATAGAAAATATAATCTGTTCATTGTATTTAACATCATTTGTTTATCTAGGAGACCAAATTTCATCCCAATGAAGTAGGTTTATGGGCAACATTTGTTCAAAAAATATATATATATGTTCATGTGTAAATTGTGAAAAACGCTTTATGATATATACATGTATAAATGTGTAAATTATATATATATATATATATATCTATTTACACATGTATTAGAATGTAATAATATTTTATAAAATCAATTATTCACGTAAAAATGATATTTTAGACGGTTTAGATGTCGAAAATACTACTTTAAAATTGATTTTTAGCGTTTTTTTCTAATTTACACATGGATATATACATTTTCTAACAAATATGATCCATAAACATACTTGATTGGAATAAAACTTGGTCTCTTAGATAAACAAATGATGTTAAATATAATGAATGGATTAGATTTTTCATCAAAGATTTTAAAGGGGTTACATTGGTCTACTTTTATGTAATCCGGTTACATCAAAGTGGGGCTCATATATATATATATATATGGGAAATATTTAGGTGCGGAGCAACTGCACTGTAATAATGGTGCAGTTGTGCCAAAATAGGCCCTACATGATCATAAAATTATAAGTTACTCCACTAATTATATTTAGAATCATATATTCTATTACCATGCCAATTTTCATCCCAATCGGATGTGTATGGACCTCATCTAAAAATGATATAAATTCAACGTAATAAAATAATTTGATGTAAATAATAACTTTAAACTAGTTTTTTCAACATGTAAATCATTTACCATAAAATTTATATATGGATAAATGATTGTATAAAGTTTCGTTGCATTCTAATATGTGTGGGGTCTATTGTTAGGCAAATGTACTGTTGCTCCAATGTAGCGCCGGAACAACTCTCTCTCTCTCTCTCTCTCTCTCTCTCTATATATATATATATATATATATGAGTTCATCCTTTATACATCCGGATTTACCAATTCACTTCGGTACTCCCATCTAGTTTAGGCCCCATTTGATGATTTTATTAAATTCAATCCATCAATTGTATTGAGCACTATTTATTTTATTTAGATACAAAAAATTATTTTAATCCATAACTTATATCATTCTCGAAATTAACAATCACTTAAGAGTGACTTTAAATCCATTAAAAATGATTTGTTTATTATAAGGACTCATGAGATCTCAAGATGTCAATTTAATATCTAAGACATTTACAATATTCATCATACTTCGGTTAATGATTTTGTAAAATTTTATAATAATCTAAAACTTTGATATATGGATTTAAGTGATTTTCTAAATATTGTATATAATTTTATACATTTTTAGAAGATGTAACAGACACATACATCTAATTGATATGATTTTTGGTATCTGAATAAAATAAATGATGTTAAATACAATTGGTTGATTACATTTAACAAAATCATCAAAATAGGGCCTAAACTAGACAGGAGTACCGAAGTGAATTGATACATCCGAACGTATAGAAGCCGGACTCATACACACACACACATCTATATTCAAGTGCAGCGCCATTGCATCGTGATTACTGTGCGGTGGCTTCAAAATGGGCCCCATATGATCATAAAATTATCATATATTCCACCAATTGTATTTAGAATGATTTATTCTATTACCATACCAATTTTCATCCCAATTGGATATGTACATGAACCCCATCTGAAAATGGTACAAATTCAACGCAATAAAATAATTTGATTTAAATAACAACTTTAATTTGGTTTTTTCAACATGTAAATCATTTATTATAAAATTTATATATGAATAAATAATCGTATAAAGTTTCATTGCATTCTAATATGTGTGGGGCCCATTTTTGGGCAAATGTACTGTTGTTCCGGTGCAGTGATGCTTCTAGAAGAAGAATCTGCTGTAGTGGTTTCTGCATCTCCAGCACTGACTCCACAAATTTTTCGTTTTCTTTAGCAAATTGTCAAGTTCTTGTTTGCATAAATAAAGGAAAAGGAAGGAAAAAGAAATAGTTTGTCTTCTTTGTTGATCTCAGCAGATGAAAGTTTGAGATATCCGATTCAAGGTCAAGTCATTGCATTTTTGGCTACTTGGAAGTGCGCATGGTTTTATTTTATTGTTTGAGCCCAGAGAACTTTGGACCCAGAATCCTGTGTATGAATCCATAGTGAATTGAGTTATCTTTATCAATCCGAATTTTGAATAAGTGACATGGTACAGGAAGCATACTGTTTACACTTGCTAGAGATTGGTTGAGAGGTAATTTTATGAACCTTACCAACATGTCATTTGGTACTGAATTTTGGTAGGTCTATGCTTGATAAAAGCTTTGACAAAAAAAAAAGAGCAGAAGATTATAGATAATTCATGTCTGCTGTGAATCACGAACAAATTTCTAGCTCTTCAGTCCTATTTGTTAGTCTTCTCTTTAGCTAGTACCTGGATCAGATTTCTCTGTATCTAAGCTTCAGGCCTCAAGCTTTTCTTCTTTTGTTTCTTGTCATCGTCTTTTGGTAGCCTTCTAAAAATAGAATTATTATTTTCTTTGCTGCCTGTGTGGATCATGGTTTGAATTTTGCTTTTAGCCAAATCTTTTTAGGATGACTTTTAAAAGCATTTGTTTCATCATTGCTGTTTCTAGGAGAAGCTGCAAGGATTCAGCAGTGCAAAGGAAGAGTTTTTGCATTGCAGGATGAGCCAGAGGTTGCGCGCGTGTGGTTACCTAACAATGATTCACCTGGCCTAGCAATGGCTAGAGCTTTTGGGGACTTCTGTCTGAAGGATTATGGTTTGATTTCTGTTCCAGATATTTCTTATCACCGCATCACAGAGAGAGATGAGTTTGTTGTTCTTGCTACAGATGGGGTATGTTCAGACTGCCCATTGATCTTTGTCCTGTGGCTTTATGCAGTTTGATCTTGGACATTATCTCTTCCTAAGACACTTAGGTTTCTGATTTTGATCTTTTACTGAAGTATGTTACATGTTCTGTTGTTCTGCTACTGTTTTCGGCCTCCCCTCTCCCAATCCTCCTAATAGATGGTAGAATTCTTGCTCTGTTCCTGCATTGTCTGAATCCAGTCTTTTGAGATACTAATGATCATGTATGTGCATAATTCTGTATGATAAGATCTTAAGTACAGCTGTTTTAATCCCTTATTTTGTAGCTGCTGTCTACTTTGAGAAGATTTCTAAATGCTTCTGCAATGAAATATCTTATGTTAAACTGGCAGAGGACCAATATTAATTGATCATTTGGACAAACGGAGGGTTGTCCAACCGGTTGATCTTTATATTTAACTTTTTAATTTAAATAATTTACAATTTTCATCCATGTCTATATACATATATATTTTTTTGATAAAACATCCATATCTATATTTATGATGCCAGTATTCAAATATTTTGAGAAATTTTATATAATATATATATATTTTCGAATTCTAACAGTTTCATATCTACTCTAAAATGATTTTAAATATTTATACAGGTAAATTTCTAATCAAAGTGAATTTTGTCATCATAACATATAGATGGGGATGAACATTTTAAATGATTTAGATTGTAGAATATATATATATATATATATATTAAATATAAAAAACAACTGGTTGAACAACCCCTATTGTCCAACTGGTTGTTTAAGATAGTTGCCCAAATTAGTAATCAGTAAATTATAGACTTGCAATGACAGCACTGAAACCTTTAAATCATCCATTCAGGTCTGGGATGTCTTCTCTAACAAGGAAGTTGTGGACATAGTTGCTTCAGCACCTAGTCGAGCAACAGCAGCCAGAGCTCTTGTTGACTCGGCAGTTCGAGCATGGAGGCTGAAGTTTCCAACTTCCAAAGCTGATGATTGTGCCGTGGTCTGTCTCTTTCTGGATCCTCCAAACTCTTCTGTCCAAGGTTCTGATACTGCTCTAGAAGCTCCAGATGAAGCAAGAGTGAAAGAAGTACCCAGTTTGACCAAAAAAGAGCATGCGAATGGGGAATCAGAGAGGTCGATCTCCGATATGGCTTGGGTTCTAGATTCTTCCATTGGACATCCAAATGCAAGCCATAGTGCTGAGGAGATTGTGCCAGTTACTGAGCCAAAAGGGGAGAAATTACCTAACAGGTGCCAATCGACAAGGAGTCTAGCAGAGTGCATTTCAACCACAGAGGAGGAGGAGTGGTCTGCACTCGATGGTGTTACAAGGGTGAATTCTCTTGTAAACCTTCCCAGGTTTGGACCTGGTGAGAAGAAGTCAGCAAGCTGGAGAAAATGGTTGTGATTGATGCTTTTTCTATGGCTGTTCTTGGCTCTTAACTAGCAGGTGCCTTGAAGGTGTCATTGATTCAGATACTTTTTGAAGCAAACCGAAACAGCTTTTTTCAGTATCACGTAAGGATTTGACATATCCGGGGTATTTGTTGGGAAACAACGGCAGCCCACATTTCTTTTGCCAGAGCCACAAGTGTTGCCATCAAGACTCATCTTCATAAGTTGAGAGCCTCCTGTTTTGCACCAGGGAATTGTTATTTCTGTGGGCGAATTGATGCTTGCTGGCTGGCAATTATAAAATCTTCTTCTGTTTGTATTCAATCGGCCCACTGCAGCTGAAGCTCTGTAAGATATTCTTTTTGTAGCATACCTTTTGTGCTAATAAACATGTAACATATAAAGTGTGTCAGTCGTATGATACTTATCAATATTTTCATTTTCATAATCACATTTACATCAGTGTTATAGCCTGGTAAGATATGACGACACTCGAGGCAGCATTTCTTTGGCGGATAGATAGACGGATTCTTCAGACACCGTTTCTTAAGCCAGGGTACATACCTTTGAATGGAATTGGAGGGGGAGAGCCATACATCGTACATGTTTTCTTGAAATTGAATTAAATGGGTGCGTGTTTAACTTTGTCTGTATGGATTGGGGCTCCGCTGGATCAATCGAAGCGTACTTAAAAGGGCATAGGAAACAGAGGGACTGCTGTGGGCTGCCTTCACTACCCGAATGTCATTGCCATCAATCGGCATCGGCTTGAGACTTTACTTGCACACGCTTTATGAAACTTAAAAGAGTACGAACTAAGAATTGGGAAACGGAAAAAATTGAAAGCAGTCACCCAAACAACAACAACAAAAACAAAAGGCTAAATAAAATGATGATACGATAAGATATTTGACTAATAATTGCGAATGAAGTAAATAAATATAAATAGGCAAGCTTAAATTTTTTATTTTTTATTTTCTAAAAATGAAGTGATGATAGTAATTATAGCTGATAATGAAGAGTGTAAAATCGTAAGTAGGGTAATAGGAGCAGTATCAACGTATGCCATGACTTTGGATACAAGTAGGCATATAGACATCGTACATCGCAGACAAGCAGGTGTCAGCGAGGAGACATCGTACATCGCACGATTGGTAACCACGATCACACTGGGTGTAGTGGGTGGTGTGAAAGGAAATATTAGTATAATTGAATATATATATATATATATAAGAATAAAATTGAAAAATAAAAATAAAAATAGAACTGCCATGTAAAGTGCGGGATGTTTGGTATTTGCGATGAATAGGAAAGCGCGAGAAAGTGCAGGAAGTCTCCGCCGTACGTACGAGTGCCTTTTTATCAACGTTACATTTTCATATGTTAATCATTTTTCTTTACAATCCTATTTATTCTAAAATTTACTCTTTATCATTGCATATAAATCACATAAACTTTTCAAAAGATTCTCTGTTTTATTTTCCATCCTATCCCACGGTGCCACAGAAATTCAAGGAGGTGAAAAATGTGTGCGGGAAGCGAAGAAAATAATGAAAACAATCCCACGTGCATTTACCAAACGTCATGAGACGCAGCGGGAGACGGGGCCAGCGCAGAGCGTACGCAAACAACTGTCCAAATTGGGTTGACCCGAAGAGAAATTCGCAAGCAGGTGGGGACGGCAAAGTAGATAGACGCGCCACATCCATATTAATGATATACCTGTACCTAAAATATAAATATGAAAATCAAACCGTACGTTTGAACAGCTAAAAATTAGCCGCCCCCACTCGCTCTCAATTTCATTACTTGCAATCCCCAAAGCAATTCATTGAAATTCCCGGTGACGGATATATGTTTGTAGTTGGGTACGTATACGCGGCTTCCCAGTTTTTCAAAGGGTGCAGGAGTTGCAGCAGCGCGCATGGGGTGGAGAAGAAAGAAGCAGGGCAAAGAGATGGGATGGGAGCGGCAAATGGAAGTCAGCAACAAAAGACAAAAGGAGGGAGTGTGTGTGGGTGAGTAAGGTATGCGTGTGGGAGGAGGAGGAGGAGGAGGAGGGTTGGGTTTGTTTGTGTGTGTGTGATGTGAATGAGAAGAAATAATAATATAAAATGATTAGGGAGAACAGTAACAACACATATGCATATGTTTGACATCGACCAATCAATCAATCAATCAGTCAATCGCTTCAATTGTCACCTCAGCCCATACCATACCATTGGCATACCCATGGCCTCCGCCTCACACCCAAAATTCAATGCCATCCCTGCAGTGCCTCCCATCGCACGTGCCACCTAGCTGCCATCCCGCTCCTGCTCCCGCTCCTGCTCCTTCACCTTTCTGTACGTGCTCTGCCTCCTTCACGTGCGTGTGGTGGAATCAGCTTGCTAGCAGCTAGGCAGGTAGGTCCTGTCATTGATCCGCCATGGCCATTGTCCAAGGATGAAAATTGGCAAGTTGAAGGAATAATCTATTAGTATTAGTATTATTATTATTATATATATAGGTAACTAACAAACTAGCTTAGTTAATTATTCCTTTGTTTGACGAGGAGCAATTATTATTACAGACTTTAAATGCAAATGAGCGAGTCATACATTACTAGTCTGGTTTTTTTTTAGTTCCTCAATCATCTATCATCATCAGCTGAGCCTGAGGACTGAGGAGGCTCTGAATGGGATGAAGGAATCTATCTCTCGGACACGCACAGTAAATACTGACTGTGGGGTTTGTATCTGTTGTATCTAGAGTTGTGGCCGGATCTGGAACACCACCTCCATCCATCGGCGGCGAAGAGGAAAATAACGCACGATATATATGCTATACCAGCGCGCAAGAGGCTTCATGAAGACAAACACTACTACTTCCGTCGAAAATACGTATTTAGCAATCACCTTGGCTTGGTTAACAATATCGGAGCTTATAAACGAAATCCCACCACCACATCAACAGCAGAAGAAAAGAAGAAACTTAATTAGGGTGTATCTGGTAAGTAATAAAATTTTTAATGAAAAATTTTCAATTTAAAAGATTTTGAAAATAGAGAAAATGACATGATATAATGACAGTAATAATGATGAGAAAGAAAATAAAATTAAAATAGATAGATTAAATGTATAAAAAAAATATAGTAGTTTTATAAGAAGAAATAAATAAATAATTAAAAAAATAAGATAATTATAGTAAATGAAAAGTTTTATATCCAAAAATTGTGTTTTAACAAACAATTCCTTAGTCTTTTTTCTTAGATAGCTTTAATTAATTCATCTGGTAACTAGTTACACAATCTTTACATAAAAAGACATATGAGGTGTTTTATATTTTAAATCCGTTTTAATTTTTTTCATATTTTCAATTATATTATTTTTTATTTAGCTATCTCAAACATTTTATCTTTATTTCCTTTGTTGTAATCATTATGTATTTTTATGGCATTCCATAACTTTTTCTTTTGAAATTTTTTTTCTCATTAACAAAGGGTGTGTTTGATAATAAATAAAAGTCGTTAAGTTAAAACTTTTCGATCTCCGCAACTATTCTATCTTTTAATTATTTTTTTATATTTTTCTATACAACTACTCTACTTTTCAATCATTTCTACACAACTACCAATACAACTAACCTATCAATTTCAACTTTATGCTATTTATTTCTCATTATTATCCTTATCATATCACATCATTTGACAACTTTTCCTATCTATAATTTTTCATTAAAAGTTTTATCCATTCCCAAACACTCCCAAAAACGTTTACTTTCTCAAAAAAAAAAAAAAATTTAAGAATGTGGCTAGAGTGGACAAGTTTGAAGTGCACGAGGGAAGTTGGAAAAAGAATATTTTGAAAAATAATATATATGCTAAAATAAGTAAAGTTCGAATGGACAGAGTGCTAATGTAAAAATGATTGTAATATAAGAAAGAGAAATCTAGTTATATTTACTTTTTAAATCAAATTTTATAATTTTTGAATATGTATATATATTTATTTTGAATTTTTAAAATAAATATATACACACATCCAACAATGATAAAATTTAGTTTATAAATTAAATATAACTAGATTAACATATTAATAAAAATTTTCAAAAAATAAATTTTTTTTTTTTTTTTTTTTTTTGTAATGATCTGAAATCACAAGTCTGAAATAATGAGTGGGCAAGAATAAAACCATGGGAACGCCGGGATCATGAGATCTGCAAGCAGTGAGTGTGGGATCACAGCAGCAGCTATGTAGCATCAATGTTTCGGAACAGTGATGAATCTTGGCCACTAGTTAGCTACTTATGCCGTACAAAGATGCAACCAATACAAGGAGCTAGCAGAGATATATTAAAGTGTCTCCTGCTGCGGCTACGCACACCCACGCACATGGATATTAAAATTGGCCTAGTCTCTTTCGGTTTGTTGTACTGTTTCTGCCCCAACATAAATGCAACTGACGGCTGCAAATGGGCTCCATACTAATAATGAAATGAAAATCTAACTCAACACTAATTTAAAATTATTTATTTTAGTTTCGTTCAAATTAGATATGTGTGTGCTTAAAATCTCAAGATAATGCTACCGATATCATAAAATGATTTTATTTAAGTTATATTTGGCATTTTATAAAACTATTGAAAAAAATTTTGGTGTAACTAAAATGAGAAAAATGTTGTTATTTGATAAAGGTAATAATGATAAATAAAAAAATAAAGTTAAAATAAATATTGTAATTGTATGAGAAGTTGTAAAAAATGATTAAAAGTAGGACATTTATATAAGAAGATGTGAATAAATGATTAAAAATAGGATAATTTTGGAAAGCTAAAAATTTTAAATTGAAATATTTTTATGATTGTCAAATACACTCTTAATTTTCAATTTAAGCTTGTATTATCTAAGCATTTTTTTATAATCTAGATTTTAATTTTATGATAAATCTAGGCTCCATTTGCAATTTGCAAAACCTAACTAGGGCATATCTAGCTTAAAATAGGCCCACATTGATGATAAAATCTAAATTAGATTGGTCTTATTGTTTAAATAATTCATATATCTAAAAATACTTCCAATTAGACTCTTAAATAGGTTATACTAGCTTTAAAAACATATAATTACATATAAATCACAAAAATACTTCAATCCATTAATGCATGCATTAAAATACAATAATACTAATAAGATCATTTATTCAAATATGAATGGTATTAAATTTATACTTTTGTTGCTTCTGTATAATACCTCAAGAATACATTCGCTAAGTAATGCAAGTAAATAAGCTCAAATACTCTAGTGAAGTTAGCCACACATATAAATAATAAAATAACATATAAAAGATAATTTCGGGGTGTGTTTAAGAATAGATAAAATTTTGGAAGAAAGTTTATTGTAAAATTTTTTTAAATAGAGAAAATGGTTTGGTATAATAAGAATAACGATAACGAATAAAGATAATAGAGTTAAAATAAATCTAGTAATTATACGTGTAATTGTAGAGGAATGATTGAAAAGTATGACAATTATATAAGAGTTCATGAAACAAAGAAATATGTAAAAAATAATTAAAAATAGAATATTTATAGAGAGTGAAAATTTTTAAATTGATAGCTTTTTTATTGCTAAATACACCCTTAGATGTTTAGCTAATCGCTAAGAAGGAAGCAGCTACAAGACTATCTGATTTTAGGTCAATAAGTTTATACAATGTTATTTATAAAGTGCTTGCAAAGGTTTTGGCTAACCCATTAAAAGAATGCCTCATCATTTCACCACAACAAAATGTATTCATACCCGGTAGACAAATAATAATAACATGCTCTTGGCATACGAGATAATACATGTTATGAAAGGAAGAAAAGAGGGAAAGAAAATGAATAAGACAGTAAAACTAGATATGTCAAAAACATGTGATCAAGTTGAGTGGAAATATCTTTGTAATATAATGTGTCAAATGCTTTTCGATGACTGAATAATTAGATGGATTTTTTGCTATATCTCCTTTGTCACGTATATGGTGGGCTTTAATGGCATGTCTCTTGATGTCGTCTACTCAATGAGAGGGCTGAGATAAAGGGATCTGCTCCCTCCTCATTCTTTTTCTATGTGCAAAAGGATTATTTGCACTCATAAGACAAGGTCATTGCCAGGGGTTTCTTCAGGGAGTTAGCATATGTAAGAGAAGTAAGCGCCTATTCTATCTTTTTTAATAGATGACGTTCTTCTCTTTCTGAGTGTAAATGATCATGAGGTGGACTACTTGAAGAGAATTTTGTATGTCTATGAGGAAAGCTCCAACCAAAAGATTAATACGGATAAAACGATGATTTTTTTTTAGTGAAAATACAAGCCTAAGCAAAGAAGGCACATTGAAGACAAGATTGGTACGCAAAGAAAAAGCTTGAAGAACTACCTAGGTTTATCTGTTTGGTTGGAGAAAAGGAAAAAATACTTTTTCAAATCATCAAAGAAATATTGTGGAGAAGAATTCAGGGGTGACAAAACATATTTATCACATCAGATGGGAAGGAAATGTTGATAAAAAGTAGTGGCTCAGGTGATTTTGAGCTATGCTATGAATTTGTTCTTACTACCCTAAATATTCTGTGAGGATCTAAATCCTAAGCTTAGCCTTTTTGGTAGGGTGACAAGGACGTGAAAAGGAGAATCAAGTGGACATCATGGGTAAATACAAGCAGAACCAAAGCGGGGGGAGGGAGGCATCGGGGTTAGAGACTAGCATATTTTCGACTTAGCTATAATGGCAAAATAAGCATGGTGAGTAGACACAAATATTAATACACCATGTCACAATCAGCTAAGAGAAAAATATTTCCTAAGAAGAGACTTTTGGTCATGCAAGTCCTCAAAGGGTTAGCTCACAGGTGTGGAAAAGTCTGCTTCCGGCAAGGCAACTCATTATGAAGGGGTGCAAATGGAGGGTGGCAGATGGAAAAAAAATTCATTTCTTCTCAAATTATTAGGCAAATGGAATTTAACATAAAGGAGGTTCACTACCATAGTATATTAAGGAGGACATCAAGTTTGCTGATTTATTGATGAATCATCTAAAGTCTGGCTCAAGTAAAAGATCATCTCTGCTGCTGGTTTTCATGGATGGGAGTGTATTGAACAGGTTCCTATCACAGAACAAGTGGTGATGACGGGGTCTTTTGAGGAATGGAAGGTAATGGCCTTTTCTCTGTTAAAACAACCTAACATTTGGCACTTGAGGAGTCTCTAGATGGTATCCCTTTCAGTTTAGCAAGTCATAAAAACAAAGTAATTATCAAGACTATATGGAGAACAATAATTCCTAAGAAGATTTAATTTTTCGTGTGGTACAACTTTTCTAACTTTCTCCCTAAAAGAACCAATTTGGTCAGGAGAGGAATTTAGGTTAGTACAATGTGCCTATTCTGTTCTAAGGAGGAGGAAGATCTCCTTCATGTATTTCTAGGATTGTATTCATGTCAAAGGTATTTTCAAAGGCCCTCTCCTTAACCATCCAACATATTTTCACTTCCTTAACTTGATCAACATTGTAAAGACGATTACAGATACCAGGGACTACTTCGTATTCTCTTTATTTTTAACCATTTTGTTGGAAGATATGGCATGAGTGAAATGTGAAGTCTGCTTGAATGATGTGTATTGGTGGAGTGTCAACTACACATCTTTTCAACTCCGTTACTCATCACCTAAGATGGAATATCAACTATTTGAATATTCTAAGTAAGTGAACCCGACCACAAGTGGGGAGATATAAGCTGAATGTTGATGTTGCCCATACACACCTCCTATGATCCCATGCATGCATATTGCTAATTTTATCATCAGAGATTCATCGTCAGCTTGCCTTGTAATTAAGCCATGTCCCGTGCAAGTTGCTAATTCCAACTAAATACGTACATGATGCAGTATCATCTTGTAACTATGTAAGTATTAATTTTCAGATTTTAAAATTCGCCATCAAATAATATTAAATATTTATAATAATATGTAGTTTCCAATCAACGTAAATTTTAGCATTATAAATATACTCATATTAATTAATATTTTAAATAGTTTAGATGTAAAAAAATTTTAAATAGAAAATTTTGCATTCATACTTGCATAGTTTATGATGGAAATGTAGTCTTATCTTCTTTTTTTGATGAAAGTAGTCATATCTTTTAGTTTCGTAAAATAGTAAAAAAAAAATTATAATGGTTATATAAAATTTCAAGCATTTTCATTTTATTAAGGTTTCATAGACATTGTTAATTTTTTTTGATGAAATAACAAAATCTCCTTTATTAGTATATATTACAATAAATTTTATTATTCATAACCACTATTTTCCTTGTAATTATTATAGAAACTATTGCAAATAAAAAATATCATGAAAGTAATAGTACCTGCAGATAAATATTTTGATCATAAAATTATTATTATTATTAACAAGTGGCTTTTGTTACTTCTTCAAAAAAATTTACTCTCGTTAATGAAACGATATACACCAGCAATTCATGCGAATAATGTTGCTGCGTGATGCTTTATAATATTGTTAAACTAACTGACACACTTGTAATTTCACCAAAATTATGTGGCTGTGAAAGAAAAATCCCTAAACAAAGGATAATTCCTCTTATACCCATAAGAATTGCACATAATTCTTAATATATCTATGACATTTTGTAAATTCTTTTTATACTCATAATATTTTACCCTAAATTTCTCTCATATCAATGCCGTTTAAACCACCACTTTCTGTAACGCCCCAGGCCTAACAGTAAGGTATTGTCCGCTTTGGGCCTCGGCCCGCACGGTTTTGCCCTTCTGGGTTCATGCGCATCCCGTCTTTCCCCAAAAGGCGCCTCACTAAAGTACCTGACAGCCTCCACTTATAACCCAGGCTCCCCCCCATCCTAATCGATGTGGGATATCACATTCACCCCCCCTTGGGGCTCTAGCGTCCCCGCTGGACACATCGGCCGGAGGTCGGGAGTCGGCTCTGATACCATTTGTAACGCCCCAGGCCTAACAGTAAGGTATTGTCCGCTTTGGGCCTCGGCCCGCACGGTTTTGCCCCTTTGGGTTCACGCGCATCCCGTCCTTCCCCAAAAGGCGCCTCACTAAGGTACCTGGCAGCCTCCACTTATAACCCAGGCTTCCCCCCTCATCCTAACCGATGTGGGACATCACACTTTCTACCTCATTGAAAAGACGATTTTGCCAATTTAAAACTTTTTAATTGAGATAATTTAATCATAACATGACTTAATTGATGGTAGTAAATTATTAATACGAGATATTAAATAACTTGAAAGTCATATTAAGGTTAATTTATTTTAATTAAAAAAAATTAAAAGGGCAAAATCGTCTTTTCAATGGGATAAATAATGGTGGCTTTAACAGCGTGGATATGAAGGGAATTTAGAGTGAAATGTTATGAGTATAAAAGAAATTTATGAAATGTTATGGGTATATTAGAAACTACATACAATTGTTATAGGTAAAAAGTAATTATCTCAAAAAATATAATAAGCTATCATTTTTACAAATTATTTTTTTTACATCATTCCTCTTTTATGTAATCTTGAATTTTTTTTTTTGATTGTATGAAGTCTTGATTGTTGAGTGCATATGTGTTTGTGAGAGGCAGTGAGGGCACTATTGTAATTCATGCAAAAAAAAATTCATCATATTATATGCACCGCAAAGGAGCTAGTGCCAGCTAGATCCCAAGCATATGTTATTTTTTAAAAAAAATTCAAAAGTTAGGTTTTTATCTTTGTCTACAATAATCGTGCGTCTTCAACTAGGTGATAGAATGTTATATGTAAATGAAAACATTAAGTTCCCATGCATTCATTAATCCAGTGACAAATATTCCTGGAGATATAGGCAGGCAACATCAATCAAAATTTTCTTTTAGTGCGCGCACACTGATAGATAAATAGATAGATATATAATATATAATATAGGAAAAATAATCAAGTGTGACCCTACATCATAATTATGGTGCAGTATGTGGTAAATGGACTCCAACATCTATTTCACCCACTGCAGGTAGAATTATATATTTTAATAATATATCAATTTTCATTCGAATCAAATATGTATACGGGCTTTATTTTAAAATGGTATAAATCAACACAATAATACATTTTGATATGTCTCAATATTAAAGTTATATTTTCAATATTTAAATTGTCAAAAACTTATTTTTATATACATAAATGATTTGATGAAGTATTATTATGTTTTAATATATGCAATGCCTATTTTACAACAGACTGTATTGGATAGGTTTTTATATTTATAATATTTAATTTTTTTATTATATTGATTTTATATATTTACATATAAGACCTATGCGTAGTGATACTTGAAAAATAAAAAAGTTTTTAAGATATAAAAAATTCCTAAATAAAATAAATAAAATAAAATTTTCACCCACCACGAAAATATTCAAAATGAAAGAGTTTACATAGATGCGGATTTTCATAGAAGCATTTTCTTACACGTATGTATGTATATATAGGGAGGGAGGGAGGGAGAATCAGGGGTTGATCAAGGCTGAAACTGAAAGCTAGCTTATCTGTGAAAATGATCCAATTGCAGTTTCAACGTGTGCTGGATCGCGGTTGTTAGCTCGCTAAAGAGAGACAATAATAATATAGCAAAAGAGAGAGAGAGAGTGCCAAAAGGATGGTGAAGATTCTCAATGAAAAGGGTGGACTTTTGAGCATGTCAAATCAAATATTTAATATTAGGGGTGGTGAAACAGCAGAGGAAGCAGCTTTTATTATATATGTATTTTTTTCTTTGCTGTTCTTTTTCTTGTCTACACCTCATCTCGTCTCTTTTTCTTTTCTCTCTCATCTTTTTTTTTTTTTTCCTTTTGTTTTGTACTGCTTGTTCCCATTAACCCCTCTTTCTCCCTTTGGCTGATACTGTGCATAAGAACTGATGGTAGGAATAGGAGATTCCCTTGCAATTTATGGGGGTTTTTGATTCCTACACGCTAGTAAGATACTCTTTCAGATGCAATCTCTGATCTCTACTCTGTAGTTTGGAGTGATTGAGGTATGGAAAAGACGAGAGAGAGACATGTGTGCCAAAGTAAAGCAGAAGAAAACAACCTGAAAAGATATTAAAATTTCAGTGCCTTGGCTTGCCTTTGTGAGTCTTGTTGGTTTACAAGGGAGAGTGGAGCAGATTTTGGGGTTTGTTCCCAACAGCAGCAGAAGGCGTGGGATCTTAACTAGTCTTTTTTTTTTTTTTATAAAGATTTTATGTATATCTTTTGTTGATTCCCACAACTGGACCTGTTATTCCATGAACGTAAAAAAGGGCCAGCTTCTTCTCCTTTTTGGCTGCATGCAGTAGCCTATTTGTTTGCTAATTACTGGACTGTACAAAGATGCCTTGTCTTTGCATTGATGTGAGTGAACAAGACGAGGCGATGCCAAGGAAAGAGAGAATTTCGCGCTGGTTGTTGTTCATGATATTGTCCCTCACATATATACCGCGGTGTTGAGAAAGAAAGAGAGTTGCTTGATCGTTTTTTAACAGTCTCTTTCCTTGGGTGTGTTTGGATAGAGGTAAAATTTTTGATGAAAAGTTTTTGGAGTAGAAGTTGTCAAATTCATAGAAAGTGAAGTAATATAATAGGAATAATGATGAAG
>JAXCLR010000092.1:276921-289060 GCA_035584095.1 Annona squamosa
TATATATATATATATATATATGAACCAGTGCAGTCGGCCAGCACTGTAATTCTGTAAAATGAGCCCCACACATAGTAGATCACAATGAAACTTTATATAATTATTTATCCATATAAAAATCATAATTTAGACGATTTAGATGTTGAAAATACCACTTTAAACTTAATATTTACATTAACCTATTTTATTATGATGATTTTGCACTATTTTAAGATGAAGATCACACACATGTTGGATTTAGATGAAAATTGGTACGCTAATAAAGTGAACAATTCTAAATACAATGGGTGGGGAGAATTTTCCATTCATGATCATGTGGGGCTCATGGTGCATGGACTGCACGGTGCAGTCGCATGCACCGGAACAAATCCATATATATATATATACATGTATATATGAGGATGTTTGGGAATATAAAAGTTGTGGAAAATATGGTATTTGATGGAAATAGAAAATGGAATATTTTGAAGATTGTATGATTAATATGAAATAATAGAGGTAAAGTTGAAATAAATAGGTTTGTTGGAAAGTAGTTGATAGGGAAAATAATTAGAATATAAGGATAAAAGTGAAAAAATATAATGATTAGTTGTGAAAAATGGATCTCACAATCCGTGCCACCACATTTTCCCTCCTATCTTTCCCATGCCATATTCCCAAACGTCCCCTGTATCACATATCACGCCTCTCGCGTTTGATGTGACTGGTAATCTTTAACCACCTAAACTAGTTCACACTCTACGAAGTTGATTTGATGAAATTTAAACACTTAACATGTTTAATGTATGTGCCATATTCAGCTAATTAGGGAAAAAATTACCAACAAATAATCATAATATATTATAACATTAAAATCATTTATAGATCTATTAAAATTTTTATATGAAGTTAGATGCATCTATATTTTGATTTTTTTATATGGTTTTTATTTCTCTTATATAAAACATTATTCCACACGAGATAAATATCTAAATTTTACAAAATCCCTTTGGTAAAATCCAAATCAAGCATTTCCACTTCTGGGTAAAATGAGAAGAAAAAAGTTCCCACTAAATGGTTTCTTTTTTCATTTATCGTCTTACCATTTCCATTTCTCTCATAAGTTACTACTTCCTAAGATACAATATCTCTACCTTCTCATTTTTAATATTTTCATTTTTTAATATACAATAATCTCTCTTTGTTTAAATTTTATCCTATTAAATGCAAAAAGCTAGCATGAAAAGTACATGAATTATTAATTAACCAATGTAGTAAATTTCAAGTTAGAGAAAGAAAGTCCAACAGTGCAAGAGCAGTGGTGACATTCCTGTAGGCATGACCTCTGTTCAAGTCTCCTCATTGGTAGGAATAAATATGCAATTTCTCCTAGTTTGGAGATATTTTCAGATTCCTCCCTGATTTGGGATATTTACAGATTCCTTCTGATGTAGAGGTATTTACTGATTCCCCTCTAAGAGGGGAGCCATTTATAAATGTCATCATTAATAGTTGAGGTATTTAAAGAAAAATCCCTCCACGTTGTGAGGGTTGTAAAAGTGTCTTACTATAATATTCGCTATCACAGTATATAATACCAATTAAAAAAATTGTCTATATTCCACACGTGGATTATTTGTATAACAATTCACATATAAGAATGTATAATGAATGCATAAAAATTCACATGAGTTTTGCATAAGTACTCACAGGAGTGACTATATAATAAGGCATTAGTAGCAAATCCAATGGAGCATTTGGGAAGAGTTTAAAAAGATGGAAAAGTCGTCATCTAATTCCTAAAAACTGTCCTGATAGGGTGTGAGAGAATATTGTCAGAGTGGCTTAACCGTGAACATGTGTGAGAAATCTAGATGATGAGTACCCAAATTATACATTTGCAACTTGTTTATCAAATGCATATTCTTTCTTATGATCTTGCCCTTCTTGATCAAAAAGTTCTTCACACAGTTCTTTGTCTTTTGCTTAATCTTGTTGTTTATTTGATCGTAATTGATTACCAATGCTTTCACAACAATTGATATCAAAGTAATCTATAGATTTCCTAACAAGTTTTAGTCTTGAAATGTTTATAATTTAAAATATATTTTTAAATATAAAAACAAGGATTTGTTACTTAATTAATAAGTCTTTGTACATAACTATACGTGCAAGCTAGTATTTACTTAATTAAAACCCATTCAGTTTCTCCCCAAGATTATTTTTAAATGTCTCACTCCTATAAAATCTTTTTTATGTAACCCTTTATATTTTTAAAATCTTGATAGTTGATGAAAATTCACTCTATCCATTGTATTTAATATCATTTATATCATTATGAAAATTCTCTTATTTTTGTTTTGTATCATTGTATGTGAAACTCATTTATAAATGTGTAAAATTAATGTAATCAAATAGTTTACTATTAAAATATCAATTTTAAAATAGTATTTTTAACATATGAATTGTCTAAAATATCAATTATATGTAAATAAATGATTCTATGAAGTATTATTATATTTTAATACATGTGTAAATAAATCTAAACATTTTTTATAATTTAGAGATGAATAGATATATATATAATTTTGATCAAATATGACCTATGCACATACTTAATTTGGATGAAACTAGGTCTTTTAATTGAAAAAATGATGTTAAATATAATAAATAAATTGAATTTTCATTAAGGATCAAAATCCTAAAATTTGAAGTAGTTATATGACTCTTCTTCTATGTAACTTGGTTAGTCTTAACTTGGTTACATAGAAGCAAACTTTTTTTAAAAAATATTATTCATGCATTGTATCTATTAACCATTTTAATTAGTTAATTAGGATATGAAAACTCATTAGATACATGGATGGGACACAACAAGATCTCAATCTTATATATATACGTGGGAAAAATTAATTATCGATTTGAAGCTTTGATTAATCCAAGGCAGCTCTTTGTTGGCCTAGCTAGCCAGCTACCTACTTTTTTAAAATCATTACTAGTGTGTGTATATATATACCATTACTAATGTGTATATATATAGGCTCCACTTCTATGTAGAAGTGAAGCCATGTAACCCTTCCAAAATTTAAAAGTTTGATCATTAATATAAAATTTAATCTGTTTATTATATTTAACACTATTTATTTATCTAAGGAACCAAGTTTCATCTCAATTAAACATGTTCATGAGCTGCATTTATTGAAAAATAGTGTTATTCTAATGTAAATTATAAAAAATACTTATATCCATTTACACATATATTAGAATGTAATAATACTTTATAAGATCATTTATCCATGTATAAATGATATTTTAGATGATTTTGATATTGTAAATGCAATGTTAAAATTGATATTTAATATTAAATTATTTTAAGACATTCGTTTTCAATGGGACAGATCTATAGTGTTATTAAACAAATAAAAGAGTTTTCAAAATACCAGAAATAATGTTAAATATAATAGATTGAGTGAATTTTTTATCAACTATCAAAATTTTTAAAATAAATGGGGCTATATAGAAAAATGTTGTGTGTGTGTGTGTATATATATCTATCAATTCCGCTTTTATGGAACCCCTTTTTTTGTATAATCACCTTCATTTTTTAAATTTTAATAGTTGATGGAAAATTCGCTTAATCTATTGTATTTACCATCATTTATAATATCTTGAAAATTCTTTTATATTTTACTTTCATTATATATAGTCTCATTTATAAATGTATAAAATTAATGTAATAAATGATTTAATGTTAAAATAAATTAGTTTTTTCAATATCTAAACTATCTAGACTATCACTATAATATACATAAATGATTTTTATGAAGTATTATTACATTTTAATACATATGTGAATGGATTTAAGTATTTTTCATAATTTATACATGAATATATATTTTTGAGCAAATTTAGCCCTTGCACATACTTGATTGAGATGAAATTTGGTCTTTCAGATAAACAAATGATGTTAAACATAATGAATGGATTGATTTTTAAATTAATTATTAATATCTTAAAAATTAAGAAAGTTACATAAGACTACTTCTATGCAAATTGGTTACATAGAAGCGAAGCTCTATATATATTGTTACATAAAAATGGAGTCATGTAACCTTTCCAAATTTTAAGATTTTGACCATTGATATTAAATCTAATCTATTCATTGTATTTAACACTATCTATTTATTTAGGGAACCAAGTTTTATCTCAATTAAGTATGTTTATGGGTCGTATTTGTTGAAAAATAGTGTTAGTCCAATGTAAATTATGAAAAATATTTATATCTACTTACATATATATTAGAATGTAACAATAGTTTATAGGATCATTTATCTATGTAAAAATAATATTTTAGATGGTTTAGATCTTGAAAGTGCAACTTTAAAATTGATATTTAACATTAAATCATTTTATTACGTTCGTTTTTAATGGAGTCGATCCACAGTAATATTGAACAAATAAAAAGGTTTCTAAAATATTAGAAATAATGTTAAACCCAATAAATGAAGTGAATTTTTTTTATCAGCCTTTAAAATTTTAAAAATAAAAGAGGTTACATAGAAAAAGGATTTCATAGAAGTGAGAATTGCATTATAAGTATTCTACAATATTATTATTATTAGTGATGGGATCCACATTTGCTTGCTCTAACCAGCGCTGATGTGAATAATTTGAGGGTATCAACTAGCTAGATTGCATGCCAAAATTTGTTACCGCGGGAATCATATGGCAATATTATTTTATATATCCTTAATTTCAACCTTTCCTTTCTTTGTCATATGTATTTTCCATCCATTTGCTATTCTAGCAATCAATAATACTACTGACTCTAGTATTACTATTCTTACCATTCGAGGTTCAGAGGACAACCTAACCCGACTACATTTATATACATTTCATTCTATTCTAGCTAGCGGGACTCATAATTAATTAATAGCCTTTAATGCTAAATCAACAAGTAAAAAAAAACGTCATCTAAAAAATATATATCCCATCACATGCAGATAGATTGCATCATAATTACGAAGCAGTCCCCTATAAAATGGGCCCCACATATATTAAAATACAATAAAATTTTATATAATCTTTTATCCATATAAAAATTATATTTTAGATAGTTTAGATGTTAAAAACACCATCTTAAACTTAATATTTACATTAAACTATTTTATTATGTTGATTTTATATTATTTTAAGATGGGGCACATACGATGTTGGATTTGAATAAAAATTAGTATGCTAATAAAATGAATAATTTTAAATACAATTAGTAGAGTAAATTTTTTATTCATGATCAAGTAGGCCCCATAGTGCATGGATTGCATCGTAATTATGGTACAATCCGAACGCAGTTAATTATTTTTCAAATATATATATAGTCCCACTTTTATATAACCTCTTCTATGTAATCAGATTACATAGAAGCGGACTCATATAACCCCTTTAAAATTTAAGATTTGAATTTTTAATAAAAAAATCTAATCAATTTGTTGCATTTAACGTTATTTATTTACCTAGGGGACTAAATTTCATCTCAATCAAGTATGTTTATGAGTCACATTTGTTTAAAAACATATATATTCATATGTAAATTATTAAAAATTCTTAGATCTATTTACACATGTATTATAATATAATAATGCTTTATATAATTATTTATTCACATAGAAATGATATTTTGGACGGTTTAGATGTCGAAAATACTACTTTAAGATTGATATTTTCACATTTTTCACAATTTACCCATAAATATATATAACAAATATAACCTGTAAATATACTTGATTGGGATGAAAAATGATTTTCTAAATAAGCACATAATGTTAAATACAATGAATGAATTATATTTTCTATTAAGGATCGAAATCTAAAGATTTTGAAGGGGTTATATGATGTGAAACCCTAATCAATGTAGGACCCATATGTATGCATTGAATATGTATATGATGATTATTTATGAATTATGAAATTATGAAGGCATTTTATGATTTTTGCTAATTATGGCAATTAGGGTTATGAGTTAGCATTAATGATGTGATTAAGCATTTTGAGCCTAAATGAGACAATGAGTTTAGAATGAATTATTTATGATTTAATTGTGCAAAAATATTATAAAAAATTATTTTCCATTATTTAAAATGAATTATGGAGGTTAATATGGAATTGACAAGTTTGATGGAAAACATTGAAAAATTCTTAACTTAACGCCTATGAGGTGGATTCAAGTGAAATTTGAAATAAAAATTTTTAATGTTGGGCTTAGTATTATGGAATAAATGGGTTATAAAAATTCTTGATGAAATGAGAATTATGAATTTTTAAGTATATGTTCATTTCAACTGTTAACTTTAAACGGCTATATCGGAAGCTAGAAAACTCGGATTGAGTTGAAATTTGAAACGGTTGAATAGAATGGTAAGATGTTTATTTTGGATGGCTTGGATTAAGTATGACATATTGGAAAAATTCCTACATTGAAAAAGGTGAGCATGTTTGACTTATGCTCCACAAAAGTATCAAGACATTAATGCTAGAGTACCTTACATAAATGCTTGATGGAAAGGGAATTTGAGGTGGCAAATTTCAGGCCATTTCTTGGGTGTTTTATGTATTTACTTGAAAAGCATAAATATGGGAATTATCCATTCAATTAATGCATGAAATGATGAAGCTATGAGAGTGTAGCCAAGGTGGCAAGGAAGGGACGTCCAAGGGCTGTTGGGTGGCCATTTTTGTTTTTTTTTATTTTTCAAAAATGCCTAAATATTGCAGAGATATAAGTACATGATATGTGCATTCAATCATGGAGATTTACAACAATTAAAAATAAAAAAGGTAGGTATATATTGCTAAAAACGTGGACAACTTATGGTGGAGAAAAGTGTGATTTTGGTGTTAAGTTGCTGCAATATTTGTTAAATTTATTTACATAAAATTAATGCATGAATTAAAGGGTAATTAGAGACATAAATTACCCATGTTTTTGCATAAAATAAAAATGAAAAAAATGAATAAAAATCTGGACAGATTGGACGTGAAATGGAGATAGAAATGGACGGTCAAAGATAATGCAGATTTATGATTTTTGAAAATGGTGAAAATGCAATTTTCTATTACTGCAATTGTGCCAACACTTTAAGGGGATAGATATTCATTTACTCATGTGGAAAAATGGCCAAAAAGTGGGCCCCACAGCTGGAAAAATTTCAGCCCTTATAAGCCATGCACAATCACTTGGAGAGAGGCTTGAGAAAATTTTTAAGTGTGAAATTTTTCACCCCAAGACCAACCTTGCAACTCACGTCCATATTTTCCAGCAAAAATAGAAGGAGAACCAAGGGAAAAAGAAGGAGAATTTGAAGAAGAAATTATCTCAAAGGATTAGAGTTTGAGTTGGCTCAAAACCAAGTAAGTATGTGAATGATTTCGAGTTGTTTAACTTGAGTTCTTAAACTCAAAACTTGGAAATGAAAAATATGCTTAAAGAATCTATAAAATGATGTTTCAACATGCCTTTGCATGAATATGGATTGGGTATTAAGTTTTAATTATGAATTTTTAAGTTAAGATTGATGAAAGTGATGTTATGCATACGTATAAAGTGGAAAATTCAAGTTGTTAAACCCTAAATCTCCAAGACAAGTTGCTGTTTTGATTTGATGATTTGATTAAGCTATGAATCGTGTATTTGTGTCAAATATATGAGGGTTTATGTTTAAGTGATGAAAATTTAAAGTTATGGAATGCAAAGCATGCATTTTGACCTAATTTCTTAATTTTTGGGTTAAAAATGTTATGGAAATGGACTTGCATATTTTAGGCATGTTATGTAGGGTAAAATATCCTAAGTTTAAAGTATGATGGATGCCCAAAAGATTTGGGAGAACTAAATCCTAAATCTGATTTTTATGAATTTTATGGAAGAACGTCAAACCGATGTGAAATGGGTCTCAAAACGTCAGGGTAACTTGTTGTTTTGAGAAATGATAATGCATGGATGTTAATTATGTGTTAAATTCCTAAATATGGATGAGGAAAAATAGATTTTATTGCTGAAAATTCGGAATTATATGACTGCATAGGATTAAGTGTCAAAAGACACGTAAAATTGGTGAAAAATGGGTTCCAAACTTGTTGTTTTGGAAACCTATGAGTGAATGGATTTAAATCTCGTAAAAATACCTTGAATGTAGTGTTAATTAAGGGTAATTAACCAGTTGAAAAATGGATTAAATTTTTGAGTTAGGAAAATTTATGAAGTGCATTGTGTTTAAGTGCTAAATGAGCTTATGTGAAGGGATAATGGTAAATGGGTGATGAATGACTTATGAAAAGTGATTTCACGGAAAAATGCATAAAAATGAGATGAATCCCATGTTTATGAATCTGTTTGAGATTGTATGGTATTGAATCCAAAATTTTGGACTTGATTTATGAAGCTAAGGCAATGCTATATACGTAGAAGAAACACCCATATGTGTGTTTTGGAAAAAAAATGGAAAAAATGGCAAAGTAAGCTTAATGAAGCTATAAATGATGTGTATGGAATGAATTTTATGATATTGAAATGAATAACCTGATTTTAGGATTATATGTATATGCTATGTTGTATAATAGCCAAATGTGTGTAAATTATGCTAATGGGTGCAAAATAAGCCATATATGTATATGATGACTTATGAAGTCAAATAAATGATATGTGTATATAGAATGAGTTGAAAAACTAAAGAAAATATGAAGAAAAAGAAATATATGAAGAATCATATTATTTTTCATGTATGCAAAGGCAAAGAGAAAGTAGTGACGGAAAACTAAGAGCTTCAGGTAAGCAAACAAATTTTCTAAAGAATTTTTATTTTTCTAAAGAATTTTTATTTTTCTAAATTGTTTCCATAATTGCAATTTGTATTCTAACTTGTTTGATGAAGCTAAGAAATTATTTTTAATGAGTTTAAGGATCGTCATCCCTTAGCAAAGTGGTGTTGAAATGATGTTTATTTCAAATGAAATGTTATTATGAAATGTTTCTTTTATAAATGCTATGTGGTTTAATGTTTATGATTGAAAAATCATGCTAGCATGTTAAAGATGAATTTATGCAAAAGTTCATGTGCACAGGATACTAGGTCCACTTGAAGGGTGTAAGCGGACCGATTGTCCCCCCTTGGTGTGACCAATTCGCTTGTAATAGGCCGATGGCCGGTGGCGCCTTCTCTGAAATGGGAGTTAACGTGATGGATGGTTGTCTGGCTAGCTTTCATCCTAAGGGAGACATGATGTTCATGTTCATGTTTTCATATGGTATTATGCATATGAGACCCATGATGGGTACAAGATTTCATGTTTTCAAGATATACCTTTGGATAAGGTATAAGATGCTTTGTAAGTTGATTTTAAATGAAAAATGTTGCCTGAAACGATTTGCCTTAAAAATGCAAATAGCTTGCTTATTAAGTTTTGACTCACGATTTTGTTTTCTAAACGAAGGAGCAAGCGCCAACTTAAGGAATTTATGGAGAAAAGTCATGTTATGAAATTATGTGAAAAGATTGTAAAACTATATGCAATGTTTTATGTTAAATAGATATACAATATTCAATTATTTTGTATGGATGAGTATGATTTATACATGCGGTGACATCTGATTTAGGCTAAAGATAAAATGTCGCTGAACAGCATGTTTGTATGAAATAAATGGTTCAAAATGACTTAGAAATGTATAAAAATGAAATTATAAGAATATGAGGTGTTATATGGACTATTATATGACCTTATTTGACAGGATAAACATCCGATAAATCCCTCCGTGTGACAGGGTAACAATCCTAATCACGTTTACCAATCAATATGATCTCGAGGTAAGGGCTAGGATGTGTCGCTTGGTTTGAGGCGCCACATATGACTCCGCTTATATTACAAACAATGTTACACACACACACACATTAGAATTTTTCATGTGCATTTATGTGCATTTACTTGTATCGTAATTAATAGTGCATTTAGCCAAAAATAGGCTTCACATGTACTTAAATGTATTGATACTTTATACAATCATTTATCTATATATAAATTTGATAGTAAATGAATTACATGTTGAAAACACAACTTTAAAGTTGTTATTTATATCAAACTATTTTATTACATTAAAATTGTACTATTTTTAGATGGAATCCATACGCATGGCCAATTGGGATAAAAACAAGTATGATAATAGAATATATAATTATAAATACAATAAGTGAAATAGATTATAACTTTATGATCATGTGGGGTCCATTTTGAGAAAATTGCACCGTAATTATGATGTAGTGAAGCTGCACCTGAATATTTTTCACATATAAATAATATTTGCCGAAAAAGGGCCCCACACATATTAGAATGCAATAAAACTTTATACAATTATTTATCTATATATAAATTTTATGGCAAATGGTTTATATGTTGAAAAAACTATTTTAAAGTTGTTATTTACATCAAACTATTTTATTACATCGAACTTGTACTATTTTTAGATGCAGTCTATGCACGTATCTGACTGGGATGAAAATTGATATGATAATCAAATATGTTATTTTAAATACAATGGGTAGAGTAGATTATGATTTTATTAACATGTGGGGCCCATTTCAGCACCATTGCACTTAATTAAGGTGTAGTGACACTGCACTTGAATATTATATATATGTACATATACATACACAAAGTAGACTTATGTAACCCCTTCAAAATCTAATATTTTGATCTTTAATAAAAATTCAGTCTATTTATTATGGGTCATCAAAAGTTTTGGAGTGTAAAAGTTGTCAAATTATGTGATATGATAAGGGTAATGATGAGGAGTAAAGATGATAAAGTTAAAATAGATATGTTAATTGTATAAGTAGTTGTGTAAAAATGATTAAAAAATAGAGTAGTTGTATGAGAAAATGTAAAAAAATAATTAAAGAATATGATAATTGTAGAAAGTAAAAAGTTTTAAATTGAAAATTTTTAAGTTACATTTTTTCCTCATTGCCAAACACATCCTATATTTAATATAATTTGTTTATCTAAAAAACTAATTTTTATCCCAATTAAGTATATTTATTAGCTATATTTGTTCAAAATATATATTCATATGTAAACTATGAAAACACTTAGATCTATTTACACATGTATTAGAATATGATAATACTTTATAAAATTATTTATTCACATAGAGATAATATTTTGAAGGGTTTAGATATCGAAAATACTACTTTAAAATTGATATTTTAGTATTTTTCATAATTTACACATGAATATATATATTTTCTAACAAATATAACTTATAAAGATACTTGATTAGGATGAAACTTGATTACTTAAATAAATAAATAATGTTAAATACAATGAATGACTTAAAATTTTCATCAATTATCAAAATCTAAAGATTTCGAAGGGGTTACATGGCTTTGCTTATATTACAAAAATGTTACATATATATATATATATACATATATATATACATATATGAGAACCTTTCCTGTGCATTTGCTCGCACTATAATTAACGATACATTTAGCCCAAAATAAGCCTCACACATATTTAAATATATTAATGATTTATACAATCATTATTCATATGTAAATTTTATAGCAAATGATTTGTATGTTGAAAAAATAATTTTAAAGTTGTTATTTACATACAATTATTTTATTATGTTGAATTTTTACCATTTTCAGAGAAGGTTCGTATACATATTCAATTAGTATAAAACTAGGTATCGTAATAGAATACATAATTATAAATACAATCAGTAGATTAAATTACAATTTTATGATCATGTGAGGTCCATTTTGAGGTAAGTGCACTGTATTTGTGGTACAGTAAAGCCGCACCTGAATATTTCTCATATAGTGCAGTTATCTCAAAATGGGCCCCATATGATCATAAAATTATAATCTATTCTATCTATTGTATTTGGAATTATATATTATATTACCATACCAATTTTCATTCTAATGTAAATAACGATTTTAAAGCTATTTTTTCAACATGTAAATCATTTGCTATAAAATTTATGTATAGATAAATGATTGTATAAAGTATCAATACATTCAAGTACATGTGAAGCTCATTTGGAACCAAATACACTGTTAATTATGATGCAGCTTCATTGTACAAAAAATGTTCTTATATA
>JAXCLR010000092.1:289116-299946 GCA_035584095.1 Annona squamosa
AAGAAAAGATGGACTTGGCAATGGGGGTATAAACCAATAGTCATGGAAGCTGGCATATAGCTAGCCTGTTTAAGCTTCAAATCTTTTCTACGTGGGATTATAAAATTCGTTTCCCTGTTTAAGAGTATTTACAAGTGTCCTCCTAAGACACTTGATGTATTTACAAGTGTCTTCCTAGGTTACAAGATGTATATGCTTCAAATCCCAAACCACATAAAATTCTTGAATTAAATTTGTATCACCATTCCCAAGACAATTTCTCGATTCTTACGATAATTTTTTCAATTTTTAATACAACTTTACTCATTCCCGATATATATCATTACATTTTTATTCGATACAAGAATCTTGTATGATTTAAAATATAGCTAACCCAATAGCTAACTAATCAAGTTTCTATTGTCGGTCTTGATGGATCTCTTGGTACACTTGTAGCTTTCAAGTTTCAAGTTGCTCGGCCCAAAACTCCAATCATCTGTGTGTTCCTAAACTTGCTCAACTCGCCTCCATGGAGAGCTAGCTCTAGCTTGTGGCCATGGCCATGGCCATGGCTTCGAATACTCCTGTGCTGCTTTCTCTAGCTATCTTGCAATTCATCTGTGAATCAAATTGGTCAAGGCACATGTATTGAATGCATTTATTAATTAGTTGGTGTTAAGATGAAGAAGACACTTTTGGCTCTTTTAATTTCTTCTCAACCAGTTCATGCTCTTTTAGAACTGGGCCCAATTGACCAAATTTGGATCTTTTACTAGAAAAAACTCTCCTCGGTCCATCTCTTCAAGTCAAGTCCAAGTACAAGAGGCTTATAACCTCCTAAAAGTATTATTCCATAGTCCAACTAAAGTTCAAAATCATTTTTTTCTTCCATTGTAGTGTTAACATCACTTAAACCTCAAATCTTTTGTTAGCCTTTAAGCCACTTGAGCAATTAAACTTTGGAACAATACTTTTTAGGAGATTAAAGGTTTCTTCTAGTACTTGAACTAGGTTCAGAATAGGCCAACCTAAAAGAATCCTTTAATAATATCAAATAAAAAAAAGAATCCTTTAATGGAAGGCTTAGAGTGGGGCTATTAGTTCGAGCTTTAACATAATCATGCTTGAAAATCTATCCAATTGTTAATGTTAAATTGAAGTTATTGCCAATTTGCAATGAGATTTCTAACTTCATATGCCAATTAAATCTGAACTTGTTTTTACATTCAGAGTTTAATAATAAACATATTGAGCTCTACTAGGCTTATACAATTCTGTTTCCAACTAAATACTGCACAATATATTTTATTGGACTAATTGTGTAGCCAAGAGACTCAACGAATTATTTAGCCAATACATACAGCAAGACTGTTATCTGTGTTTTACGAATTTTTTTTGGTATTTATATACACCATGATAACTAAACCACCTTTCACGACCCTCACATTGTAAAGGAAATTTTCTGTAAATGCCTCTACATAACGAGGGAATCTATAAACCTTGATTACCAAGGGATGTTATTGCACACACGATAAGACTCAAAATAGCGCTGATGCTGTGGCATCTTTAGCACGTACCACAAGGGTGATGCGCTTGGGGGTTGAAATTTACGAATTTAAACTTGTTTTAAAAGAGGGGTGTTATTTTGAAATTTGCCAATGAGTTTATCTTTTGTTATCAACCATTAAAGTAAGAGTTATTTATGCTCACACCAATAATTTTTATACAAATTTGTGTTTATGCTTATGATTTAAAACTTATTGCAAATATACCTATGATATTTAAAATATTTTCAATTATGCCTACAATGAACATTAATATTTTAGTTTTTTATAAACATGATTAACTTTTTGATATACCCAAACTATCTATTATGTTTGTTAATGTGAATTTAGTTGATATTACAAAAATACTTTGGTAGGATATCTTGACAGGCCATAATAAATTTTAAAATAATTTTATAAATTTATATTTATTACATTCACCAAATAATCCAATCATGGTGGTTTTTAGTATATTATCTAAATTTAAGTTAATCAATACAATGGCTTGTTTGAATTTATCAAAAATTTAAAAATGTTTATAAAAATTAATGAGCTGAAAATTGGTACAGGCATAAATGCAAATATTTTAAATATCTATAAGCATATTTACATAAATTTCAAATCATAGGTATAAATGCAACTAATTTAAAAAATAAGTACGTGAGCAAATAACTCTTGAATTAATAAATATATAATATTGACAGGTTAATGATAAAATTATAAGGTATAAAAAATGACAATACTTGTTTAATATATTAAAATTTATTAATTAGTCATAAAAATTGCGAGGATACTTTTGATTTCTGTTTCTTATTCAGGGCCTGTTTTAAGTCACATAAAATTCTTGAATGGAATTCTTAAAGAAAAAGAATGTGGTAATAGGTATTGACAACAAGAAATTTTTTATTAAAAATAGAAAATATTATATTGATAAATGAAAAAGTTGTATTGAGAATTAAGAAGATATCATTATCAAATATGATGGAAGAGACTTGAGTTCGAGAATGGGGGAGAGGCGCTTATACTTACTCACGATACACACATGCAGCATTACATTATTACTGATGAAATTGGTAGAGTGAAAAGGGGGTAAAAAAAAAAAAAAAAGGTTCGAGTTTGCAAAACGGAGCAACGAACGTCGGTCGCTCTTTTACCTCTCCCTCCCACCGCCGCTGCTTGCTTCCCGTGTTGCTTTCTGTCTGTTTGTCTTCTCTCTCTTTCAAAGAGGAGAGGAGAGGAGAGGAGAAAATGGCTACTGCGATGAGCAATAGTAGCAGCAGCAGCGGGCTTACCTTCAAACTCCACCCCCTCGTCATCGTTAACATCTCCGATCACTACACCCGCATCAAATCGCAGTCCCAACACTCCGCCGCCGCCGCCGCCGCCTCCTCTCATCTTGGCAACAACGGCGCGCCATCCTCCGCTCCTCCTTCGCCTTCTGCTCCCCCTTCTCCTGCCCCTCGTGTCTTCGGTTGCGTCATTGGCGTGCAGAGGGGCAGGACCGTCGAGATCTTCAACAGCTTCGAGCTCCTCTACGACCCAGCCACCGATTCCCTCGATCGTTCCTTCCTCGAGAAGAAAGAAGATCTTTGTAAGCTACCCTTTTTACGCCCTCCCTCCCTCCCTCCCTTGCGTTCTTGTCTTGCCTTCTAGGGTTTTAGATGGGCCTACTTTCATATCCCATTCCTGCTGCTTCTATCGAGGACTGACTATTAATTTTTTGGTTGTGGGCGTCAATCTATCAAGCCCCAGAAACTAATATCGCTCATTCTAAATACATATCAATCCATTGTTTTTGGTTCACAGGGTACTTATTTCCTCCTTGATTTCGATCCCACTCTATGAATTTTTCTCAGACCCATGTATTCCCAGACGGAGATTTGTCTGCTTAAGCCTCAGCTATAGCTATACCCACCCAATATACTCACACTTTGATTTTCTGCGTTTTTTTTTTTCTAATGGAAATAGATAAGAAGGTATTTCCCAATTTCTATATACTTGGTTGGTATTCAACGGGAAGCGATGCTCAGGAATCCGACATGCAGATCCATAGAGCTGTGAGTTTTCCAACTTTCTCGACATTAGCTGACTTGTACTTTTCATTCACTATGTTATATCCCTTCAACAAAATTTCTCTTGCTAATTATGAATCTTTTGACTTCACGAACACATGCAAACCATAGATAATGCAAGGCAAGTTTTTTTGATATTTCAGCTAATGAACTATAATGATTTTTGTGTTATCTCTTCTGTATTTTCTTGGGATGCTTTCTTTGGCTATTTATCTTATCTTAGCTACTACGTTGATATGAACTCTCCTTCCTGAGGCAGTTGATGGATATAAACGAAAGTCCAGTGTATGTTCTTCTGAATCCCGCAATCAACCATTCACAAAAGGACCTTCCTGTGACCATATATGAAAGTGGTACGTTTGGATTACATTCAAACCTTCTACTTTTACGTTATTGCACACGGATGTGAAAGTTTTCTTTCATTTTTGACATGATGCATGTATATGCATTCGCACTTACTCTCAATGGATCACCAAGCCGATTAAATATGCACGGTGAGAAAGGTCGGAGTATTCCATTAATAAATAAAATTTGCTGGTAGTGATGAACTTTTCATCTTACAATGGCATAATCATAACATGTCTATCCTGCACCTTGCTATTGCTGTTCAGTTGACTTTTTTCTAGAAATAAAACATTTTGTATTTATTTCACTTAACCAAATGTAGTTTTGGAAAAGTAGCAAGTATATACTTTTGCACAACCATTCACACGTTGAAACTTTACAGTCTGCCCAGAGTGCCTTCTTTTCCAACAAATTTTGAATTCCGTATGAAATAACTAAATGCAGAATTTGAGTTAAGGCTGCTGGTAAACATGAATTTTGTTAAATAAGGAGGAACTTCCCTCCCAGATTAACCTCCATTGGAGGTTTTTGTCATCAGGATGGAGCTGTCGTTTGGTCTCTATGAAATGTTGTGTTTATTTTGCATTCTGAACACATTTACCAGGCATACTTGTTTCGGTGATGAATGCCACATGCCACTGTCAACTTTAATTTTGTTATCTGAACTTATGTACCTAGGATGCTTATTCGGATTATGCTGCATGCATGCTATGTTGCTAGTCCCTATTGAGTAATTTGACCATGCATGTATTGTACATCAAGTAATACTTGCACCCTGTACTGACAAATATGTTTTACTGCTTGTGGGAATGGATTACTACTTAAGAGTTGCACGTTATAGATGGAATTCCTCAGCTGATTTTTGTGAGATCAAATTACACAATTGAGGTATGGTTCTTGCATCCTCTTGACTTAGTTTATCTCCTCATTGTTACAGAAGTGCAAGGATTAAATCATTTTTATTTTTATTTTTTCACAGACTGTAGAAGCAGAAAGAATCTCTGTTGATCATGTTGCACATCTTAAACCATCTGATGGGGGCTCTGCTGCTACTCAATGTAAGGAATATTGTTTCTATTAATTTCATGTACTCATTTTCTATTGCGTTCTATTAATGTCATTCTTCTCTTTCCGGTCTGTTTAGACTTCCCTTGATTGACATTTAGAATGGTTTGATATTACATTCAGTGGCCGCACATCTGACTGGAATACATAGTGCCATCAAAATGCTAAATAGCAGAATCAGGATACTTCACCATTATCTACTAGCCATGCAGAAAGGTAAACTTGTTCACATTCTCCCCTTGCAAGCTTTCTATTCTGGAATTGCAAATTTCAGTTAAAGGCAATTCCTAGCCTCCGAATTGATATTATGTGGCAACAGACCAAACTATAAACATAGGTTTTAGTTTTAGCTTCGAAGTACTGGCCTTTTACTTTTTTAGCTAGTTAATTATGCCATTGATATTATTGTTTTTTTAATGTCAAGTACAGGTGATATTCCGTGTGAGAACTCTTTGCTGAGGCAAGTTTCAAGTCTTCTGAGGAGACTGCCAGCAATTGAATCGATGAAATTTCAAGATGATTTCTTGATGGTGAGCAATAATGCTGCTTCAGTGGTTAGATGCCATTGATTTGTTTTGTCCAAGAGAGGATGAATATGCTATTTACCTTGCTGACATACTAGTCTACCTTAATTGATATATCTTCATTCTGATATAATGAAGAAGACTCTGCTCTGGAGGGATTTAAAAAAAATTAATAATAAAAAGAAGCGATGATGATTGTGCCTAGCTTTCCTGCCTTATGTGGAATTTGTTACCATCCACTGCCAATTCAAAGTCTTGAGTTTGGACTGTATTGATTAGTAGTATTTTGATATCTGTCATCATTGATTTCTCTGTGTCCTTGCTTTGCTTTGTAGGAGTACAATGACATGCTACTGATGACTTACCTTGCTATGTTCACCAACTGCTCGAGGTATATAAGGCTCCTGCCTGCCTGCCTGCCTTAATTTTCCTACAAGTACCACTGTCACCACAGTCACTGTTATTATCTCTGTGTTTACTCTTGGGTAAATTAACTTTTGTATAAAGTTATACAAATGCGATCATAACTAATGCAATAACTAGTAGCTATCTGTGTTTCATATAAAAAATAATCTGTCTTGTAATCAGAATTTGTCTTTATTGTTCTAACATGCAAGCTGGTATACATTTTGTAATTTCTGCAGCTCCATGAATGAGCTCGTGGACAAGTTCAACATAGCATATGACAAGCAAAGCAGAAGGGGTGGAAGGACAGCTTTTATTTAGTCATCCATCATTTCAGCTTGAAGAAGATTCAGTTACTGGTTTAAATGTTTTCATTTATTTTGGCCTTAGAACATGCTCTTTTTATATATTTTTTTTTCTGAAAAAAGAAAAAGAGAAAAAAAGAAAAATCTAGAATGCGGTTGAGCCCTAGGAGCGTGGTTTCGATGTTGCTTAATATTTGACCAGGTTTTATGTTATTACACATGGTCAATGCGTTCTCTCGGAAATTGTCTTTTTTTGCCCCCTCCAATGCTCAATAAAAAAAAATTATGAAACGTAAGTGTATTATTAACCGATTGTTTTGATAAATTCAAAGCATCCAAGTAATTTGGGACAGTATATTCAGTTAAAACGTCAAAAATCATTTTCATGCAACAAATTAATACTCTTCAATGGTCTTAGCAAACCGGCAGCAGACCAAGGGCAACTTGGATGCTCAGCCTGCACAAGCTCTCAGAAGCAAAACCATCCTCTTTTGATTCAGGGGGACCGTCTTTTATGTGGGGTGTTCAGAACCTGGTTCTCTGATAACAATGCTCAGCCTTTGAGCGACTTTCAGAACGTTATCATTTGGAAATCTAGAACGACTTTTACCAGCTCAAACAAGACCATCGGGGCTGTGCCAAAGGATTAGAAAATCACCATCTGAACTGAATTGCTTCCAGTTAAAGCCGAGTGAATGGTGAAATCTAAGCAATAATCTGCATAATGTCTTACTATCTCCGAACGTTGCATCATTTAGCAAAAAGTTACACCTTATGCTTACGCAGCTGGATTAATTTAGCCACCCAAAAGTGTTTGTATAACTGCAGCCACCATCAAATTTTCCATGTTTATACAATACATATACACAAATGCGCTAGATAAGTGTGGCATATGCTCACTGAATTCAAGTTTTTTGCCGTATTTTCCCTCCTCATCTACCAACACAAGGCAGAGACACCAGCAGCAGCACCGCCAACGATTAGTTCTGTAGCAGCAAGGCATACAATGGATAACTTGAAGGTCTATATATTTAAGTCCCAAGCCAAGGATAGCACCACGTGCCACTGTTCAGATTGGGAGATGCGAGTTTGTGAAATGCACTAATCATTGGAAAACCACCCCTTAAAGCATCCATCACAGCAGCCCATTTCACACCCACTCAAACATACTGTCAGCCAAGGCCGATCCTGACTAACTTCCAACAGTCCTGCATCAGCTTCATTCAACAGAGTACTTCCAATTCCAAGCCATCGCAGACCATAAAACAAAGGTCGCTTCAGTGCTCTTAACAAGTCAATAGACAATCCACTGCAGTGACAAAGATCAAGCCTTCTAAGTGGCCTCTGTTTTTTTCCGTACGCCCTCTCTGCAGCCAATGCCACAATGGAAGCATCAGTGACATAGAAACAATATCGAATACACAGTTCTGCAATCTGCCTGCCAGCCCTAGCAATTCTAAAGATAGCCCTGTCTGATATGCGTGGCATGTAGCCAATATCAAGTGTCACTAAAGTTTGATTAATAATCCCACCACCATCAAGAAGATAAGCTACCCCTCTATCTGTGACTCTCTTACAACCTCTTAGACACAAAGATGCAATTGGCGTGTGCCCACGGCCAAGAACTGCAATGCCACTGTCAGTAACATCAGATCCACCAAGATTCAATACAGTCAATTTGCTTAGGCTTGTGACTGTGTGAAGACCATGATCTGCAATGCTTTTGCAACCCCAAAGATCCAGTACTTCCAAACCTTTGCATGAGGATAAATTCTCAACAGCCTCGCTTGTTATAAGACTACAGGATGCCAATCTCACACTGATAAGTGAAGACGTTGCATCAATTAAATCATGAAATGCCAAATCAGAAAGGAAGAAGGCATTTATGATCTCAAACTTCCTTAAGGCCATGCAGGAATGTAGGATTGATGCAAAGCCTGCATCAGTTGCTTTAGAGAAACCACCAAGCCTTATGGATTCAAGATTCTCACATCCCTCCGCAAGCAAAAACATACCAATGTCAGTTACCCTACTGAAAGTGGCTGAAAAATGTTCTCTACTGCGTACAATGGACAGGTGTCTCAAATTGCTGCAAGATCGCAGCGACTGAAGGCCTCTGTTGGTTAAATCCTCCACTGGCAATGGTTCTAATTTTGGTTTGTCTTCAAGCTCCAGTGTGACAAGAAGAGTGAGATTGAGAGTGATGGAGATTAGAAGCTCATCAGAAATTCTGTCAAGCACAAGTGATATAGACTGCAGTCTGAAGTCGACATATCTCCAAGATAGTGCAGAGCTATCAATAAACTTTGTTGTGTGTATGAGCTGTTGCGCATGCAGCCTTGACATCGGCCGGAATTTCAGAGCTTTAATGCTTTCTGGAAGAAAGTGTTCGACTGACTCAAAGACATCTGGATTGTAGTTTGCCCCTCGAAACTTTATGCTCAGAGACTGAGAGGAGAGGGAGGAGAAAAAAGAAAAAAAGAAAGAGACAGAGAGAGGAAAGGAGAAGAGAGCCTTGTCTATGACTGTTAAATGTACTAGGAAAGTCAAAAAGGAAAAGTTCTCAAACTGTAAACAAGCTCACCTCAATGTGCGAGCAACCTTTCAGCATATGTGCAAGGCTTTCTCTACAGATATGGGGTGCTTCAAGAACAGCGCAGCTTGCCACTTCCAAAGCAAATATTCTGCAATGAAATAGAATGAAAATTCCAATATCCAACATTCAGTGCTTTGCACAGGAATCATGAAGCCATATAAGTCTTCCCATAGATTATGGCAAGAACCTGCAAACAAGTCTTACGAGATCACCTCCAAATTAAGGAAAATAATGCTGAAATCACGGTAGCAGACAATGAGATTTGAAGTTCTGTTAAGTTTAATAAACGTATTGCACTAGAACCTCTCCTCACATCGCTTTTTTTTTTTTTTTTTTTTTGTTTTATGCCATCATCATCATACGCTGTTTCCCACTTATGTAAGGTCAACTGCATGGATTACATTGCACCATTCTTTACAATTATGAACTATGTTTTGGATGATCCTTAATGTCTTCATGTCTTGTTGGATTCCTTTTTATCCACATTTTCTACATCTTCGTATTCTTTTACTGCCTTCTATTTTAATAAACTCTACTCTCCTAATCGGTATCATTTCATACCTTCGTTTTAACATGTCCAAATCACCCTAGTCTATTTTTCCTTATTTTATTATTTATTGGCTCCACCTTTAATCTGCCCACCTAGATCCTTTGTGTCACTTTTGAATTTTTTGATAATTTTTATTTTTTAAAATAAAAAGGCGTGATGTATCCACACCCTTTTATTTTCGAAGTAAAAAACCAAAAAATTTTAAAATTTTGTCAAATTTCATAGGCGTGCAATCTAGTTAAGGCTCTAACACTTCTATTTAAAGCCAAAAAAGCAAAAAATATTTATCTTTTTGTAATTTACAGATGGCCATATGGGATTAATGTTCTTTTTTTTTTTTTTTTTTTGAATGGGTCCCTAGTTCAACTACCCGGGATAGCTCTATCTTAGGGTCAAACCCTGAACGGAAGCAAAGGGAGGCCCACATGCATACCATTGCATTATGGACATGGATGCGGGATTAAAATTTTTTTTAGAATAAAGTGTTTGCTATAACTAAATCATATATCGCAACAAAATCTAAAATGACATTCCTAATTTCATTCCTTATTCCAAAATTGAAATCTCCATGAATTTTCTTATATCCCTCATTCTCTTTTCTTAAATGTCCATTTAAACCCTCTTTTGTCGCATCTTTTCTTAGTTTGGCATCATTTGCACTGACTATTTATGTCATTCCAAAATTAGTTCTTATTTTATCATTTAATCATACTTGTGGTACACAAGTACTAATCACATTTATTACCTCTTCACTTAGCACAAGTTTTACTTTAATAATTTCACCATTCACTCTATTAGCATCTACAACTTTCTTTTTAAATTTAGAAAAAATTTCTCTCGTGCTCATAACATTTGTCCATAATTCATTAAATACTCGTAATATTTCATAAATTCCTCCTATACTCATAACATTTCACCATCAATTTATCTCAAACTCATACCATCAATACAACCGTTATTTACTATATTGAAAAAAACAATTTTGCCCATTCAAAATTTTTTAATTGAGACAATTTAACCTTAACATGACTCAATAATGATTAATATATAATATTAAATAATTTAAGAGACATATTAAGGTTGAATTATTTTAATTAGAAAATTTTTAAAAGAGCAAAATTGTATTTTCAATGGGATAAATAACGATTGTGCTAATGGCATGAGTATAATAGAAATTTAGGATGAAATATTATCGGTATAAGAGGAATTTATGAAACATTGTCGGTATATTAGGAATTAGGTGCAAATGCTGGGGGGTATAAAAGGGAATCTCCCTTAAATTTATTTTGTACCATTATTCTTACATTGTTTCTATTTTTGTTGTTTCATAGTTCATACACACTATACTTTGTACTCATTAATCTCTTCAGCCTTATAGGTCCTTCCCATTTATTCTTTTGAAGATAAGTTATACTGATTTTTCTTCCTCTAATAATATCCATTAA
>JAXCLR010000092.1:322072-334614 GCA_035584095.1 Annona squamosa
TTACCCGAAATTGAAGAAAAAACCCAATAAACAGGTGTGAAATTGATTTATTTGTAGCTTGACCTCTTCCTAGTATTTCCCCTTAATTTGTTGGCAATTACAGTTATCGGAGAATAGATGAATAAAATTAAATTCGAATAATTTGCTTATTTGCTAATTAACTGAATTCTGATAGACAATATTTTTAAAATAACAAATGTTAAATTATCAAATTGACTGTTGACTTCATGATTGTGGACGGAAGAAACTCAGAAGGCTGCTTTCATTCAGCAACAGCAATTTCTACACCAATGACCATATTTGTCAGATGGCTATCTAGCAGCCATCGAGCCTCATGCTCAATGTGTCATGGATTTGGACCGCAGACATTTTTATAGACAATGCCAGGGCCTGAGGTAATGAGGATGCTTATTGTCCAGTTGCTTGTTGTCTCTTGAAAAGAATTCTGGGAAATACCATGAGATGATCATAAGAGATTTGCCAGGACGCAGCAGCAGTTGCCGCTAAAATACTACATAATTTCAAATATGGTGAATTGGCGTGATGTCTGTCTAGTGCTTGCAAAGACAGAGAAGAACTTTTATGCATATCATGGTCTCACAGCCTATGTTTATTGTGTTGCTTTTCAGGGAACAGAATTTCTGAGTTCAAATGACATCTTGTGTCATACCGGCAATAAAAAAGCTCCATTGAAGCCTTCTATCAGAAAAGCTTTGGCAGTTTTCAGTGGAAGGAGGAACCCCAACGACAATCATTTCTCTCGTCCTAAGCATTAGATGTATATTTTTAAAAGAACTTCAGTCTGGGGTGTTGTTTCTTCATTGTTCATTTTTTTCCTTGATAAAGGTTTTTTCATTTTTCTTGGAATTTGAATTAAAGGCATTAATGCTCCGAGTTTAGCCCACTTCCACCAGAAAAGGCACATTGTTTAGTTGAAGTCGCATTTTTTATAATGCACTAGCATTATAGTGTTCAATTAACGAAAAGTATGTTGACCTGAATTTGCATCTTTTTATAACTATGGATTTCGCAAAAACATTGCTTCTTATGCACTCACTTCGTACGCAAAAGAAAACTTGATGCCAACCATCGTTAGTCCATTACTATTCCTGACCGACATACTCTGAACCAGAGTTTGACCTAATTTTGTAAGCCACTTACGCATGTTCTAAATCATGTATGGATCGTCCCTACCTAAAGTTGGAAGTTTGATAAGCATTCTTAAATTTATTTAGATCTCTTGGCTATGAAGACCGATTTTTTCACGGTTTTGATCACATTCGATTAGTACACGTTTACGAATCAAATGTTAGCTTTCATCATAACTTGGTCATTTTGCCGAACAAAGTTCTATTCCTGTGTGCTTGTTTTTAATAAAATCTATAGTTCTAGACAAATTTGCAAAAAATGGGGAGGTAAATGTGAATAGTCTTTTTATAAGAATGGCTGCACGTGTGAATTTTGATTCCAAAAATGCCTTTATCATAAATGTTCAAGTGAAGTCAATTTCGTTATTGTGGTTGTTGCTGGTCGTATTTTCAATGGGATAAATAACGGTCGTGCTAATGGCATGAGTATAATAGAAATTTAGGATGAAATATTATCGGTATAAGAGGAATTTATGAAACATTGTAGATATATTAAGAATTAGGTGCAAATGCTGGGGGGTGTAAAAGGAAATCTCCCTTAAATTTATTTTCTACCATTATTCTTACATTGTTTCTATTTTTGTTGTTTCATAGTTCATCCACACTATACTTTGTACTCATTAATCTCTTTAGCCTTATAGGTCCTTCTCATTTATTCTTTTGAAGATAAGTTATACTGATTTTTCTTGCTCTTATAATATCCATTAATTTCACACTTTTCCAGCTTTCCCTAAAAGATCCGATATTCTATGAAGCAAAGTGGACCTTGTATTTTGGAAATACTTTCTTCACCCAACCATATCTAGAATGAAATGAAAATCATTATCCAGTTTTTATCACAACTAAATGTTGTTGCGGTGCATTACTTTCAGAGAGATTCTCTAGTGACTTTGCTTATTTCTCACTATAGTTGGGCTTCGATAGGTCCTCACTGTAGTCGGGCTCCACTGCAATGCATTACTTACAATGAACACCCTAACACTAACAAACGACGGTAATATCACTTTAGAAGCCACGAAAAAAAAGATGTGGCAGAAATTTCTATAGCACAGGCTATCAACCTGACGTATCAACCCTCACTTTTTATCCAGACTTAGGACTAGCAATAAAGGGAAACTCTAATTGGCAAGGTTTATGTAATAAACTAATAATGGTAATAATGACTTTATGAAAAGACATTCCAAGTGGAATTTGCTATAAAGGATGTAACGCATAGACCTAGAAAATGATATTAGGCCTATTGGCTATGAGTCCCATACTATGATATTATCCACTTTAGCCTAGTAGCTCAACAACACATTTTAAAATGCATCATATCATATTTAACTTGAAACCTAATTATGAGGAATTCTCTCCTCTTTTTGACATGGAATACAATTCTAGGCCATTATAGAGGATATCCAAATGGATGATAAAAGCAGTTATGTAAATCACATGCTGCGATTGGATAGTCCAACCAGATTGGATGGACCCAAACCACAACCATATTACTCTCAAGTTCTCCTGCACCTCCTACCCCCCAGAAATATAACCATAACTTGACGAAGATGCATGAAATCAAGATAAATTTCAATCTGAATGCCAGCAAGACATTGGAGCATTACAATGATGAATAAAGAATGGTGTTAACAGCATATATTTCAATTGTGTATCTTAAACCATTACGTACCTTAGATTTGGGCACTTGATCCCAACAAAAGTGAAAACCAAAGCACATGGAAGAGAGTATTTCAACAAAACAAGTTCTTCAAGATGTTCTTTGGTGAAAATGCTGATAGCAGAACCTTCTAGTCGGCTGCAATCAAGAGTGAGGCTCTTAACAACTTTATTACTATAAAGCATGTGCTTCAAAATCTGGGTATTCGGTGAAATTTCCTGCAACGATCCCAGAAGATTTAATCCATAAGTAGATGCAAAGTGAGGTACCATGAAATGGTATGTGGTTTGCAATAAAGCATATATTTCTTCTGTAGGAAAACCTATCTTTTTTATTGTTAATTATATCTCTTTTGCAAAAAAGTCTATGTACTTAACATTGGCTGCTATTTCATTAACATCACCTTCTCAATTGGTTATAAAATTTCCTCTTAAGCCCCAGCACTCCAAACTTCACCTGATAAATGATATCTAAGTTTGAAAAGGCTCATAGAAGTCAGACCTAAATCCTAATGGTTCACTGATAACCTAGCCACTACGTTCAGATAGGTGCCGCAACCTAAAGCAAGTATACCAGGTTGAAATTCTATAGTACATTTCTATCATGGTAATGATCATGCATAGCTGGCTGTTGCTTAAGGAAGTAACGGGTGGCTGTTTTGAGCCCCTCTTTTTTATTCTTTTTATATATTCAACAGTTAAAAGTTTTCTCCCCGTTCAACTGTTGAATATATAGAAAACTGTTTATTTTTAAATTTTATTAGAAATAAATATACAAAAAGGATAATTTTTTTATATGAACTAAATAAATGTGAACCCACACAAACCTCATCAAAAAAAAACAGAAGAAATAGAGAAAGTTCTCAAAACTACCGGTTGTTACTTGATCATTACACAATATATATATATCTATATCACTGCTGTGTGTCTTTCCATAGATGTCTACTTGTGGTCAACTGAAGTACCACATCCAACTGCAAACAATGTCATTCGGATCCTTTAAAAGATCATTTCAACATGAAACTTCGCAATGACAGCTAAAAACCCACGCACATTTCCTATGTAGCTCCAAAGAGCAGAATTCAAAAACTCTTGCAAAAAAAAAATTTTTTCTTTTTGGTTTTCTGTGTAAATCAGAGACAAGACTATTCGGAAAAAAGTGAAACAAATTTCGCAACCCGCGCAAGGGGGAAAAAACACAATAATAAGAAGTAGGAAGGGAGCTAGAAGCCCATAAAGAGTGTGAACTAGGAAACCCATCTCGAAAAAGAGATAGAGATGAAAATAAGAAACTGGGAAAAATATATATATATATACACAAAATAGTAAGGAAAAAGAAACCAAAAAATGGCCGAAGCAAGGAGGGTGGTTGAGACTTACAGAGAAATCAACGGTGGGGAGAGAAGAAAGAGCTTGGGAGGCAGAGAAATGAAGGGTTTTCCAGACAGCAGCTGTCGCGAGGAGGGACTGGAGATCAAGCTTGGTGAAGATTTCATGAAGAATGGTTTGAGGAAGCATCTCCATAGTGGCGCTGGCACCTCTCATCCTCTCCTTGGAAGCTGCCATTAGCTCTTTCTCTTTTCGTAGATGGAAGCCGCGTAACGTTTTTGGATGTGCGTAAGGCGTGAAGAAGAAGAATAAACCCAACTCCATCCGGGCAGACCATACCAGCCCAGACCAGTTAGCCTTTGATCCAGCCCATCATAGCGGAGAAGAGGGAGTCTTCTACGGCCGGGCGCACGCGGCAGCCATGTCCGGCCCAAAAGCATATATTTTTTTATTTTTTTTATGGATAAGTAAAGTTAAGTGTATTACATTTATAAATTAAGTTTTATTATTTTTGAATAGTTTTATGTATTCGTTTTGAATTTTTAAACACAATGACACTTCCATAATTTTCTATATTTTCTATACTAAAAAATTGCGTATATGCATGGCATGGAGAGTCACTGACGTTAATAGATGCACGGCTACGTGAGCACTGGAATGTTACATCGAGAAAGTAAGAGTCAGTTTGGAAACGAGCCACTGTGTGTGTAGGGAGGGAGGGAGGCAAGCAGGCAACCACAATATCATGTGGGTACATTTGCCAGCCCCGCTACTGAATCCTGTCTCTCCGTCTCCGTCTCCGTCCCTGTCCCTGGAACCCAAAGGTTAGCCTCCCGTACACCTCATAAAAAAAATAGGTACAGCACCAAGGCACGACTTAGATAAGTTGCACCTAAGCGCATAGTAACATTATATATATTTCTCATACATTTATATAAAGGATAAATATCATATACAATCAGGTTATTAGTTGTTACTTCACTAAGTAATAACTCCTTTATTTTTAAATATTAATTATTCATAATATTCATCTATATGCATAAATTTATAATGTTAAATTCTACTTTTGATTGTAAACTTTTTATATATTATAAATTTATTTCTCAAAATTTGAACTAATTCATATCTATTATCAAATGATATTAAATATCTATATATAGAAGTCACCCTTGGATGCTCTAGCAGCTCGCACAGGTGTGTATAGAATAATGTGAGTGGGAAATCCATAATTCTAATGTCAGATAGAAGCAATGATCTCGTTAAACCACCCCTAGAAGTACATCTCCATGAGATTCTTGATTATACAAAGTTAATGACATAATAAAAAAGTATAAAGTGAATTTTATTATTATAAATATATATATATAGAAGAATATCTTAAATTGTTAAGATTTAAAAAATATTTTTTAAGTATGAGAAAGAAAGATATTATTACTTAGTTAAATAATAACTGGTTAAATATCAAGGTGCACAAGTTTGCGCCTTAGTTAACTAGGATGCTATTAGCTATAAACCATGGGTGTGTTTGTCATTCCTGTGAAGTTCTCAATATGCAAGTTTTTATTATTATCAACAATAAAAAAAAAAATCTACTACTAATCATTTCTTAATATTTTTCTTATAGCTACCTTACCTTTTATTCATTTCATTACAACCACTCATACGATTATCTTATCTATTTTAATTTTATTTTCTATATTCCTGACCTCCAATCCAATCATATCATACTAGTATTCATATTTCAAAAAATTTTATACTAAAAATTTGTCAAATTTTAAAAACTTTTATCAAATACCAAATACACTCCAAATTGTCCATAAAATCAAAATCTAATTCATCTACCATCTTCAAAATTATTTATTTTATTAACATACAAAATTTCAACTAAATCTAATATGCATGTGTCTCATTTGAAAATAGTTCAAAATCAATGTCATAAAATAATTTAATTTAAATATAAATTTCGAAGTTACATTTTTAACGTTTAATCTATCTAAAATATCATCCGTGAAGTATTGTTACATCCTAACGTTGATGTTCTTCAACGTGATCCTTATTTTTTAAATTTTTAAGATTCAGCGTATACATTGCATTTAAAACTATTTATTCAACCCAAAATGTAAAAATTCAACTTAAATTGAAGACTCTTGTACCCTATAATTTTAATTAATATAATTATAAAAAGCCTAAAGCATTGCATTTGATGCAAAATATATAAAAAATTTCAACTCATATAAACATCAATGAAAGAGAATATGATAAATGACTTGGATCTCAAAAAATGAAAAGAAAAAAGAAAATGAAAGGGCACACATCATCGGTGATCTTCATAGGCTAATGATTTTCGGTACATTTGTGCGAGTAGGAAAATATTAGAGTACATTCCATTGCGCCAATTTGGGTCCATCTGCCACAAATGGGGTCGGGTTTGATTGTAAAATTAACATGTATATCATATATTTATTTAAAATTATGTAGTTTCGTGGAACATTATTTCTTATCTAAATCAGATATTAAAATGGTACAAAGTTAATAGAATGAAAGAGTTTTACATAAATATCAATTTCAAGTTATATTTTCAACATTTAAACCGTATTGCTATAGAATATTATAACATTTAATATATGTAGGATTAATTTCGCAATAGAATACACCCTCCTTAGGGTTCATATGAATGCACTGTAACATACTAGAAATTATCCAACGCCTGCAATTGCAAATGACCCTCTTATGATTATAAAATTATATTTAGCTTAAATAAATATAAATATTTCGAATTTTTTCATTCATATATGACCTTCCATGTAATCTTTATATACATATGTATGCATGTATATATACCAAGTTATCACGTTTGAAAATTCATATATTTTTTATAAATTAAAATTAACACGTTTTCGTTCCCATTTAGAAAAGATAATGGAGATGAGAATTATTATTTTTGAAATTATAAAAATATATCTAAAAATGAAAAGTTTTGTCATATATAAAGATTATGTGTAGGCTACATAGAATCATTCTCTTCTTTGCATACACTAGAATTTATTATTTCTAAATTTTTACATATTCTTTCTAGGGCAAATTCCATATATACCAATGAATTTTATTCCTAATTCCACTTATATATCGAGGAATTTTCATCATAATTCCACTTATACCTATGCCATTAGGGATCCGTTAAACCAGCCTTTCGCCTCCTTGTAAAGTGATAAATATGCCCCAGGTCTAATATAATTTAAGGTTATTTTACTTAAATTTAAATATCTATATTCAAATAATATATAATTTTATAGTATTATAACTATAAAATCATAATTATGAATGGATATATTTGTCATTTCCTAAAGTGTTAACAACCCCTTTAACGGATTCCTAACAACGTTGGTATAAGTGAAATTATGATAAAAATTTATAAATATGAAAGGAATTTTTGAAAATTTATAGATATAAGTAAAATTTGAGGGTATACAAGGAATTCGCCCTTCTTTTTATAATTTCAAAAATTAACAATTTTCACCCTAATTTAACGTTCAATGAAAGTAAAAACTGTTAATTTTTAAATTATAAAAATATACAAATTCATAAATGGCAAATTTTAATACATATGAGCTTACACAAAAATAAAAAGTAAGAAATGGCGCAGAATACACGTAGATTCAATAATTATATGCTCCATGATGATCATTTGGGATAAGACGCATTTTTGCGTCCAGCCATCAATCTATTTTTCTTTTCTTTTTTTTTCTTTTTTTTTTCGAAATTTTAACATCCATGTGTAAGCCTCACCCATTTCTTCATTGCTGTAAAATTTAACAATTTTAATTTATTATTTTATTTTGAATTTAGAAAATGAATAAAATTAACACGAATATATGTATAAGTCTTTTTAAATAATCATATCCCTAATTATATAGAATATACTAAGCTGCAATAAACAACCCACTAAAATTATTTAATTACTAACGGGCTTCGTTTCTAGATAGCCAAGGTTATATAGAAGCGGAACCACGTAACTCTATTAATTTTTAAAATTTTAATTTTTGATAAAATTTTAATTTATTTATTATATTTAGCATTATTTGTTTCTCTTGTGGGCTAAGTTTCATTCCGATCAAGTATTTTTTATGAGTTATATTTGTTAAAAAATATATATTCATATGTAAATAGTGGAATTTTGTTACATTCGCACACGTATTATAATATAATAATATTTTATATAATTATTTATCTAAGTAAAAATGATATTTTAGACGACACTTTTAAAATTGATATTTAATAATTAAACTATTTAATTATGTTAATTTTCATTAGGGCGCATGGAAAATGATATTAGATAAATAAAAAAATTTATAAGACACTATAAAAGATATAATAAATAGAATAATCAACGGTCCAGAATATTAAAAATAAAAAAAGTTAAAAGAAAAAGAGTATCATTGAAGGGAGAGGGATTAAATATTAGTTATGAAACTGTATATTTTCAAATAAGCAGCGCGTGCAAAACATCATGTCTAAGCATATAAAAAAGTCTATAAAATCCAAGTAGGCATTGGAAAATTCCCAAGCCAGTAGCACCTTGACCGGTTCGTCGGAAAGAGGGAAGGAAAAAGATAAAAATAAAGTAACACACGAGTCTCGTGTAAATGTGTAGAGTGGCGCGGCCCAAGATAAATTATTGAATTATTTAAATGTACGTACGTATGTTATGAATGTATGAAGGATGCGTTTGGCATTGAAGAAATCGAGGGGCGGGCTGATAACACAAGCAATTATATTTTAATTTTGATATATGAAAAGAAAAGAAAAGAGAGTGGAATGGATGAGCATCACAGAGCACAAAATCATGTACGTGAAGGAATCATCTGGTTTCCCACAATTCTGTCCATCCCATTCAGAGCAACTTCTTAGATCTTGATGAATACCGTATTTTTTTTAATTTATAATAATAGAAATTAATTAATTGCTGCTTCTACTTGGGAACCCACTCCTACTGCTTGCTTGTGCAGGAACTCGAGGAGGAGGTGCTGCACGTGCTGGAGGTGTCCAAGAATTTTTGTATGTTTGTTATAACCTCACACGTGGAGTTTGAGGCTACAGAGCGGCAATGCTTGCTAGCTAGATTTTTTCTTTTTCCTGTTTATTTTTTTTTTTTTTTTTTTTTTATAACACCGTCTTGATTAGGAAAGGGATGTGCTGCGGGTTCATTAGGCAGCGGCGAAGCATATATGATGCAGACGTCTTCAAAGTTCAAAGTTGTGTGGATATATATATATATATATTATTTATATTTAGGAGGTATTTGTTTGCTCGGGTAACTTTTCAAAATTATTTTTTTAATTTAAAATTTTTTATTCTCTATAACTACTACTCTCTCTTTTAAGTATTTCTCCGCTTTTTAATATACAACGAACTTCTTTCTCAATTATTTTTACACAACTATCTATATGTCTAACTTATCTATTTATATTTTATAGTATTTATTTATCATAATTATTCATATTATATCGTATTATTTTCTTTTATTTAAAATTTTTTATACAAAATTTTCATCAAAAATTTTTATCACTTTAAAACATACCCTTATATTATATTATATAAAAACCTATTTTGTGCCGACGAATTAAGCCATAATTATGGTGTAATTAGCTGCAAAATAGACCCTACATATATTAAAATATAATAATATTTTATACGATCATTTATTTATGTAAAAAATATGTTTTTACCATTTAGACATTGAAAATATAATTTTAAAATTACGTTGATTTTGTATCATTTTAAGATGGTCCCATGCATATACTTAATTTAGATGAAAATTAATATGATGTTAAAATATATTATTTTAAACATAATTGGTGGGAATGGATGTGAACTTGGTGATAGGAAGAATCCATTTACAGCGAACTGAACCGTAATCACTTGATGATTTTCCTCTCACAGCGCATCCAAGGGGCGCATGACATTACTTGAGAGTTTGGGAATACAATTGGAACGAGGCAGTTGTAGACAATGATGGAATTCGAGGTAACTGGGGGCGTATGGATACAATTAATATAAAAATAAATTGAAATGATTGAGGGTGGGGGGGCAGTAGCTGAATTACATTTTTTGAGTTCGTGCACGTGAGAGGTTGATATAGGAGTCGGGCAATCCAAAAATCGAAAGCGGGTGGCAAAAGGATAATGGGACAGTGGACCCCCACGCAAACAAATAACAATGCAGCTGAGACGGCTTCAACGTCCGTCTTTGAAAAACTTCCAATTGGCGACTTTGGATCCGCCGACTCCACTGCCCTTCGATTCTCCTAATGCACATGTATTTATATACACATGCGTGCAAATGCATGCCATCCATACGGACCAAAAATAAAGCGCCGGCCAAAAAAAGAATCGGTCAACATACGGCTTGCAAATTGCAATGCCAGGGCAATCATCTGCCGGCAACTCCTCCATTACCGCCTCCTCAAATCTTTTCAATTAATAGCATCTACTCCATGCATAATTGCACATACATACACACACGCATGCCCCTTCTCTTTTTGACTCGATATTATTTTATTTTATTTTATTTTATTTTTGAAAAATACCCAACCTTCTCCCTCTACATCCCTCTCATGTAAATTTGCATATGGTGAAAAGAAAAAAGAAAAAAAATAATTTCTCCACCGCTTATATTACTCATTTGCCTGTCCCAATTATTTTAAATGAAACTTTTTGTTTTATCCGCACGGATAATTAGTGTAATTTACTAGTTTTTGTTTTTAACGAGTATGGGTGTCATAAATGAATCATAGATTTATATATAATTATGTTGATAGTTGGAACCTACTTCCATTTGCGCAGGTTTTGGAAAAAAGAAAAAAAGGAGTGTGAGCCTTGGGGGATACTTTTGTTCTGTAATTTTCATGAGTCTGGAATTGGTGCACCTGGGTTCATTGAGTTTTGGTGCATAATTACGAAAATGTCACTGATTTTAAAAAATTAAAAAATTAAAAATTTTCAAAAAAAAGTAAAAATTGATACACATGTTAAATATATCTAGATTAATGGTTGTATAAAAAAATTTTAAAAAACAAAAAATAGATGAAATGCACCTAGGTACACTGCCAAGTGCATTTAGTCTACTCGTAATTTTAAAGGATGACTCCGATAAAAAGGAATATGCATGGAGACATTTTTTTAAGAACATGAGATATAAACGGGAATGATATGAAAATTGGAGTGATAGACGGATTACGACGTCATATTAGAGGGTCTTAATGCAATTTCTTTGGATGCATATGCAGTGCATTTCGTTGAAGCGAACCTCACCTTAATTAACGAATGCTGGGAGAGAATGAAGAGAAAGCTAGCCCACCCGAGGGAATTCGGGATACTGTGTTAGATATTTTTAAATTAAATTATTTTATTACATTGATTTGTATTGTATTTTTAATAAAATCCATACCAATATTTAATTTAGATGAAAAAAGCATGCGACTAGAACTTAAAATAATTAATGGATTAGGTTTTACTTTATATCAATAAGGCCTTGTTTGTAGTGGATTGTATTATAATATAACAAATACAGTGGCAGTCTGACTATATTGGAGTATTTCTCATACATATATGTGAAAAAAGACACGAGTTTAAGTGCATATTAACTGATAATGATCTTACACACACATTACCGAATTTATTTGTATATAAAAGTTTATCATTTCCAATCAAAAAAAGTTTATCATTTTTAGATTCTTGCATCTCTTTTTTATGAGATTTTAAAAATAAAAATTCTACCAATATCACAATCTCCAGCGTATGAAAAGTGGTATAATATTTCTTTTTAAAATAGGATTTTTTGCAATATGCCTACAATGTTTTATTGATATTGCATTTGTATTTCTAAATTTACATAAATATCAAAAATACCTTTAAAACTAGCATAAAATTATAGGGGTATTCCTTCTATTGAAATGCCTTTACAATTTTTTTTGTAAAGGACAAAAATGGAGTTGCAATTTTTCAAAAAATTTTGATATATGAAGTAAATATATGTGGCCACAGATGGTAATGAAAAAATATGAAAATACAGAGGATGCACGAGGTTGTCAGAGTGTACGCGTTCGTTACAATCGGTATGTGTGTATTGTACATAGCACATACACATACATACATGAGCTCGTAAATCAGTAACGCGGAGGCGGGTGGCTGGATCACTCAAATCCGTTGGAAGTGGGGCCCACAAGCGTACAAATAGGAAATCTAAGTACGTTTGTTCACATCATCTATAAATGATGATGGCCCGGGCTGCGATTTTGTTTGTATGCTCTCTCTCTCTCTCTCTCGTGTCTGAGGAAGGGAGGGACAGACGGGAAGAAGAGGACAGCAGGAGCCGCTCGTGCACTGCAATGCAAAAACTAAATAAAAACAG
>JAXCLR010000092.1:373552-386192 GCA_035584095.1 Annona squamosa
CTATTTTTAGAGTATTTTAGGTATTTATTTTTTATTTTTGAAAATCAGTAGCATTTTACGTAATTTTAAATTACTAAAATATCACTGATTTTCAAAAATTAAAAATAAATATTTAAGAATATTCAAAAATAGTAAAAATTGATATAAATGTTAAATACACTTTGACTAACATGTTTATGAAAATATTTTTAAAAAATAAAAAATATATATATCTATGTGCCAGGGAGCATGCAGTGCGGGGTCCATCGAATTCCTCCCCAACCTCCACAATTACCTTACTTATATTATAAGCTTTGCGTGAAAACAGATAAAATTTGAGGTGAAAAGCAATAAAGAATATTAATTGTTAAATAATATAATATAATAATAGCAATGATAAGAAGTAAAAATGATAAATTTAAAATAGTTAAATTAGTTGTACGGATACTCGAATAGTTGTGTATAAATAATTGGAAAGTATGGTAGTTATATAGAAAAATGTGAAAAAATAATTAAAAAAATATAATAATTGTAGAGAATGAAAATTTTAAATTAAAAAATTTCAACTGATATTTTTTAACCATTACTAAACAAATCTATAGAGTGTTTATCCAACTCTTATCTGATATTGTCCTTTGGGCCAGAATGCACGCGTTTTGAGATTTATTGTTATTATTTTATTACATAAGAAATGGTCTTGCCGCTCAACTACTCAAAAGTCAAAATCGATTCCGCCCGTTCACGCGGACGCAATTCTCACCGTTGAATGATAAGAGGCTGTTTCAAACTTTTCAAAAAGGGCCGCGTGCCCAAACATACACAAGGCCCAATTTTCCTAAAACTTCGCGTTTCTCCACCTCCGCTCGATATGATCGTTTGGAGGGGGATTTGCACATTTTCCCTCTAGTTTGCTTAATTAACCCTTGTTACCCTTTATTTTTCTATTTACAATAAAAGCCTCCAAGTTTCAACCATCTATATTTTAGATCAGAAGGTACAATTCACATCTTCCAACAATAAAAATGGTGATTTTACCCCTTCCCGTTCCAAAAAAAAAAATTATTTTCTTTTAAATCTTTTTTGTCATTTAATAGGTAATGCATGTCAAAAGTACTTTAAATCGTTAAATAATTATAGCAAAAAATTTGTATGTATTTTTATTTATTAACAGAAATATTCTCAAAAAAATTCATTTAAGGCAAACAAATTCTAAAAATTTGAGCTTTTTATTTTTATTGAAATATAGATAATTACATAATCATTTATTATATTATTTAAAATAATTTTTTGTATAAGAGATATTAGTATATTTTTATGTAATTATCTATCTACATATATACATAAAAAATTATTTTGAATCATGAACCTACATTGGTCAGTTGACTCACAATCCAAGCACACGTGCTAAGCAGCCAAATGTCTAAGGTTTGAGCTCTATTACAGGATTTGTAGGATTGTGAACCCTATGATGTAATAAAAAAATTATTTTGAATGATTAATAAATTATCATACAATTATCTATATTTTTTTGAAAAAGTAATGATCTGTGTTTAAATAAAAAGAAAACTAAACATTCAATTTTTTAAGAATTTTTTACCTTAAATGACAAATTTTTTATTTGCTTGAGAATAATTTTTCATTTAATCTAGAAATGCATATAAAATTTATTTGATTTAAAATAATTTTTAATATTTTTGCTATCAAAATGATGAAGACAGTTTTAAAGAAAATAATTTCTTATACAACATGCAAAGGAAAAAATTTTTTATTTTATCATTTGAAGAACCTAAACTATATATTCTAAGACCTGTTGAAACTTATATATTTCTACTTTAAGTAATAACCTTAATAATTAAAAAAATATTGGCTCAAATGCGGATAAGACTGCAATCTTCTTTAGCTTAAATGTAAATGGTTGTAAAAGAAGGGGTTTGTCTCAGCTACTGGGATCTGCGGGGAATGAGCTCAACCAATATCTTCGCCTTCCGGCTTGGCTTGGCAAATTCAAGGCGGGTTTTATCAGAGGTCTTAAAGAACGAATATGAAACCGAATTCATGGATGAAAGGGGGAGCTATTGTCGTGAGGGTGGAAAAGAGGTGTTAATTAAAGCGGTTGCTCAGGCGTTCCCGGTGTACACGATGAGCATTTTCCTTTTGCCTAAATCATTCTGTAACGACATAAATGGGATGTTGAGCAAATTCTGGTGGGGTCAGAAGGAAGAGTCAAAAGGAAAATTAGCCAGGTTGCATGGAAGGAGATGTGTAAACCAAAGCGGGCGGGAGGGCAGGGGTTTAGGGATTTCCACAAATTCAACTATGCCTTTCTTGCTAAGCAGGTATGGAGACTTGTTGCGGGTAACTCATCGCTATGTATCAGGGTCCTCAAGGCAAAGTACTTCCCGTTTTCTGATATTTGGTCTTGTAAGGCGAAGGCTTCAGATTCATTCACTTGGAAAAGCATTTTAATGGCAAGAGATGTGATTCAGAAAGGATGTAAATGGCGTATAGGCGATGGGAGACGTGCGTCTTTCTTTAATGATGCTTGGCTCAACTCTAAGGTGGACAAGGCGGGGCCTCTCCCAATTTCTATTCCTGAGGACGTTAAAGTTTGTCACTTCATTGATGCTGCAACAAAATCATGGAAGAGGAAGCAGATTCTGGCCGTCGCAGGGGAGGCGATATGGCGTCAGGTAAATTCGATTACTCTATCTCATAGGAGGGATGACTCTATATATTGGATGCACGAACCAAACGACTCCTTTTCTGTTAAGTCGGCATATAGACTTTTATGTTCATATGAAGTGAACCAGGCCCTTTTAGGTTGCTACAAGGCAATTTGGCGACTGAGGCTCCCGAGTAAGGTCATTATCTTTGGATGGCGACTACTCACTGATGCCCTCCCCACTCTCAAGAATCTTTATCATAGGGGCTTTGAGATTGACTGTAGCTGTCTTCTATGTAAGAATGATGTCAAAGATGTGAATCACCTGTTTTTGGAGTGTGCTATGACTCTGGGGGTCTGCTGGAGGGGAGAGAGATTAAATCCTCATGAAACTACAGTCAGAGAAATTATGGAATCTCTTGCGCAGAGGATCAACATTAAGGATCTAACCCTCTTCATTCTGTGCTGCTGGAGGGTATGGTACATTCGAAACAAGTTTAAGGAAGAGAATCTCCAACCGAATTTCAATGACATTTTGGATTGGTGTACTGAATTCCTTTTCCAGCATAAGTGTGCAGGGAAGATATCGATGTCAGGGCTTGTAGATGGCAATCTGGTACCCCGTTGGACCAAACCGCCACCGACTTTTGTGAAGATCAACGTGGATGCGCGCCGTCACGCGAGTATGGATAATTTTGGGTGTGGAGTTGTTATTAGAGATTCATATGGTGATTTTGTTGCGGCTTCTGGCTGGAAACGGGCTGGGGTAAGGGAATCACTTTTCATGGAGGCTACGGCTTTCCTTCTGGGGATTAGATGGGCAGTCCAGCAGGATTTCAGACAAGTGCAATTCGAAACCGACTCCCTCATTTTATACAATTTCATATCTAATTCGGAACCCATAACCTCTGATGTAGGTATTATCATTGATGAGATCAGGTCAATCTTCACTAAGCAATGTTTCATTTTCAGCTCATCATGTTCTTCGGTAAGGTAATGTAGTTGTTCACTCCATAGCTGAATGGATTTTGGTTTCTTCTGAGGACCATCAGTCCTAGTGGGGTAATCCACCCGCTGCTATTTGTAAAAACATTTGTACAAATAATTTTTTGACCATGAATCATTTGGATCACTCTTCCTATACTCCCGTCATCATTGACAGGGAGTAGGACTAGAGTGATTTCCTTTATCAAAAAAAAAATAATAACAATAATAATATTTCTTACTAGAGTTACAGCAACTTTCATAACCCATTATATTTTGGATTTGATCCCACGACTTGCTTAATGCTAAGTCATGGCAAGCATGGTAGGAAAAAAAATGAAAAAGCTAGGCAAGCTAAAATATGAATCTACAAATCTTAATCAACTAGTTTGGAAAGAGGCCTAGTTGCATACGATATATTGTATACACGCTTAAGGTACAATATTTGTTTTGTATTTTATTTTTATTTTTAAATTTTTTTTCATAAACTTATTTTTTAAGTGTATTTAATTCATATATTAAAATATTTTGTCATTTTACAATACTTTTACATATTTTTTTATTTTTTAAAAATCTAGTTTTAAAGAGTGAAAAGTAACATATATGCCCTCTAAATTGATGATTTTTAAAAATTAAAAATGAATATACAAATGGTACCTCCCCCTACATTGTCACTTGCTTGAGCTACGTATGCCATGAAAGAAAAAGAAATCATCCATTCCACCTAGATTAGTCTCCCATTTTTTTCTCTTGCTCGAGCAGTTTAGCTACGACAAACCAAAAGTTTATTGACCTGAATTCTAATTTGAATTTAAACTTAAAATCAACGCACGTCATTATTGTTAGAATTTATGCTTACAGAAATCATGATCGTTAAATTCACTATTTAAATTTTACCAGTAATATTAGAACTAAGGCTTGCATTTTATAAATAAAGATATGGATAAGATGGAAGCAAATTGAATTTTCATGAAGAAAAGTTGCACTCTCGTTGTCATACATGGTAAGATGAGAGAGAGAAGATCATTCCATCCATCCCCGGCATTAGCATTAGAATGAATGAATTCCGCATTTGTTAATCAGCTCCACTACAATGCGTGACTCATCCACAGTTCGCTTTTTTTTTTTGATGGGATCCACAGTTTGCTATTGTGCCAGCCATTGTTTTAGCATTACATATTATAACGTGCCAGTGCAGTGCCATTCTCTCTCATCGCCACATTAGTTTCACTTGAGAAATGCCTGTGAATAAAGTCCACCCCGCGCGTCGCTGCCTGCAAGATGATGTGATGCACGTGTACAACATTGTATCAAACTTTCATCCATCGATCTGTTAATCTTTTTTTTTTGGGGTTTTGAAAAATACGAAAAATACGAAAATGGGATAAGTTCACACAGCACGAATGATGTAATTTCAATGAAGATAACTGCTCTTGGAAAGAATATTTCTTTTAACTTGATAACTGTATTTGGAGTGTGATACAGGCTAAAAGTTCTTAAAACATGAAAAAATGATATAATATAATATGAATAATAATAAGTGAAAAAAGTAAAATTAAAATGTATGGTAAAATTATAAGAAGATGCAAAGAAAATAAAAAGAATGTAGCGATTGGGAAAATTGAAAAGTTTAATTTAAAAATCTTTATATGCAACCAAATGTATTTGTATTATAACTAACGAGGCTTCTCTACCGTGATGAAGCTAATCCTGAGTCTTTAATCCCCTGTTAATTCAACTGTACTTGCGCTTATCTTTTGGCATGTTTTTCCATTTAATATTAGAGATTTTTTTTTATATATACTTTTCACATTCAACATCAAAGATTAGATACTCTTCACATGCTTATACTCAATGCCAATGTGCTTAGGCTGTGGAAAACTATACAACATTAAATAGAAAGGATAGAGTTTTTGTGTATTTAACCTTTTTAGTTTGTGAAATAGCTTAAAAGATTTTAAAGTCTAAATTTTAACAAATTGAACCTTTCAATTTTTTGAAAGTTTATAAATCTAACCTTAAAGACTAATGAGGTTAGAGGGACTTGTATAACTTTTTTGATGAAAGGGACTTGTATAACTTTGGGAAATGATGAAATCGTCCTTATTTTGAAATAAAAGAAATTTAAAATAGTATTAAACATTACCATTTGCTCATTAAGAGAAAACCCTGTGCAAAATGCTCCCCATTAATCCCTTTCTTCTTCATCTCCATTCATTATTCTTTTCTAAAGCACACATTTCACCAATGCCAAATGAGCTAAGTGAAGGCCTCGCAAATATTTGTGACAAGTGTTTGCATATAGTCTATAATAATTTAATTCGATACTTTGAATTTATTAACCTAAATGTTTAATTTAAATGAAATTTAAAAATAAAAATCAAAGTAGGTATAAATTTAACTAATAAAATAATCTAGATAATTTTTTCTTTATAAATATTTAATTACGATGAATTTTAAAAATAAAAATAAAAATGAGTATAAATTTAGTGAACAAATAATTTAGATGATTTTTTATTTTGTGAATTTTAATTTAGATAAATTTTAAAAATAAAATCAAAGTGGCTATAAATTGAATTAACGAAATAATTTAGTCAATTTTTTATTTTATCAATGTTTAATCTAGGTGAATTTTAAAATAAAATCAAAGTGGGTATAAATTTCATTAATGAAATAATTTAGATAATTTTTGTTTTGTGAATGGGTAACATGTGAAAGTTAACATTCATGCAAGTATTAACCTTTAAATTCCGCGATTTCCCATTGATGGTACTATTTATAGAAATTGTTACATCTTAGTTATCCTACCTTCTTATTATTATTTTTAGACCACAGCAATTTCACATAATCATCATGTACATTTTATTTTACAATAGTGGATAGTCATCCCTATCATATCATCTGCTACTATAAAAAAAAAAACTTGATTGCACAATGCAATGGCAAGAAAAGAAAACAAAATGAAAAGCCCGTAACAGAAATGAAAATGCAAAAGAAGTTAAAGTTATAAGTATTAACCAAAGGGACTTGAAGGTTATTTTTGCAAACCTAGAGAAATTGAAGGGTTAACACTAGAATAAGGAGACAAATCAGGTACCTTACGTAGTCTTACGACCTTTACCTTTACCTTTACCACCTAATTACTTCAAAAGCTCTCTTAAGCACTACTATCTCATCAAACAATATTTTAAACTCAGCCAATATCTCTCCATGTGTAGCATTGAGAAAGTCTATCTATTTTGCAAACCTCACTTTCCTTAGAACCATGAGTTCTTGGAAGCAGTATTGGATTCATTTGGCTCCTTGTCAAAAGTATGTCTCAGAACTAGCTGCTCAAGTGCTACAATTTGCTCTTTTTCCATTATTCCACGTCTATAATCTAACTTCTTAAAGAAATAGAAATTGTTATTTGATACAAAAATATTGTCAATTTAAACTAGTCTATGATTCAATTTGAAACCGCCTAAGTTGTGCCAAATTTGAAAAATCCTAAAAAAAGAGAGGCTAATGGAAAACTCGAGATAGGAGAACAAAGCACACGAAAAATTCACAGGAGAACCATCAATCTTTGCTATGGAAAAGTAGTTTGCTTATAAACAAAATGAACAAAAAACTAACACGTTGTTACAAAATAGTTTGCCTGCATAGTATTTTATTTGTGTAATTTACTTGCACTATAATTCTATAAAGTTTGCCTTTAAAAAAGCATGCCCATGTGAAGGAATTGAGGGCCACATGTCATATGCAAGAGTATAACAGGATCATTTTGGATGGTTGAAATTAAGACTATGTTTGGTATCTTACAAGCATGAAAAAATATGACATACGATAGGGCATGTTTCACGAGACATCATTTAGTCTAATAAATTTTTAAAAAACTTTTATCTCTACATTTTAATCATTTTTTCTTATAATAACTTTAATTATTCCAACTCCACCCCTATCATTTTTTATCAATTACACAATTTTTAAAATATTTCATTTCTCATTCCTCACATCAACCCACAATCCCACAAAATATTAATTATCGAACATCCTCCAATCTTAATCTTAACTCGTTTACAAAACTTCAACTCTACTATATTTGTAACTCTTTTATTAAAATCTCAATTCTAGGGTGTGTTTTTTTATATCAAAATTTAGTGTGTTTAGTTGGGTACAAAAATTTTCAACCAAAACTTTCAATCAAGAACTATAAATTATCCTATTTTTCAATCATTTTCACACAACTAACTTATATATTTTAACTTTATTTTTTTTACACTTCATAATTATCTCTATTATATAACATTATTTTTTTTATCGATTTAACAACTTTTACACTAATAGTTTTTTATCAAAATTTTTTATCTCCAACTGAGCATACTCTTAATCTGTTTATAACTTATCTTTCATACGAAACTATGAATTATAAATAGATTAACTATGTAGTTGTAAATAGGTCAAAAACAAAGTTGATTTAACCATTTATATGAAATTAAACAACTAACAACTTTATAAAAATAAAAATAAATATTAACATTGTCAAACACACTTCTATTCCGTCTTTACTTACACTTATATATAGTGTTAAAATAAATAGTATAATATTGAAATAATGAAAAATCTAAAATATTGTCATTTTTTATTTTCTTTAGTCCAAGCTAGTGAGTTGTAAACGAGTTAAATGAAAACAGGTCATGTATCAAGTCGATAAGGTGAAACACTTCAACATATTATCCCCTATTTAATTATACGAGTTGATGAGTTAACAATTTAGAACACATTTATCTAATTTATCTAACCCTAATTCAATTATTAATAGTTTAGGTTAGTGGGTTCATACATTAGCCCATGTCCAGTTACGCCCCCGTGTTTTCTTGCTCTTAGGGACATGTTTCCACGTGGCCTATACTAAATTCACATAGTGGTCTTATTCTCCAGAAGAAAAGGCTCATGAATACCTAATGGAGGACAATTCGACTTGGTCTAATTTTTGCCCAATTACATGCAACATGGTTGCCACCTAGTCATAATGAATACAATATGTGGCTCACACTGGCTCTAAAATCTTGCCATCGTACATTGTGTTTAGTGTTGCTTTTGACTTACTTATTATGTTGCCTAAAGTAGTATGATGCCTTATTGTAATGGTCTAAAATCGAATCATACACTGAAAAAAAAGAGAATTTTTGGGAGTTTATAAATGAGTTTCTGGTTAAATATAGTATAATGCATTTTAAAATCATACAGTTGAGTTGTTAAGCAAAAACGGATAATATCACATTATAAGACCCCTAAACTATAGAGCCAAATGTCACTTTTGAAAATTTGTTATTTCATTTGAGCAATGAGAGAGTATCATATAAGATGACTTAGAATTATTTATATTTTTGCACATTTATAATTTGCCATGTAAGGCAATATAAATTTCAATGTTGGCCTTAAGACGTATTCAAAAGGATTTTAAGGCGCTTGAATGAGATGATAATGTTTTATAAAAAAATTGTACTAAAAATATGAAACATTATATTGAAAATTTAAAATTGTACATATACATATCCTATTCAAGCTTGTGAATCCTTTATAAGATTTTTTTCAATTAATGATACCATTATAGTGAAAAAAAATACAAGAAACACAAAAAAGCGTCCCACAAAAACTGTACTTTCTTCCCTCCCTAAACAAATGTAGAGAAAGAGATAGTGAAAGGCAACATATATAGAAATGTCTAAGGAATAATCCCTATTTAAAGCATTCACAATCTAAGAAGGTGGATTTCTCCATCACCAGCGGGCTTGAATACCTCCAAAAGTCGCTTGCCTAGTAAGAATTTGAGTTGTCTAGTAAGGTGTGTGACTTGAGTTGGGTTCTATTAGGTTTAAGTTAATTTAAACCCAAACCTTAATATTAGAATTGGGGTTTGGGTTAGGTTTGAAGCGGATTAACATTGGTTTTGGTCTTGGTTTCGGGTTAAAACTAGTGTTTCAAGAATTGGACTAAATCAGGCGGTTGGATCAGTCATACTGTGAACTAGTCATGTCTTGGTTCACTGATTTTTTCTGGTTCAACCGCGGTTTGACTGTCGGTTTGCACTGAAAAAATAAAAAATCGGTCACAAAACCGGTTCATTATTCTATTCGGTTTTCAAAACATTGGTTAAAACTTGAGTTATTCTCAAACCAATAGAAATCAAAATTATCGATATAGATAACAATTTTTTTGAAAATTATTACACTTGCACATGAATAATTTATACTTGAATATATTTATATGTCCTATGATATCTCTAGTTTTGATGAAAGTTAGTCTTTAGTCTTCTAATTAAAAGATAATTCCAAGTACAATGAATGTATTGAATTTATCTATTAATAGTTAAGATAACAAAATAACTACGATTATATAAAATCACTATCTAAAGTTTAATAAAAGTGAGACTTATATATCCATAGTCAATTATTAAGTATGTACTAATTTTAAAGAGTTTGTATATTTGCAATTATTTATAAATAAAGTTAATGCAGATATAATAGACTCAACTTTTATAAATAAATGACATTTAAGTTTTAAAATAAATATTTTATAGTTTAATTAAGTTATGATTGCATAAATAGAACCTGTATTATAATTACAGCTAAAATATTTAATGCATAAACAAATATAATTATTTTAATAAATTAGAGAGAATATTGAGTTTGAAATGAGTCGGGGTATTGGTTTCGAGTTATCTTGGGTCGGATTGAAACTGAAGTTATTTTGATAGAATCTCAAAAATAAAATCCAAATTTCATTTTGAAACCTAGTTGGATCGGTAGGTTTGGACCGACTCAGTATTAAGTTGCACCTCTATGTCTAGTTGTCATGCCTCAAAACATGGAAGAAGATAATTTATTCAAACCCACTACGGAATAAAAAAATATCATACTTAATGAACTTGAGGCCAAATAGAACTTTGCAATTTCCTTTTAGAATATTAAAAAGAGTTAGAGAATTACTCTCTACTTCCACCAATTTGATTTACATCTTAGCAGCCCACCTAATTCTCAATAATAGAGCTTTTGTTTCAAGACCCGGACGGTCCATAATCCCATAATGTAACCAACTTTTAACAACAATGAAGTTGCATTTCTATCTCTTATGATTGCACCAAAACTCAACATCTACTATTTGGCCCTCTAGTCAGCATCAACATTCAATTTAGAGAATCCTTCTCTCGGTATCTTCTATTTTTTAATTATCTTGTCTAACTGTCTAGAAATTATATATTTTATTTCATTGCATTTCATTCTTTTCATAAGATTTTTTATTTCTGTAGCTATTTCTACTGCTTCATAGTGATCCATTAAAAATGAGTTAAAGATTTCGCTAAGGGCTCACCTTTGTAATGCTAAGTTACTGGGTGGTTTAGTCTTTTGCGGAATTCTTCATGTTTTCTAATTTACTTTTAAAGGATTCTAATTCATTTCTTAATTCAATTATTTCTTCATCTAGATATTCTTTATTTTCTAATAGTCTATTATATATTTCTGCATTATTTTTTATTACTCTGTTCTTTTCAATTATTACTTCTGCTAGTGTTTTACATATATAGACTAAATTTTTAAGAATAGAAACCATGTTGGGTTCAGAGTTGGTCCCTTTAATATGTTTGAAAATTTTTCAAATTATAAGGAAGTTTCTTATGATTAGTGGGCTGATTTCGGGCCTAGCATATTTTGTTCAATTTAACTAGTCATTCTTTGTGGATTACTTCTTTTAGTTTGTTTGTTTATTTCCTCTAAATCTTTACTTCTTTCGAGTCCATCTTTTTACAGATAAAAGCTCCAACCCTAATAGGCAACACATGTCTTTCAATACGGGAATTACGGATTAACTGTAAAAAGGATTAAGACCTACTTCTTGAAGTTCAGATTTAGATTTGACAAACTGTTTTCAAACCAAACATTTTTCATGCCAACAAAGAATAATTTTGTTAAATGAAACTCATATATACTAGGGGCCCGAAGGCGCCCTTTAGTTAACTACTCTATATCTTGAAAATCAAACATTCAAACTTTCATTAAAAAACTTACAAACTGATAGTCTTTGACAGGTTGCGGAGCTCTTGCTTCTATGCCTTCAGTATGCTTTCTTCTTGTTGTGTCTTTTCTTTTGATTAGCATACTGAATTTATAGAGTTCGAAACTCACCTTGCCATTACACGGATTTGAAACAAAAATAGAAAGAGATTCCTTTCTATCTTATCACTTTGGCTATTGCGCTTTTTTTTACTATTTCGGATCATATGGCATCTTTCACAATAAAAAGAAGGCATAGGCCGATAGCTTTCGGTGACAGGACTGAAAGGGAATCTTTATCAAAAACGGTGCATTTACAGATTACTGCCAAAAAGCAAGCTGCAGTAGATCGCAAAAATAATATCGAAAGGACTTAAAGCATTAAAGAAAATTTACAATGGATAATTATCACCGAAAGGTGATATTGCGTCTATCCTTGTCGGGTCTCGAGCTCCTGCCTCGATTGACGCTTCCCGAATGTCTCCTGTACTGTCTGAGCTACAGGCGGAGAGTCCTTAAACTGCTACTGTAAAAATCAGGCTTCCATTCTATTGGCCAAATTATGAGCTTCTATTCCATCGTAGCTTTCTCCTGAATCTGAATGAGGAGAATGTGGAACTACTACATCTGGTATTGATGCACAATGAAAATCTCCGATTTCTAGGGCTGTCTGATAAGCCTTAACATGGCTTAAGTGTTCTATTTGGCCATCATTTATTCCATAATTACTTGAGAAACCATGACCTTGATATCTAGCAAAATTATCTAAAGAATACACTTTTAAATGTGGCTCTTCTGCTACCAAGAAAGAGAAGGCTGAAAATGTTCTTCCATGATTGGAAGCATACTCAAACTGTCTCCATGCCCTTATTCTTTCGCTGGTGGTTTTTCCGTCTTCTATTTCTGCCATTGAAAATGATTCTTCCATGGGTCTGCACTGAATGGGATCTGCATTTTTGAAGCTTCTTGCTAATACATA
>JAXCLR010000092.1:386292-398116 GCA_035584095.1 Annona squamosa
GATTGTTTTAAACATGTTATTCGTTCATCATATAAACATACTAATGTTTTTGCTCCACTACCATTATTATGTAATCCCTGAACTCCTATTATTACTAGTCCTAAATGAATTTCTCTATATTTCTTTGTCTTTATGTTTTCTTTATCATTTTTGGTTATTAAAGGTATACTTATTTGTTCTTTAGGATCTACACAGCTTATTTCTTGTTCACTTACTGTTTTTATTATTGCTGTTTTTGAAACAAATTTGTCTTGTTCATATATCTTTGCTTTCTTTATTAAATCTAATTTTTTATTTTTAAATTTTTCTAATTGTTCTTCTATATCTATTACCTCGCTAATATTAATCATTGGTTTCTTACTATTTAATCTTACCAACTTTTGCATTTTTTTCCTTTCTTTATTATTTTAGCCGAGTCTTGGGTAACATTTAGCTTATTAAACATTAATTCTAAATTATCTACTGCTTGATTTGTAGCTAGTACTTTTATCTTTTCCTCTAGTAATAACATTTTGCTATCTAAACTGTTTAGTTTATCACATATTCTTATTAATAAAATTGTTTGAGTATTAAATATTCTTGGATATGTTAAATCTGATGATGATTTTCCTTCATATGTTGTTAATCCTATCGGGTCAATGCTATTTCATAATCTTTTTGTACTACTAGATTTGTCATTCTAACAGTAATTTCTTAATTTCGTTACTGATTATCGTTATATTTTTAACTTCTTGAATTACTTTTTCTATTTTTACAATATCTATCTTTTTATTTTCTTCTTGTAATTGTTTCAATTTGGTATTTTCTATTTTTTGGTTTTCTATTATTTCCATATTTTGATTTTTAACATATTCTATGTTTCCGATTAGACTATTAACTTTATTGTTTCTTATGGCTACTTCTCTTTTTATATTTTTTATGCCTTCATTTATTTCTGTATATATTACTTTTAAGTTTTCAGCTAAATTTATTATCAAGTCTATTGTAGTATTATGTTCGCTATTACTGCTATGCATACAGTGGTTCAGCTTTTTTAATGAAAAATTACATTTTATCTCAAAATCTTCTTGCATTATTAATTTACTTGTTTTCTGTTTTATTGCTAAATCTAAATATTCTATTTTATTCATGGTGAAAACCTGATTTGTATTATTAAAGATAGCCATGTTTCTATTTCTTCATAAATTAATTTTCTTAATTGTAAATCTAGTATTATATCTAAATTGTTAGATATTTGTATTCTATGTTCAAGATTTCTTTTTTGAATTCTTATCAAGTTTCTAAAGGCAAATGTACTAATTCTATTTTCTAGATTTAAGGAGTTAAGACTATTTATTATTTGCATATGGTAATTAAGGTCGTGATTAACTGTCATTTCTTAAGTTAACTTCAATTGCTGTAGATAACCATTCTTCTATGTGTTTGTATAAGCTTAATTTTAATTGAATGTTTTGTTTGTTATCTTGAATATAAGGTAATTTCTATTTGATCAATTGTTTCTCTAATTAATATTTTAAATTCTTTTAAACATTTTTTGTCTTTTAATTTCAATATATATATAGTGTTAATTATATCAGTATGATAGTTACGATCTGAATTGTTATTATATTCACTATTCATAGTAGTGCTGTATCCACTCACTATCTTCTATTGTGTTATATGAAGGGAGTTTACTTAAAATTTGTCTTTCAAGGCTTTCTTGAATTTTCAATTCTTCTCTAAATTTTTGTCTACGCCTATGTTCTCTAACCAATTCTTTAATAAATTTTTGGTCTTGTTTATTTTTATAGGGTTCTAGCATTGTGTTAGAGTTTGTATTTATTACATATAAACTTTTTCCATCTACTTTAATCTTAATTCTCATGCTCTGATACCAATTCGGGGGCGATGGCGCTTTGTTTCATTAATTAATGGATATTTTGAATGTGGTTTTGTAAAACTATAATTTCTTGAATTCCAAGATCTAATGAAGACCTTATTGATTCTACTTTTTCTACTATTTTTTCAATAATGAGTTCTTCAATTTGATTTAATTCATCGATATTATTGATAACTGTATCTATTTTTTTAATTATCTTGTCTAACTGTTTATAAATTATATATTTTATTTCATTGCATTTCATTCTTTTCATAAGATTTTTTATTTCTGTCTCTAACTCAGTCTTCCACCTTGGATAATCTTTAAACTTGGCATAAAAGGCAAAAAGGAATTACACCACCCTGCCGCATCCTTGAGATCTACTTGAATACCATCCTTATCCATCTGTTCTTAATGTACCAAATTCTCCAATAAAGGCAGATAAACAACATAAGCAAGTACATATTCTTCAACTTGGAAAGAGTATAAATTATATCACAAATCACAAAGAGAATCACCTTAGACATTTCTTAAAAAAGATGAAATTAACTCTTGTAAAACCTTCTTACATTCCTCCACCTTCCCTTTAATATTATAGAGAAGACATTTGTTCATCACAAAAATGCCTCTACTGATTAGATTTACTCTAATACATAAAACATTCAAGAGCATTTTCCATATGAAAATAAAAATTTTCCTTGCAGCTTAAGCTTCCATAGAGTTTAACTTACGCTGAAGTGATATGATTTAGTTTTATGTTCTTCAGTCCTTGCTTCATTCTTTTGATTTGATATGCTGCCATATAAGCTAACCTCATTATGAATTCCTCTTTAGACTCTAGCCCCCATATTAAATAATCTTCCTTCTCATAATTTGAAATTCTAATACGTTTAATTATATTACAACCATCCTCTCCCACTACCATAGAAATTAAGTTCTTACTTGTAATAAGGTATGTGTGAATCCTTTATAAGATTTTTTTTTGAGACCTAATCCTTTATAAGAATTGATTTAGGCTTATTTAAGATGTGTGGTGTGATAAGACATGCAATGCGCCAATGGCTTAGAAAGATCATTCAGATGAACAACCATATATAGTAGTTGTATAAGATTTAAATTATTTAGATTTAATCACATATGGTTTTGATTTTTTAAGATATATGATTTGGTTGTTCATCATAATTATCTTAGTAGATTAAAATTGAAAATTTGGATTTTTCAAACATACTTACTACGTTCCACCTTAATCTGAAATATATTCACTACATTTATAAAATTCTTAATATAACTACTACTCTTGCAATTGATCTAAAAAATGTCTACTTTGTTAAAAATTGTTCGTTGAATTTTCATAAAGACATAAAATACTTTTGTCATAGAGTAATAAAAATAAAATAAAATAGAAAAATAGAATTAAGTCTCTTTAAATTTAGTGCTTATGTGTAATTAAGGCATTGATGAGTTATGATATTTAATTTTTCAATCTTGCCTAAAATTTGATTAATATATTCGTAATTTCACATATTAACCAATGACGTTAAATCACGAATTTGATGTTTTTGGGATTAAATGCAAACTGTGGATAATTTTAGAATTTTAGAACATAGTGGGTGTATTTGGTTTAAGATCAAATAGAATGAGTATATTTAGGAAAAACCCTCAAAATTTACATTAACTTACATAACAAATTATAAATCCGTAAAGTCCAAATTATTACCAGAATTCTTTTTTGGGCCATTTGCACGTTGCATATCTTATTCCACTTTAGGATGTGCAGTTGCATAAGATATGCAATAAATTACCAGCTTAAAAGAAACTTCCCGTGCTTCGCACTTTCCAAATTTATAATTTATTGTTTACGAAAATATAAATTTGGAATGCTTTTCTGAAATTTTTTTCTATGCAATTATTGTTTATTTTTAATATTTTAATGATTAATAAAAATTATTTTATCTATTGTATTTAATATTATTTATATTATCATAGAAACCTTTTAACTTATTTATTATCACTATGTATGACCCTCATTTATAAATATATAAAATTAATATAATAACATGATTTAATGCTAAATATGAATTTTAAAATAATATTTTGAACATTTGAACTTTTTAAAATATCATTGTAATATGGATAGATGATTTTATAAAATATTATTATATTTTAATACATACAAATGAATTCAACTATGTTTTCCTAACTCACACATAATATATTTATTTTTGAGTAAATGTGACTCGATTTTTTATTAAATGCGCCCGGATATTTTTATTTTTAAATATATTTTTTAAAATAGTAATCTAAGTGTATTTTTATGAACATATTAATTTAAGTGTATTTAAGAGATAGATAAGTTTTACTATTTTTGAAGATTCGTAGATATTTAAAAAAAAAAGAGTATTTTAGTCATTTTTAAAACTTGATACATATATCAAATATATTTAGATTAATAATTATATAACAAGGTTTCAAAAAAAAAATTTAAAAATAATTTTTTTCAAATAAGTACATAGAAGCTAAGTGCACTTGGGTGCACAGTTTCTACGTTCATGTGACTTATGCGCATATTTAATTTGAATAAAACTTAGTCTATTAGTCAAATATAATGTTAAATATAATAAATAAGTTGAATTTTACATAATTCAAGAGCCTATCAAAAATAAAAGAGAGTACATGGGGTTACATCGAAGTTGAGCTCAAACAAATTTCAATCATGATGCGCTAAGATAATTTTCGATGGATAAGTGGATCATATGGTCAATGTCTTGTAAAACAGGAAAAAAAAGAAAAAGAAAAAAAATAAAAATGAGAAGTCATGTATGCTTTTATTTACTTGGGGGCGACAACGTGTAAGGAGAAAAAATATGCAATGAGCGTGTAGCAAGAAAAGAAGGTGAGATGATGAAGAGTTGGGATCAAGCCTATCATAGAAAGTGGCGTCTGAGCGCCTCGTGTCGTGTTCGTGGACAAATCTTGTTTCCTCTTGGAATTTAACTACCAAATCTAGACAAGAAAAATAGAAAGACCGATTTGGAAAAATAATTAAAACGAAGAGGCCGCAAAAATCCAGACCCACTCAATGCACGAGGGGGCAACCCTAGACGGGATCCGATTATCGACAGATCTCTTCCCATGGTCAATCCAATCCAATCCATGAGAAACCGATGCAGATGAGGTTAGATCCAACCGAATTCCTGCAACACTGCTGAAAGTTGGGGTAAAGGCCGAGATTTGGGAACAACGTATACCTCGAAACTCCCAACTTTTATTATTATTGTTTAAATCCGGTGCTTATTGGGGGATCCTTTCTGAAAATTTTGTTGCTTGAATCTGTGGTAGGAAGAGAGAACGAGGCGATTATTTCTCACAAGCTAGGGTTTTTATTTTTATTTTTATTTTATTATTATCATTATTGTTATTATTATTATTTCTCGAGGACGCCCGAGCTGGAGATCAGGTTCCTATTGAAGGGGTAGCGGCTGAGGTTTGGTGGATTCGATTTGCAGGGGTTTTTCCGGTTAAGAAACGAGAAAGGCGGTAGGGTTTTTGGGAGTTGAACTTTGGGGATGTGTGAGGGTTTGGATTTTTCCGCAAAGTGTTTCGTAATTCTGAAAGGTGGGCCTGTGTTTGGTGCTTCTGAGGATTGAAGAGTTTGGAGGAGAACATGGGACTGTTGATTCGTAGGTTTAATATCATATAAACATCAAAAGCCGTTTTATTATTATTATTATTATTTCTTTGTTTGTTGTTTTTCCTCTCTTGTTAAAAAGATGCATGCGAGGCATCGCAGTTCCAGTGACGGAGTCAGGTCGAGCTCGGCAGGGATGTATAACTCAGATTACCGAAGCTTCAGTCGTGGAGGATTTGGACGTGGACCACCAAAAGCTTACCCTTCGGCTGCTCCTCCTCCTCCTCCGCCACTACCGCCTGCTCTCCCTCCCCGCAGGGTTGGCGACATTTTCATGGAGGCTGGTCGGCTTGCTGCGGAGTACTTGGTTTCTCAGGGATTGCTGCCATCCAGTTCACTTCCAGAGAATAAATGGCAGAATGGTCATAGTCAGGAATTCCGGGTGCAAGACAGAGAATACCCGCCAATGCCTCCAGAGGGTAGGAGTTCATCCTTGAGCCGGTTTGGGAATGTTGGTCCAGATGGTGGCTCTAGTCGGAGAAGGTTTCCTGATGAGTTCAATTCAACTCTTCCAAGGAATCGTCTGAGATTAAGGAAGAGAAATGGGCACTTCAAAGGGGGCTATGGTTTAGACTGGAGTAGAGAAAATGGAAGGGGTGGGTCATGGCCAGCACAGACTAGGGGCTTTCCTGATGTTATGGATGGTGAAGATGATTTTGCAGTTGGATACTATAGAGATCAAAGGTTCAATTTTGATGTGGGCAGTGGGGCATTGAAAGCTGTTGCCTCTGAACAACAGTCAAGAGATGAAATGGACTATGACTCTGATGAGCTAGAAACATATGAGTTCCCCAGTGACTCTAGAAGCAAGCCAAATTCTTCCAGTGCATTGAAAGAACCTGCACAGCCGACTGGTGTAAATTCGGGCAAAGGGCTTAATGATACTAATTCGAAGTCAAGTCCCTCTGGCACTCCAAAAGAAACTCCGCGTGGAACAGATACGAATTCATACGATGAGCCAGCCGATTCTGTAGCTGTTAGTCCTGGTACAGAAAATGTAGAAAACACCATGTGCGGTGATGAAACGGGAAAAGAAACAGCGAAGGAGAAGTCGGACGAGGAAGATTCAGTGGAGAATGATACTGTGAGCAAGCAGGGCAGTGATTTGCTACAGATGTGCAATTTTACGAAGGTGCCAACAAAGACCCGTTCTTCGTTGTCATCAAGGGCATTAAGGGCTGATCAAGTACCCACTTCTGAAAGAAAGAGTGCACGTGAGTTGTCTCTGGCGACAAATAAAACCCCTGAAGAAGAAGATTCTCTTGATGTCTCAAATAGTAATTCAGTGGCAACCCCAACTGACATTTCGAAAAGTTTCCCTACTGATTCAGTGATAATTCCTTCTCCCGAGCCTGTGAATGAAGCTAGAAATTCAGAAACTGCTTTGGATGTAGAGAAGGGAATATCCCTGAGCCCACAGCCTATGCCAGATTCATCATTTATGGATCAAGAAGAATCAAGTGATGCACCCCCAGGATTCGATGGATGTAGACCAGTTGCAGCACCACTCGAAGACTCTCCAGTCTTGGATGCGATTAGACCTGTTGCCGTGTCAAGTGAGGGCTCCCTGCATTTTGACACACACAGGCCTATTACAGGATCAAATGAAGATGAAAGTTCTGCACAGCAGGAGAAAATTAAGGAGGGAATCAAGAGACCCAGGGAATGGCCCACATCTGTTGTCTTGCAGGAGGATGATTGTTTCCAGTATCATAGCTTGAGAGCAAAGAAGCCAATTACACAGTTTGAGAGATTTCCACCAGATGTAGTAATGGTTGAGGCAGTTGATCAAGAGGCAGCTGATGGTGCTTCTTCCAAGGGGCTGACTGAATCTGGTACTGAATATATAGAAGCGAAGCAGCTTCCACCCAGTTCCTTTAAAATATGTGACCTCAACCTTACAGATGTTTCTGAGGTTACTGAGAACCCACACGATGTTGGTCAGGGTCGTGCTACTGCTTTAGAAGTTGAAAAAAATTCACCAGTTGATGTTGGTCTGTCAATAAATAATACCATCAAGGACACTGGTAGCGTCAGTGGATGTTCAAGTGATCCCAAAGAGGTTACTGTGATTGATGTGCCAGATGATCCAGTCATAGAGGGCAGGGTCTTTGATACTGCAGAGCAAAAGTGAGTTCCTTTTGTCAATGTTGAAATTTTCTGTTCCGTTCTACCCCCCCCCCCGTCAGGTCAATCAATATGACCGGGTTGTCTGACTGCACAATTTTTTTACTACCTATTTTATATTTGCATGTGATTATTGTTCATCATGATTGTCATACGTACTATTTGAGAGGCGGCTGAGGAATTTTATGGAAGAAAAGAATGAAAAATGGTATAAATGGCACTGATTGTAGCTTTAGAGTTACTTCCAGGCGTGCCTTTGAGACTAGTTAAAGTCAACTAGGTTCCATTGAATAAGAATGCAAAGTCAAGGTTGTCCATAAAATATCAATGCCAAGTAATGCTTGCCTTTGTTGCATAATTTTCTTCGCTCTGTTCGATGGTCAATCTTCTGAAACTTGATGCTCATGAAGCAGGAATGACACAATATATTCAAGCATAGAAAGTTTTCTGAATCATCCAGAACATACTGTTGATCTTCCACATGTTCAGGACAGTTATGGTCAATCATTTTCAGAGTTTCTAGGAACAGACATCTCCAATTGTTCATCAGTACCCACTGGGATCACTGACCTACAGGCCGAAATGACTCTTCACAATCAAGAGGTACCCATCTTAAACTAAATTGTGTTCTCAGTAGAGATAATAACATTGATTTGAACAAGTATTTGTTTGGATTGTAATTGCATTCACTGCAAATCGAATTTGGTTTTCTGTAAACATAATTTCAATTGCATTATGTGTTTTCTAGTAATTCCATTCTACTAACAATTTCTTCTTTGATGCAATTCAACTTTTTTTTTTCCCCTTCTTTTCCAGGGAATCCTTCCTGATGATGATTCGCTCTTTTTTTCTCTGGGAGAAATACCAATGAGTATGTTAAACATATGATGGAATTGCATTGCTTTTGAATTTGGTTGATCCACTTCTACTGATAGATATTTGGTCTTGTGCTTCAATTTCAAAGAATTTGACTTATTTCTGGAGGATAATGTAAGGAATTCTTTTTAGGCATGAAGCTGATCATTTTAATAGCTGAGAACTAGAAAATAAAATTTCAGGAGTTCACTCAAGATGCATAAATGAGTTGCTCTCTGGAAAATTTCCTTTCTCATCTGGACTACATTTATGTCTGCTCATCCAAACTTGTATGGCAGGATCACCATGATATTCATATAATATGGAATAACTATCAGATGTCTGATTTTGAAATGAACAAAGAAGCATTAAGTTAGAAAATTGAAAGTAAAAAAATTCAAAATCACATATTGATATGAACTTGTCTTGGCTAGGACACACCAGATTTATTCTGCTGACACAATATTGGCTAGAAGGGAACGAATGAAAACCATAAATTGGGTTGTTTATTTCCTGAAATCTCTTGTTGCAATCTTCTTTCTATATCCATCTTTTTACAGGTCAGCCACAACCCCGTGACCACAAGATTGTCACTAACCAGTCTATTACATTGCAGCTAGCCCCTGCTTACACTTAACTGGGCTCAAAATTTCTTCCCAACCATCTGTTTGACCTTGTCCCCAATTGAAAACCTGGTATATTCCCCATTGCATTCCTACCACATATATGTGGAGTGTACTCAAGATGCATACTTGCTGTCTCTAGAACATGCTTTTCTCCTGTGAATTGCATCGTATCTGCTCATTCAAACTTGTATGGCAGCATGGCCATGGCATTTGTATAATTACAGTACAACAACCAGATATGTGATTTGAATGGAATAAACGAGCATGAACTTACTATATTGAAAACAAAAAGTTCAAAATGGCATATAGGTGGCAATGCCACTTGGCATAAACAAACATCACCATCCTTCGATGGTCCTTATATGGAAGTTAAAGTACATGAAGTCCCACTGTGGAATATATGTTTCAAAAGTGGGCCTTCTTTTGCACTGTAATTAGGGGTCATTATTTAGGTGGTGACTCTGATTCTAGTATCCTATTGGTTTCTAATTCTCCGAGTGCCGGATCCAACACAAAATCAGTTTCAAAATTTTCTGATGGGCATGTGGCAACTGATTCAGAATTATGCCGTAAATCTCTGCATGATTAAGTAATCTTGTTTCTCTTCAATGGACTGTTATGGGCTGAGATGTAAATTTATGCTCATATTATATAAATTTCCTACTGACTAGTGATTCTTCGCTAAAGACTTCTGCTGACTTGAATCTTGTATGGTATTTGATTTTTCAATGGCTAGAATGCGAATTATATTTCTTTGCTTAGCAGCTTATGGGTTTTGTACTGACATTTCAATGGTTTTCATTTACAAAAAAAACTATAGGAATTGCAAATTTGCAATCATTCTAGAGTCAAGCATCTCTACCAATTTGAAACATAAGGCGATCTCAGTATCTTGTGGAGTTTTTCTGTCAAGAGTTTGGTTTAGATTTTTATCATTATTTGGCAGCATTTCTGAAAACGTATAGAAATAGAAAGCTCTTGACTTCTGATGTTTGATGGTTTTGTATCTAATTGATTTGACTAATGTTGCTGACTTGCTGTGTGTTTCCATTTTTTTTGTTTCCTCATTCCTCATGCTGTTTATCTTTTCTTAGATGGCTTATATTTGTTTTCAGGTTTTGCGGGAGTTTGGGGTCCACCACCTCAGGAGTATGGCAAGCCTTTCTGAAACATTGTGCATTTAGATTCCATACTTGTGGATAATATTAATCTGCAGCTCATGCCAGGCCCAAGAAATTCGGATCTAATGTTGTGCACCTAGATTTTGTGTTCTTGTTTTTGAGATTTCTGTTATAGCAGATGTTGATAATCAAAATTTTAATCTATTTTGGCTTTATGTAAAATCATCATGTTATCATTTCCTGAATCCTCCTGCAACTGAGGTTCCTGAAATATCACAAGACAATTTCTTTTGTGCATTGACTTTAGGAATATCACAAGAAAAAAAAAAATCTCAGGAGTAAGGATTATTGAAATACCACAAGACAAATTTCCTTTCTTGCTGTTTTATAAACTGTTATGATTTTGGCATGTGAGGATGGTTGATGGATGAACTCAGAAGAGTAAGACATTGCATACTGGCACATGCGGGTTACTGTACTGATATGCCAAGCTATCGGCTGATTTTCAGGTATCCACTTGGTTTGTGTGAGGAACTTCGAATTTGCTCACAGTATCTGTTAGCTATGGAATATTTGTTCTTTCAGTTGAATTGAGGGCATCCATGTTTTCTTTTTTAACTGCATAGTGCCCAAACACAGGCGTTTTGTTTCCCAAAATTCCCCCATGGAAACAATTATTGAAGTTGGTATGTTTGGAGCCTGATCAAGTGTTTCATATTGGGTATGAATTTAAAACTCCAGCAGATCATACTTGTTTGAAGACCCACTTGATGGCAAGGAATCCCGACCTAGTTTTTTGCTCAGCTTGGTTGCTCATCTGGTCAAAAATGGTAATTACTCACTAATCATTGTTTCTTTAGCCACTGGTGAGTCGGTTCTGGTAGTTGAGGGTTTTGTCATGTCATATGTTGGATTATTAGACTGAAAAAGCCATCTTCTATATGTAGGTGTAGGATTTTAGGTTCTGGCTGTGTTTGTTAAACATCAACTATCGGGAATCTTATAAAGAGCCAGGTAACGTTCATTTTTAAGTTCAAGAACCGAAGCTTCCTAGAAACCACTATTTAGCCCTTTGGAAGTTTTTCAGTATGAAAATTATTGATCAGAAAGTTAATTCCATATTTTATCAAGCTAGACCTTTGTCAGTAGTTTGAGGATGAAAATGGTTAGCCTCATAAAGGCAGTGTATGTTTTTGTCAATATTGGATCATCTGTCCATGTTGCTAGTGTTGCACGTGATGGCTGGAATGACTATATATGTGGTTGTCTATATGAAGAAGGTGATTTAAGAAGATCAAGCCAGGATAGCGACAGCCCTTTTTTCTTTGTTTGTCCTATCTCAAGCCATTTATTTCTGAAAAGTTGAAGATGAGTTGGAGCGAGGAGGATCCTGACTCCATTGGGCAGCTTTCCAAGTAGTAAGGACTGCAGGTTTATGAGGCTGAGCTTAAGGAGGCTGATGAGAAAAAGCAAGCTTCGTTAGCCATGTAATGTTGCTAAGAACTCATGCTTGATGCCCCAAGTAAGCTTATCACTGACCTGTTCAATG
>JAXCLR010000092.1:412342-446441 GCA_035584095.1 Annona squamosa
TACCATTAAATTAATTATATATAAAAATAGATTTCTTGATTAGGTGCGTGTTTTGCAAATATTTGCAGAGAGTGGGCACCTCGTAAATACATCAGGCATACATCTACGCATACACCACGCCCGCGGTCCGTGCTCGCCGCTGTCCACATCCCCACCGCTGTCTCCAGCACGCATTCTCCAGCATGATCAAGCCCGGGTGCGAGCCCTGAGCAAGAGGCTGGGGCGCAAGGCCGCCGCAGATTCTTTCGGCAGCAGTAGTACTAGTGATAGTGACAGCATCCCACTGAAACCCGGCCGATTCGTCGGCATCGGCAACTACGTCATCACCATCGACTTGGGCACCCCAAAGAAGTCATACATCGTGGTCGTAGACACCGGCAGCTCCTTCAACTGGCTCCAATGCCGGCCCTGCACCGTCTACTGCCATGACCAGACCGGCCCAATCTTCGACCCCACCACTTCCAAAACCTACAAAAAACTCTCCTGCACCACCTCCGAATGCGATGCCCTCACCGTAGCCACCCTCAACCCCGCCGCATGTGCCTCTTCCGGTACCTGTTTGTACCAAGCAAGCTACGGCGACGGATCCTTCTCCGTGGGCGAGCTGAGCCAGGATTCACTGTCACTGCCGGCTGCTGCTGCCACTCTCAGAAGCTTCGTCTTTGGATGCGGCCTGGACAACGAAGGCCTGTTTGGACACTCCGCGGGGCTCATTGGTCTGGCTAGAAACAAGCTCTCTCTGCTGGGCCAGCTATCTCCGTCCTTGGGCTATGCCTTCTCCTATTGCCTCCCCACATCCTCCTCTTCAACCGGCACACTCTCTATTGGTAAAGGCTCTTACAATCCATCCAAATTCGTTTACACCCCCATGCTATCAGACCCCAGCGACCACACGCTCTACTTCCTACGCCTCACCGGTGTGACGGTTTCGGGGAAGGCAGTACATGTTTCACCATCTTCTGGCGCTAGCAGTAGTCCGACAATCATAGACTCTGGAACTGTGATCACGAGACTGGATCCCATCGCATACGCAGCCCTGAGGGATGCATTCAAATCGAGCATGAGAAAGTTTCCCACTTCCCCGGCGTATTCCATTCTGGATACTTGCTACCGAGGTAGCCCCAGAAGCCTTTCGGTGCCGGAGGTGGCTCTGGTGTTCGAGGGAGGTGCGGCCCTCAGGCTGGGGATTGACAACCTTCTCTACGAAGTAAAGGCCGGAATCAGTTGCCTGGCATTTGCTCCTGGAAGTGGTTCCTTTTCTATTATTGGAAACCACCAGCAACTCACCTATACTGTCGCCTACGACGTTACCAATTCAAGGATTGGATTTGCTGCTGGAGGCTGTGCTTGATATATATATATTTCGATTGCAAATTAAAGGCTACGGAATAAAAATTCCTCCCTGCATGCAAGCGTATATATATATTCTTAATCATTTGGGGGGTGTACCAATCTATCCGTATGGATCTGTATCTAGTCTGTAAAAAGGAATCGTGTAATACTTGTATTGTTCATGCATGCACGCATGCGAGACATTAGTTTGTGGTCTCATAAAAGTTTGGTGGACCAACTCGACTAGCTTGGTTTGCTGCATGCTATGTATATAAGCAACTTCTTTTTTTATTTCTGATTTAGTGCAATATGTATGTAAAGTTCTTAGAACAATCTCCAAATCCATTATTGGAGGTCGAGATAGTTACTTAGACCATGACCACGACAACAAATTTTCTTAAATAAAATTTGGCAAAGAAATATACGTACCAAACAAATTGATTGTATATTTGGCCACGCATTGAACCGTTGCATATAAACAAATGTAGTCATTTTTTAATAACTTTCCGAAGAGATGCGAATAATATATTATGCAATTATATTTGTTTGATTGAAAATACTGTTAAAAATTAGTAACAACAGTTTTCAAGTTGGTCACGTAGAAAAATTTAAATTTTGCTGCAATATATGATCACATATAAGAAATTTTTTTGAAAATTAAATTAGCACATGGGCGGGTAAATGAACGTGAGCCAACACAAAGCATCTTTGGACACGGCTTTGGTTGGTTGGTTGCAAGTGGAGTTGTTATCAAGGGACCGGTACTTGCAACTTAGTTGTGGGAGACATCATTACATGCAATTTGGGCAAAAGAGAGGTCCATCTCTTCTATTCCAAATATAAATTACACCTTAAAAAGATTCCCATCTGCCTTTCATTCTTTTAGCTATGTAGATAGCTAGCTAGCTAGCTATCATCCATCAGGGCCAATGATTTTTTGGGGGTGCCACGGGTTAATTGGTGGACCATCTTCCAACTATACATGAATTATTGGAGACCCATGTCATTGAGAGGCCGGTCGAAAAGACGTTTCTCCTGTCGTATTCGTTTGGTGGCTGCCGCTTATCTCTACATATATATATATATATATAAAATAATATTTCATATCAATTATTAATGCACGTAAAAATTAAATGGTCCCCGAATTAATTAAGCATTTCACGCAAAACACATATTCTTTTGCCACGATTTCGTCATGGCCCATGTATAAAGTATTGGGGTCGAAATCACTTGAAGAATATTAATTCAATTTCTGCAATGAAATCAACATTTTTTGCAATAATTATTTTTTGAAAAGATACGAATTGGTAATATAAATAATTGCCGTAATAAATTCATGTTGCAAAAAAATCACTTGTTAGTGCCAATGTTGCAAAAAAATCACTTGTTAGTGCCAAGACTAGTACTGTATATATATATATATATATATATAAAACTGCTGTTGTCACAACATTAAGTGCAGCTTTTAGTGACATAATTTCGTATTTTTAGTGACGTATTCAAAATGCAAAAATGTAATCATAGGTAGAACACTCATGGTGAGCAAATTAAAGGAGAGAGATTCCACGTTGGAAAGATTGTTCAATACATGTATATGTATATACTATTAATAAAACGTCAGCATCAACTGTCGTCATGATCCATCATGTACAGAACAAATTCGATCTAGTGCATGTTATCCCTTTTATTTTATTTATTTTATTTATTTTTCCCCTTGAGGTCTGTTATCCATGTACTCTAGAGTCTAGAATGGGTGTGGTCCGTCCAAGTATTTGCACTGCAATCCACGCAAACTAAGTATATATAAACGATTCAATGAAACATCTTCTGTTTTTTTCGATCCCGCATTTCCATAGAAATATTACTTGGATGGAATTGACTGCACGTCATAACCCTCCCACACCGCACCGTTAATTTAATCGAATATCTAATGGCTTGTTATTTTTACTACCTACGTAAGGATAGCGGTTTTCCATTTCATATAGTATCTTCCATTTTTAATATTTTTTTTGCCCCATTGCATTTGTTTTTCTAATAGAGCAAGTTTTATCCTAATTTTAAAGATTCTTATATTGTGAAATAGAATCTTTGTTATTCTTGTTTACCTTTTTCTATCCGACCTTACTTCCGGATGGGTGAGATAGGACTAGAGGTACAACTCAGGCCAGATCCATTTGGTTAAAGGTTAATTCTATTTTTATCATATTCTTAAAAACTTCTTCCTTATTCCATATAAAAATTCTACTCTATGTGCATTTAAACTTATATGCTCTATTTTTTTAAAGGTCAGGTTGGTTTTGATTTCAATTTTAAATTAGCTATTTGAAATAGTATTTATATTACATTTAAAATTATAAATTTATTATAAATCTTACTTAAAAACTTATGATCAAGATGATAATAATATAGTTTTAAACAACCTTTTATTAAATATTGTTAAAAGTAGATAAATTAAAAAGTTTCTAGATATTCGAAGAATATATTTATATATTTCAATATAAAAGATATTTCATAAAACATATAGAATATATATTAATAATTTATTCATTTTTACTTGGAATCTACTCTATTCTATGAATATAAACAAAGAAATTTATCCTATTCATTTTAGGATATCCAATAAGTTAGCCTATAAGTATTCTACCTAAATTACACCCCTAAATAGGATATGAGAGAAATACTTTAAAAATGCATATGTGCCATATTTGTTGAAAATATAGTAAATTAATAAAAATATTTAGATCCATTGTCATATAAATTAAAATGTAATAACAGTTTACAAAATTAGTTACCCACACAACATTGATATTTTTGATGATTTAGATGTTGAAAATACAATTTAAATTTGATATTTAACATTAAATTATTTATTATGTTGATTTGAATGTTGAAAATATCATTTCAAATTGATATTTAAGGTCAAAAAATTGATATTTAGCATTAATTACGTCATTATGTTAACATTACACATTTTACCCAATGATGCTAGATAAATAAATAAATAGGTTTTCATCATATTAAATGATGTTAATTACAATAAATAAAGTGATCTTATATCAAATATTAAAATATTAAACATGAAAATGGTTAATTACAAAGATTAATATGATGTTAAATACAATAAATAAAGTGATTTTATATCAAATATTAAAATATTAAACATGAAAATGGTTAATTACAAAGAATGGGAGTTTCATAGAAGCAAACTTTGCATACTTCACATGGAATATAATAATAAATTTATTAATAGAAACGTTATTAGCAACCAATATTTGCCAATATTATTACACGTGACCATTAGCAACAAGGCACTATACCATTAAGATGGAAATAAATTTTATGCAATGAAAAATTTGTTTTCAATTTCGTTGCTAACAATTCATTAAAAGTTTGTTGTTAAAAATAATCCTATAACATTCAATATTAGCTAAAAACTCAAATTTATAGCAACCGAATTCCATTTAATTAATAAACACCATGTCTAAAATGTAAAGCTTTTTAATCAGATATGGTTTTCCATTAGTAAAATAGATTTCCTTGAAGTGGATCTCTGTCCTAATTTTTTCTGCTGTGACTCACCCAAGCTTCCATTTTACCTAATTCCCTCGCGCTTTCACAGTTCTGGCTGAAAGTCATTTTCCCTCTGAAATTCCGCTATATCACCAGAGACTTGAGCTCACGCCTTCCCTCCTGACCCTCTCGTGCCCGTGGCTTCCAAACCCCTGCTCACGCCTAACCTCCTACAGCGCGTTGATCATTTCCCCCCTGTGGCAGAAATGCTACTTCAAACACCGGCTGAGAATCGTCAGCGGCAGCGTCTTAAGCTTCCTCCTTTGCTATTTCTTCATCCCTGTCAAGCTCTCCTTGAAGATTCCGATCTCCCAAGTAAAGGCTCTCCCCCCTCTCTCTTTCTCCTTGATGATTCTGATCTCCCTCTCTATTCTCTCCCTGTTAATTCAATGATTCCCCTTCTCTCTGCAGGTCATCTACCACAGCCGGACATCTCACTCGAGCCATTTCGTCCTTGTCAGGCTCTCCTTGAATACTTCCATATCCCGGAATTGGTATTTTGCCGATTTTGACGAGTTGAAAAAGCTGTAAATCTACTGTTTTCATATTATCAGGTTTGACGAGTTGTACAATAATGCACTCTGATATTGTCAGGTTGAAGTTGTTTGAACTCTACTAGTCATGTATTCCAAAGCTAAGTGTGTAATAATATCTTATATTTGAAATGTAATTGATTGAGTTTATTTATTAATGGAAGTCTTACTTGGTTCTCCTTATAATGAAATATATGTTTATGAGTTATGCAAATGTAATGTTGATTCCGAAAACAAAATATGATGTTGCATCTTGGAACAGGAATAAATAGGTATTAAACAGGTTTTCTTTTCAAGTCAAGATACTTTCAGGTCCTGTGAGTTTTTAATACAAATTTTTGGTTATCAAGAATCATATTTGGCAGTTTTTAATTTATTTGCAACTATACACAATTTGTTAATAATTTGCCTACTTGTTTACTGTACATGGGTTGGGGTTGACATTTTTTAAATCAACGAGGATTAGGATTAAGCTCCAACCTGAGTTGTTAACACCCCTGAATAAGTACAAAACACTTTTAATAAAACCATATAAATTATTTATAGGAACTTAGATTTATTAGATATATATTTAACTATATAACTTTTTAATATGAGGACGGACTAATGAAAGTGCTTTAACTTTGTGGCTTCTTTTTTTGTAAATATATTTTTATTGTTTGATTGCATAAATGTTGTCCAAATTATGTCCTTCACATGTTTTTTAATGAAACAAAAATATTGTCAATAATTTTTTTGAAGTGTAAAATATTATCAATGTTGTTTGCACATTTTAATAACAATATTATCATTTTGTATTTTAGCAATTTTAATTGTAATTCAAATTTTATATTTATGTTATTTTTGTTGAAGTTAAACATACATATTCAACAAGGTAAAGGTGCAAATAAAATCGTCAAAAAGAAAGGTTTTATTAACTTTTTGCCATGATAATTGTATTTTACTTTTATTAAATAGTAAAATATTGAAGCATTAACATTTAAATTTATCAATTTTTAAATATTGAGGCATTAAAAACATTTAAATTTATCATGGATGTGACATTTTACTAAAATGCATGTAAATTAGTAAACTCATCAGACTTGTCTCAACACTTATGATCTTGAAAGAGGAATCGAATGTCAAAATAGCTACTAGCCTCTAATCGAAAGATGAAATCATAGCCCCTGCTCATTGTAAATAGTTGCCTCTACTTGCTACTATGGTTAGTGTTGTCATGTGTTTTTGATGACACTTGTGGAGAAGAAGGCTCTAGGGAAGCAGGTGGAAATAGGGGAGAAGACGACGAAGCAGGTGGAGATAAGGGAGAAGATGACTCTACAGGCGGAGAAAAGAACAAATGCCATTGACACTGGTGGAGAGGAGGGAAAAGAAGATGACTCCGTGTGATACTCCATGGGAGGTCTGGATGATGAAAGTTTGAGGAGGAAGAATATTGAGCAAATATATGTGAGATTTTAGAATAGGACTTTTTCATATTGTGTATGTGTACACGGGGCTGGTCGGGTCTCGATAGGCCTTCGCCATGCCTTGACTAAAAATTTGGATGTGTTTGATAATAAGAGAAAAATATTCATTTAAAATTTTTTATTTTCCATAACTATCTTATTTAATCATTTTTTTAATATATTCTTATAAAACTACCTTACTTTCTAATTATTTCTATATAATTATCCATACAATTAACTTATCTATTTTAATTTTATCCCTTTTACTCTTAATCATTACCTCTACCTTATCAAACCATTCTCTTTAAATTCAAAATATTTTACACTAAAAACTTTTTATTTAAAAATTTTACCACTTTGCATATACATGTGAAGAAATCTAAAATGCTAACCCTTAACCCGACCTTGTTTGAAATTGCTGCGGGCCACGGGATAACTTGCCCCGATTTTCATGCCTAAACATATCACCTCAGCTAGCCTTTCCCCTTCATTTCCTGCAAAAGATTTTTATTTTTTTTATTATTATTTTTTTATGTTTCTGCAAAAGCCTTTGTGTTAGCATTAAAATTGGTTTCCGTAATTCTAACTTCAAATCCTTCCTTTTCAGTTTTCTTCCTAGATTCTGGCTCCCTAGAGAATTTCAAATTAATAACAAAAGATCAAGTCAGTGCGAGATTGCCTCGTCAATGAAGGAACGGAAGAGTTGAATATGATGGTAGCATCTATTCCTCCAATACGACAGAAGAAAGAAAACTGTCAAACAATGAATGATCTATCAATACGAGGTTGCATGTAGAATCAGGTTAGTTCTTTCATTACTTATATGACAGCCTCTTATAGCCACTTTTAACAGAGCACCCAACTTGTTGGCCCAATATTAGCATAATTATCTGGAAATGGCTCTGCAAAAAATGAAGAAGAAAAGCGAGTGATTTCTTTTCCTATATGTATCAACTTTGTCAAAAAGATAATCTGATGATTTCCAAATTCTATCATACAACAATGCTACTGTTACACTTAAACGAAAATTCTTGCTAAAACGAAAGGAATTTTATAATACGGAACGTCAACCTACACCCTGGAACTCTGCTGCCATTGCTCGCCGTGATAGTAGTTAAATAATTTTGTAGGGTTATGCAGGAGATCACTAGTGAAAAAGGATAAGAATAATCTAAGCAATAAAGGGAGAAGATTTGGCTAAGAAAAAGGATAGTGTAGGGGAGGGATAATATATCAGACCGCAGCTAGCCATTCACATTCATTTTCTGTAAGGGCCTCTAATTAGCCTTAGAATTGGTCGTGATAACACCGACTTCAAGTCCTTCATTCTTTTGTTTTTATCCCTAGACTCTGGCTGAAATAGAATTTCATATTAATAACAAAGGATTGAGTCGCTACGAGATTACCCCTTCAATGTTGAATGAGCAGAAGAGTTGAATATGATAGTGACATCTATTCCTCCAATGAAATGGAAGAAAGAAAATTTGTCAAACGAGATGAATCATCTATCAATACGGTGATTGAATCTAGAACTCAAGGCAGTTATAATTCATTATCTATATGATAGTCGGCACAAATATTAAACAATTTCTTGATTCCATAACCACTTTTAAGAGAGTGCCAAACTTATTAGCATAATTATTTAGACAATAATGGCTCCACAAAAAAATTGAAGAAGAAAAATGGGTGATCACTTCACCTATATGCACCTGCCACGGCGCCAGCAGTGTAAAAAAGGTACTCTCATGATTTCCAGAATCTCTGTAGGGAATTTAATCCACCAAGCAATTAATTAGTCTATCATGCAACAATGCTGCTATCATACTTTAATGAAAATTCTAGCTAAAAAAAAAAAAGAAATTTAAAATGTGGAATGTCAATCTACACCATGTAACTTTCTTTTCCTGGTAGCCATGATGATAATTGATTTTTTTGTTTTTTTTGAGTTACGCTGCTGATTATTGATGACAAAAGGCAAGAATAATCTAGGCAATAAATGGGGAAGATTTGGCTTTTAAAAAAAAAAGATGATGTAGAGGAGGTATAATCTGTTTGTATATAATTAAGGGGATGCTTTTATGAAATTCATCTCTATATGTAACTCATTCTATTTTGAATATTTTGCATGTTGATAGACAATTCACTTCATCTATTATATTTAATACAATTTATAGTATTTTGAAAGCTCTTTCATTTGTCTAATATTATTATGCCTGATTTCTATATAATTGTATAAAATTAATACAATAAAATAATTTAATGTTAAATATCAATTTTAAAATTAGATTTTCAATATCTAAATCATCTAAAACACCATTTTTATGTAGATAAATAATTTTATTAAGTATTATTATATTCTAATATATATTTGAATAAATCTAAACTTTTTTCAATTACACATGAATATAAATATTTTTTTAGCAAAAGTGGCCATGCGCATATTTGATTTAGATAAAACATAGTCTTGTAAGATAAATAAATAATATTAAATAAAATGAATTGCTGAATTTTTCATCAAACATAAAAAAAATGAAAAATTTGAAAAAGTTTAGATTGAAGGGCTTTTAAGTAAAATTGTTGCAAAGTGGAAGTAAAGAGCGATGAAGTGGGTTGAAGGGACGAATGTGGTGCGGTGGATGAGGAGACAGCAAGCAATGCATGCATGTGGTCAGCTTGGCAATCGTGGCATGTGGAGTGTCGTATAAAAACATTGCGCGTGAATGCCATTTAAGCAGTGCAGGTCGATGGGATCGAAGTCCAGCAGCTGCGTCTACCTCTACGGCTCTACCCACCAACCTGGCTAGCTAGCTGTTCGGTATGGTATGTGACTCTAAAGGTATTCGATTTATAAAACTGTTAATATAAGTGTATTTAACAAGTATATAAATTTTTACCAATTTTAGAATATTTTAGATATTTATTTTTTTTATTTTTGAAAAAATATCGATATCATGTTCCAGAGCGCGTGCAATTGGAGTCCGACTCTAAAGATACATATTTATTTATTCGGGGATTGTTTGAAATGATATAAGATTTTTGAATAGAATTTATATGTGGAAGGAAAATGTAATTATGCGTATGAAAGTTGAAAAAATTATACTTTGGATGTGTCCACGAAGTTATATAACCTTTAGATGAATTTTTTTTTGTGCAAAAATTGTTAAATTGAAAAAAAAAATGATATGATATAGTAAAGATAATGATAAGGAGTAAAGATAATAAAGTTAAAATAGATAAATTAGTTATGTAAATAGTCGTATAAAAATGATTGAAAAGTAAAATAGTTGTACAAGAAGATGCAAGGAAAAAATAAAATAATTAAGGAGAATAAAAAATTGCAACTTGACATTTTTTAGTATTCATAAAAAAATTATCAATCTTGTAGATGAAAAAATTATCTTAGAAAAAAAATACAGATTCCATAACAGAATTTTATATCCTTTTTGAAACAGTCCTTTACTCATATCGGGTGCTTGTTTTTAATATTTACTTTGTCTCCATCAGATGAACGATAAACAAATTTACAGAGCATGGGCCAGGAATGAATTTGGAAGCAAGCTCCAATTTCGATAAAGAAACGTCACACTACTGAGGATACCCACAGATGTACCTATATAAACATTTTATGATATTATTATTCAATGAACCTGGTTCCTTATGTGTATATTGAGCTACCTTTAATTTGTCCCATCCGAACCAGCAGCCCCACAACTTTTTTGGAGGTCTATCTCTTCGACTGTCTCTCCCTTTGTTTTCTTATTTCTTCCTCTTTGTTATGCAGGGTTTAATTGGAGAGAGAGTTTTCGTTTTTGGTTTTTTGACCACCAGGTTCCAAACCAAAGAGTGGCTGGATCCAGGAAGAGCCGGAGAAGCATCGAAGAGAGTTTTTGTTTTGAAATCTGCATACTCTGAAATTAATGTATACCAAGCCCACTATTTTTACCATCAAAAAAAAAAAAAAAAAGCCCACTATTTTTCTTTTTCTTTTTTTTTTTTAAAAAAAAGCGTGACGTGGACAAAACATTCGTTGATTCATATAGACACAAACATCTTAATTTCTATTATTAAAAATTATACATAGTTAAATAATATTGAAAAGCATAAATTATAGGGTGGTTAATCCCAATATGCCGCTGGTGGGTCTAGAGAGGTGGTCTTGGGCCTGATCTTATATACCCTCGTTGTCTAGTTTCTGCAGTGCGTGGGAGTGGGAGTGGGAGTGGGACTGGTTGCTTGAATTTCTTGTGGTTTGATTGACTTGTAATTCCATGACCCACTTCAATTATTAATTCTTGTGTTCTTGGATCCGGTCTGCAGGATCAAGACAGTGCTGCTGCTATCGACCGAACCCATCGCCATCACCAGCACCGGCATCATTGCCGCTTCCGCCGCCGCGTTCCTCGTGACTGACTGTCCTCATGGAACGCCGGCAACATGCATTTCCCCCGAACTGTCATCCAACAAAGCACCAGCAGTTCAATCGCCCCCTGCCATGCGTGCAAAACCCACAAACGCGGATGAGATCCATGTGCTGGATCGCCCCCCGTCAAGCTCACCACCATCCGAAACTACATTTTTGATTTTTTTTTTTTCCAATAAAAACGTATACAGGGCTAAGTGTATTTAATTGACGTATTAAATTTTACCATTGTTAAATGTGGATAAGGCCAAGCAATATTTTTTCATGAGTTTATATATTATATCATCTCAACTCGTATTATAATCAAGCCCTAAAACATTCTTATAATTTCTTAACAATATTCTATACATATCTTATTAATATTTCAATTTTTTTAAATAATATTTCATAAATATCCCACCTGGTAAACGCTCTCATAAAAACTCGGGAAAAAATAACACCACCACTACTTTTGCTGCTACTACTGCACATGACATGCTATTAGCATGCTTCAAACCCACATCACCCAGCTCAACGGGGCAGATGCGATACCATTGAAGCAACAGCTAAGCGCATTTAATTCATCTATCGAAATTTACCCTTTTTATTGCAAAACTTACCTTTTGATGTGTATATATTTTTCTAAGTTTAAAAAATTGTAAAATTTGTCCTTTAAACTAAACGCATTTGGAGTCATATCTTGTGGGGAAAAAAAAACTATGCGTGGGGTTTACAGGACTATATATGATCCATGTGTATATATAAAATAAAGATTATCTAATGTACGTAAATGCACTATAATTAAGGTGATATATATGTGAGAACTTATATTATATATTTACATGTACCACAACTTATTGCACATTTGGCTCAAAATAAGCCTTATATGCATTTAATATATCAATACTTTTTACAATCATTTATCTATATATAAATTATATTTTAGATACTTTATATGTTGAAAAAATAATTTTAAAATTATTATTTAAATTAAATTTTTTATTACATTAATTGTATTATTTTCAGACGGGGCCCATATGTATATCCAATTTGAATGAAAATTAATATATTAATAAAAAAATTCTAAATACAATGAATAAAATAGATATATATTTTATGATCATGTAGGGCCCATTTTGAGCAAAATACATTGTAAATTGTTGTGTATTTATATACACAGGATTATATGATATATGTGTACTATGGATGGAGATTGAACCAGGACCATAGAAAGAAAAAGAAAAAAATAAGAAGAAAGTTTTTGTTGGGCTAACCTACTCAATCCCAACCCAAACTTTTATTCAATTTTATAGCTATCATTTTTTATGAGTTTGTATTTTTTTACAATCATCTTAACATGTATTTCAATAAATCCTTTGGAGTCATTCTTGCAATTTCTATGTAATATTCTAATACTCATCTAACAATATTCCTATTTTTCTCATAATATCACTCTTATATTTCTACAAGGGCGCAACGTGAATACACGCAATCAAACGAGTGAAGCGGTGCATTTAGGTCAGGCTTCATATAATCAGATCCCATCTTTTAATTCCAATGAATACTGCAAGTGAGGAAAAAAGGGGGGAGGGGGGGGGGAGAGAGAGACACAGTAAACGGAAGTAGAGGGAGAGCAGCCAAATTGTTGAAGAGGCGAAAATAAAGAGAGTCAGACCTTTAAATAACTTGTTTGAAAAGTACATATCATATAAGATTCTTTGATTGAATATTGTCTTTATCTGATATGAGAATATAATAATGTGCATTAGAAATAAGTAAAGTTGTATTGAGAATAGGTGAAATTGTATTGAGAATAGTGATATAAATTCAATTCAAGAATTTTCTAAAGCTTAGAACACGCCCTTAGTGTAAACGAACATACTCAATAAGTATTTCAAATCACAACTTTTAAGGGTGCATTTGGAAATAAATAAACCTTTTGTATGAAAAGTTTTTTTGCATAAAAATTATTAAATTAATATAAAATAATGCGATATGATAGTATAATGATGAGGAATACAGAATAAAGTTAAAACAGGTAAGTTAGTTGTATAGATAGTTATGTATAAATGATTGAGAACCGAAATGGATTATATAGTAAGATGTGAATAAATAATTTTAAAAAAAAGTAATCGTAGAAAGTGAAAAGTTTTAGGTAAAAAGTTTTACTTATTGCAAAACACCTCCTAAATTAAAAATTTTTTATTATAAAATTTCTCAATTGAAAACTTTTTACTCTCTACAATTTGTTTTTTAAATTTTTCTTATACAATTACCTTACTTTTTAATCATTTATACACAACTACTTTATACATCTAACTTTTTATTTTTAATTTTATTTGCTCTACTATTCATCATTACTTTTAACATATCACATCATTTTCTTTCATTTCCAAAAAAATTATACATACACTTTTCATCAAAAGTGTTATCACTTCCCAAATATACTCTAGGTATATTCGTATGCACCGCAAAATTTTCAAATAAATTTTTTTGAAACTTTTCGCTCTTTAGAGCTATTTATTTTTTAAAAGTTTTTAAAATATACCCACTATGTATGCCCTAATCCTAAAACATGCCTGCAACATTTTTAAAATCCTGAATATATCTACTATATTTGTATTTAATTTAAAAAATTCTCATTTCATAAATTAATGTTGTTAATTAATATATGAAATTGCTAATATACCCTTCAAATTTGTGGCAAGTTTTAAAAATTTTGAATTTCACAACTCACTGATGCACTAATTGCACACGAGCTCTAAATTTAGAGAGAACTACTTTCATTTTATTTCTTTTATTTCATCATATTATTTTATAACATGAGTATTTTAGGCACATACAAAATTTTAACTAACAATTTTATCCTTTTTTAATTATTTTTCACTTTTTTAATACAATTATCATATTTTTCAATTATTTATACACAATTCCTCATATATCTAATCTATCTATTTTAACTTTATTATTTTCACTGTTCACCATTACATTTATTATATCATATTATTTTTTCTCATTTCAAAAACTTTTACATACAATTTTTTATCACTTTCCAAACACGCTCACAGTGAATATATTTGGAATTTTGAAAATATTGTGGGTATATTTGGGATTAAGGTTAAACTTAGCAGATATACTTGAAAAAAATCAATTTGTTAATTATTTCTTTATCAACTAATTTACTTTTTAATCATTTATACACAACTATACATATAACTAACATATATTTTAACTTTATTTTCTTTATTCCTCATCAGTGCTCATATTGTATTATATTATTTTCTTTAATTTCAAAAATTTTACGTTAAAAGTTTTTCATGCAAAAACTTTATCACTTCTCTAATAAGAAAAAAAAAGCCTTTGAAACCCAGAGTCTGATTATATGCATTATGATATATTTTAGACTGCAATACAATATTTATTTATTTTTACAATTAATAATTTTTTAGTTTTTCATAAAACGTCTTCTTAAGGTGTTTTCAATCTATATATCAAGTGTTGTAATTTTAAAACATTATTACCTATTTCATAAAATCTTTTAACTCCAATGAATACTGCAAGTGAGCAAACAAGGGAAGAGAGAGAGAGGTTTTGATGCGTCACGAAATGCATGTACTAATTGGAGTAGCATACGCATTGAGGGGTAACAGAGTCTCCACTTGCAAATTGCAATCAGCAGCATGCAACATTCCGTTCCGTTCCATTCCATTCATCACCTGCTCGTCCCGTCCTCACTTATAAATCCATCTGCTGCTGCAGCTGAAGTGCTGAACTCAATTCTAGAAAATTTATTTTCTGCCGAATTTAATTCCCTTATTAGCAAAGAATAGATAATTATATTATATATGGCCTAAGGCCAAAGCTAGCACACGCAAGTTGCATCTAACGTTATTGAATTGGACAAAACCATGCAATATCAACGCACAAAAAATCATGTGGACCTAATCGCCATCTGTCCCATCAACCCCAACGAGAGCTCCCCAACGTAACCATATGTATATATACTACGCATACCTTCTGTACATGTGGACCTGAAAGAACGCAGGCAGGCCTAGCCAGCCTAACTACATCTTTTCTTTTTTCTTTATTATTTTTTTTTCCGGATAACACAGGCCTAGTAGATGATTTCATCACGGCTGGGCTGGAGTACGCACGGACCTTGGAAGGCCTGATATGCTTTAATGAACACATCTAAAATTTTCCGTTTAATCCTCTAATCAACCACTCGGCTATATATGAATCTATGATTTGATCTGACTATTCATGGGTATACATGAATTGGATGTGCAGAAGAAAAACAGACGATGCTTCCATGCCGTAGTGTTACAGGGCAATATGGCAAATGAAGCTCCCAAGCAAGGTAATCATTTTTGGATGGAGATGCTTAAAGATGCTCTTCCCACCCTACTTAATCTCTCCAAAAGGGGCATTAATGTGGATCTCCGTTGTGTGTTATGTAATGGTGAGACTGAAGATGCAAATCATCTGTTTTTGAGGTGTGCCAAAATTGACGGAATAGGCACAATGGCTGCAAGGGTGACAAACCAGGTGGCAACTGTTAAATCATTAGTGGAAACTCTCGTGATGGAGAACAGATCTATGGACCTCTATATGTTTATCTTATGTTGCTGGAGGATATGGTATCTCCGGAACAGATTCAGAGAGGAAGGTATTGTTCCTCAGTTCTCGGACACATTGTTGTGGTGCTCGGAATTCCTTAACCAATTCAGGAATGCTGCTGGGATCATTATGTCGGGCTCTTTGGACAGACCGCTGGTTCCAAGGTGGATATTGCTGCCGGAGGGGTTCGTCAAGATAAATGTCGATGCGCGCTCTCATGGGGGGCTGCATTTTTTTAGTTGTGCCGCGGTTATTAGGAACTCTCATGGCGATTTCTTGGCCGCAAAGGGATGGAAGCAAGCGACTGTGATGGACCCGCTATTCATGGAGGCGATGGCGTTCCTGTTGGGACTTAAGTGGGCAATCCAGATTAAATCCACATGCGCACAGATGGAGACTGACTCGCTTATATTGTGCAAATTCCTCTCAAATAATGAACCCATATACTCCCGGGTGGGCTACGTTATAGCGGAAACCAGACATATTCTGAATACTTGTGACTCTATCTCAGTCCATCACGCCCTCAGACAAGGAAATGATGTTGCCCACTCTCTTGCTGAAATGATCTTGTTGTCTTTTGTTAAAAATTTCTGTTGGTGGGGCAATCCCCCCAAGCTATTCGTGGAAAACTTTGTAAAGACCCCCCCGCGCCTTTTAATAAAAAAAAAAAAAAGGGGTACATATATTATATGGACGGGATTTTTTGACTCAGGAGGATACAGATGAATCCTGATCAAACACGCCAAATGCATTTTTCCTGCATGAGACACGGACACTCTGGACACTGACGTTCTGTAGCAAGGAAAGCTTACATTCCACCATTTTAATTCATTCCCTTGCAATATTCACCACATATAAAACTGTGTACACATGTGCTTGTGTGTGGGTCCTCAATGCCAGAACTGCATTTGTGGCTTCGAGAATTCAGCAACAAAGAAGTCTTTTTTTTTTTTTTTTTGAGGTCCGTTTGTTTACCAAATGGGCGGACACAGATCAATGAACCGGACCAACCTACGGATTCTCAACTTGATCAGGTTCCAATTAAAGCGCACAACCACCATAAAATGTGTATATACAATTGATTAGTGGACCACTGGTACTTAGACAAGCGTAGTATGTTCCAAAGTATCCAACAAGCTTGAATAAAATATAAGTTTTTATTTTCAAGCCAACTTTTTCAATTTCTAATATAATTTCTTGTTCTTTAATAATTTTTTTTTTAATTTTTAATATAATTTTTTTATTTTCTAATACAACTTTTAAAATTTTAAATGCCGCTTTTCTCATTTCCCATAAAGATTTGAAATGCCAATATATGAGTTCCACTTCTATGTAACCTAGTTATATTTAAGAAGTCAAGTTTCATCCTAATCAAATATATTTATTAGCCACATTTGTTAAAATATATATATTCATGTGTGAATTATGAAAAATGCTAAAATATTATTTTCACGGTAGTATTTTCGACATCTAAACCGTCTAAAATATTATTTCTATGTGAATAAATGATTTTATAAAGTATTATTACATTCTAATACATGTGTAAATAAATCTAAATGTTTTTCATAATTTACATATGAATAAATATATTTGAATAAATGCGACCTCTAAACATACTTGATTAGGATAAAATTTGGTCTCCTAGATAAATAAACGATGTTAAATATAATGAATGAATTGAATTTTCTATTAAAAATTAAAATTTTAGATTTTAAATGAATTATATCGGTACGGCTTCAATGTAGTCAGGTTACATAAAAAGCGTCTCCGTATATATATGTGCACCTGGGTATTATTACTTGAGAATCAGGAAAAGCGGAGACTAAACCGGAAGTCACAATGCGAACTGGTCATGCCATGGTTCGCTACTTTTTTTTCGGTTCAAAAGTCAATTTAGACCGGTTGAACGGAAAAATTCAAAAACCGATAACGAAATTGGTTCATAGCTTGATCCTATTTTAAAGACAGAGCTACACTGTTCCCCTTATAAACCCACCGCAGAACCCCTTGAAATTCATGCCCCCAATATTCAAATCAATCGGAGTATGCCAAAATTTTGTTTTTGAAAACAAAAAACAAAAAAATCAATGGGAGTACTCAACTCAGTGAGCTTTCAACTCTGGTGAATAATTTCAATTCATCAGGAGCATGCGTATTCTCATTGTTCGTCGAGTAAGTTAATTTCACCGTGAAATTAATTTCTCCTCTTAAAAATTCATTCTCATCAGCAATAGTAAATTCATCATTGCAGCAGCCCATGATAAAAGTTGTGGGTATGAACAATCAATCTATATACAAGTACAGTTGTAGTAGAAAAAATCAAGCCAGCTAACTTTTCATCCATGGTTTTGGTATTGGTATTGGTATTGGTATTGGTATGGTAGCGCGATCATATCGTGAGTTCCGTGTGGGGAAGAAAGGCGCATAGATGATGATGATGTTAGCGGATTGGAAAAACGACGTGAATCAACTGCCACTACGTAACACGCACGCACGCACGCACGCACGCACGGGCGTGATGTTCGAGAAAAGAGGGGCGACAGCTGGCGTGCGTGTCAGTCCCAGGAGCAGATTCCTGCCCCGTTCTAACGCAGGGAAATCTTATGCATATCATCATCGATCAGCCTGCAAAACAACCTCAACAACAATCATCCTTAATTATCACTTGTTTATTTACCCATTAATTAGTCGTGGCCGCGATTTTTAACTGACGCGCTGTGTTTGTGACTTGGACGTCTTGACTTAATTATACCAAACTAAATGGATTTAACGAGCAGGCAGGCAGGCAGGTAGGCAGGCAGGCATGTCTTTTATTGCTTGACGCCGTGACTCATATTCTTGGCACTTGATGCGTTTCTGTATTAACATGTCTGACTTTTTATTTTTTTTCCCCCGAAAGTATTTTTGATCCTAAGGTGATTTATTCTCCAAGGGCTTGAATGAAACAAGAAATTGAGACGATGTGCACAGTAAATCAGAAAAATTATAAAAAAAAGAAAAGAATTCACAACGGGGGAAAATTCATCTTAAGATACTTTAGAACACCCGCTTATTTATTTATTTATTTATTCCGTCTACATACAAATAACTGCAGCAATCATCATATGAATCACGACCATAAGGCAACGTCGGTTGTGCGTGATAATTAAGTCGGAATTCGTGGTCAACCCAAACAAAGGCTTCGCTGCGGAAGAGGCGGAAATTTTTAAAAGTAAGATAAGAATAGTTTGGAATAAAGAGAAAAAAGATAAAATCAATTGGACGAAATCACTCCCATTTTTACTTCAGCAAATTATCTATTTTTGTCATCAATTTTTTTTTTTTTTTTTTTTGTACCTAAGGCGAATTTTATCCTCTCTCGTGTGGTTTGTAGGGTTCGATCCGTAAAATGGGCAAGACTTAAAAAGATTAATTCTGCATTACTCACATTGTGAGGGTGAATTGCTATTTTCCCAACTTGTGGGGGTTAATTGTGCGAATCGCTACAGACAAACCCAACTAAGCTGCCGACGTGGCCACCGTGGTTAGCCAGGCAGTGGGATACAGGGATTGACCGGGTCAACGAAGCGAAGGAGAAGTGGAAGAAAGTGGGCCACCCAAATGCTGATTAGGATACCATCTCCCCAATTTTATCTTCCACGGGGGGAGAAAGTGGGAAGTCGTGGTTGCTGGATTGGATTGGACGTGTGAATTGGAGCTGTGCAGTACCTTCATTTAATTAATTAATTAATTTTTTCTGATGAAAGTGCAGTACCTAACTGTGCTGCTTCCCTTTCTTTCCTTTCACCGGTATCTTTTATTCTGATTCCAATTATATGTGTATATAACTATATATTAATATCAGAGTATATATATAATATATATTGTTTGTATATGCATATATTATTGCAGATTTTGATGGTTCAAAAACATCATGTAGGCCCTTAATAATTTCTGGGCCAGCTACTGCCTGATTTGGATTCCTAGCCGTCCATGTACGCCAGCTGCCTGCCGATGTGGGTGGTTTCCACTAAATGGGACATCCAACTCCAGACTTTACTCAGGTGCAATTTGGTATTGGGTTGGTACAAACCCATTCCGTTTCAAAACTAAATTTAAGTTTCGTTTTTGAGATTTTTCAAACTAGGCCCAATTTCAACTCAATTAGAGAGAATGTGAAACCAATACTAGATTTACATCAATTGGGTACCAAAATTTGACTTAGTTCAAATCAAATATTTCTCCTAATTTATTAAAATAATTATATTTATTTATGCATAAAGCATTTTAACTATAATTATAATAAAAGTTCTTCCATGTAATCATAATTAAATTAAACTGTAAAACTATTATTCTAAAACTATAATGTTATTTACATTTGTCTATAAAAGTTGGGTATGTTGTATCGATGTTAATTTTATTTTTAAATAATTACAAATATATTAACTCTTTAAAATTATTGAATATATACTAATTAAATATAAGATATATAAGTTTCACTTTTATTAAACGTTAGACAATGATTTTATGTAGTCTCATTTATTTTTCTTACCTTTATTATTAATGGGTAAATACATTATATTTATTGTACTTAGAATTATTTTTTAATTAAAAGATCAATTTTAATTAAACCAAAGATATCATAGTTCATACAAATATATTTACATGTAAATTATTCATGCACGAATGCAATAATGTTAAAAAAATTCATTATCTCTATCGTTAATTTCAACTTATATTAGTTTGAGAGTAATCCAAATTTCAACTCGAAATTAAAATTGAAACCAATGACAATCCGGTTTGAACCCGAATTCTAATATTGAAGTTAGAGTTTAGGTTGATCGAAACCAATGAGCTTAGAATTTAAATTCACCCAACCCGAGTTATACTTCTGCAACGTTCATGTTTCAAGCCACCGTAAGACAAATTAAAGAGGGTCATATCAAACCACTGACTGCTAGCTAGCTACATATATAATTATATAATTATAACCCATGTATCTAATTCAATTCCCTAATAAATACAATAACAACACTCGTTAAGTGCCACAAATAATCAGCTTCAATAAATGATATCCAGTCGTTAGTTCAAAGTTGGAATGGGATGAGGCCCCGCTGGGATGAGATGTTATATTTACCAATGCGCATTTATCCATTACTAATATATCTTCACTCATTCTCAATACATCTTTACCAATTCCTAATACATTTTCTTCTCAAATTTCTATCACATTTTCATCACATGTCATCTCTGCCACTAAATACGTTATAAAGACATTGCAGTCTGTTCGCCTACAGTACTCCACTGGGTTATAAGCCGAATCAGTCTTTCCTGGCTTCCTATCTACGCACTTTTCAAATTTAAATATCAGCACTCAAATTTTTTTTTAAAAAAATAGTGCCTTTTGCATTGACTATCATGACAAACGGGATTTGAATATATCATATTGCGTCTTTTATAAGCGTGGAGTTCATGCATTGCACCATAGCCAGAATGGGCCCTTAATAGAATTCTCATTTCGAAAATTTTTAAAAGTAATAATAATAAAAATTGCCCCACTAATTTAAATTAATTATCAGATTCAAATACGTTCAGCGTCCAAGTCCACAAAATATATTAGCAACGAGCATTGATCATGGGAACGAATCTGATCACTGCATTCTTGTTACTCTATGTTAACCAGTGATTTGTTGCATTAATTCCGTCCACCCACGATTCGATGCCACGGATGCAATGCTTGGGTAACAGCAGCAAATGATCGTAGCCGTTGGCCCCAACAATTATATGTATATTTATTGTGCAATGCAGCTGCACCATAATTAACAGTACATTTTGCCTAAAATAAGCTCCGTATATACTTAAATATATTAATATTTTATATAATTATTTATCAACATATAAATTTTATAACAAATAGATTACACGTTAAAAAACAACTTTAAAGTTTTTATTTATATGAATTTATTTTATTAGGTTGAATTTGTACTATTTCCAAATGGAGTTCATATATATGTCCAATTGGGATGAAAATTGGTATGGTAATAAAATACATAATTTTTAATACAATAGGTAGAATAAATTATAATTTTATGTTCATTTGAAGCCCATTTTGAAGTAACTATACTTTAATTATGGTGCACTAAAGTTACACTTGAATATTTCTCATGTGTACACAGTGCAGTAGTAGATTTGATAGCTGACAGCATACATATACATAAACTGGTGCGGCGGATGCATTTATGATACGATTGATAAGCTTGATTTGTTGCAATTGGTATTCTTGTTTTTTCACTTCTAATAGCAGCTTTCATGTCCTAAGCAGACTAAGCAGCTGACCTGGTATGGCAGGAATACATCTTCACGTGTTTTGTGGGAGTGACAACCGAAATGGGTCATTATTAGTTTACGCTTGTCCAACCTTCACCTTATTTTTTTTTAAAAAAAATCTTTCTTCTGATTAGATCGATTTTTTTTTATGATCTGATTACATCAATTTGAGTCTTGTCTTTTTTCAATAGGTTTTTAGCACAAATTTTGAATTAACCTTCGGTTGGTATTAGAATAGCGGATCAAATAAAAAATGAAAGTTAAGTAGGACAATTTTAAAAATTTATATACATACCAAACATAAAAGACACATCCTAAGAAATTAGAATATTGTCTACTTTAATATCTACTAGTTAATAAAAATAAATATTATTATCCAAACAAAACGTAAGTAAATATACATGCTATATTCTGTTTAAACTTAGGCCTAATCCTAGGCCCATAGGTAATGGATCTCATAGTGTAATATTATCTGCTCTAACTTGATAGCTAAACTACAAGGTTTTAAACTATGTCATATCTAATTTAAGTTTAGACCTGCTTATAACCCCTCCCCCTCTCGAAATCTCTCTTTTTTTAGATGTAGGATTCGATTTTTGGTTGTTAATTTGATCAACCCCAATTCTCACCCCTAGTGTGTTGGTTTAGAGAAGAGTAAAAATTGAAAAATGAAAATGTAAAAGTTAATACCTAACTATCCTACTTTTTCTAATTTTACTCTTATATTCCAATCGTTTCTCATTTTTTCAATCATTTTCTCATATATTTCTATACAATAATCTTTTTTTTCTTTTTTTTTTCACTTTATCACATCCATCCTATTTCCATTCTCCATTTTTCATTCTTCTCTAGCAAATATACTCTTAGAGTTTATTTCAAAGCACTCAAAAAAATTAAATGGGATGAGATTTTACATTTTTCAAGATAATTTTTGGCACAATTTTTCATTTCATAATGCCATTATCATTTTTTTATTCCCAATAAACATGATTACATATTTAAATTCTTATTCCATCGAGGCCCCCTTGTATGGTTTGAAAAACCCTTATGTGTATCCTTAGATATTACTTTGTCATGCCTATGTTGCTTTTACATCTACAATTACCAAGCTCTCAGCATCATTCTAGAATATGTTTAATTCTTTATTTTCATTTTCTAAAAAAATTTAATATTATGATATTTATAGGGTTGGGATTGTGGAGCCAATTGGGGAGATTTTCAGCGGTTTCACAAGTTGAGTGAATTAAATGGATTATTAATTGATTTAACAGCTTAAAAAGTAAACCTTTGGACTATTTATTTAAGAGTGTGTTTGGGAAGTGATAAACTTTTCATAAAAAATTTGGTATAAAATTTTTGAAATAAGAAAAAATAATATAATATAATATGAATAATAATGAGAATTGAAGAAAATAAAATTAAAATAGAAAGTTAAACGTATGGGTAGTTGTATATAAATGATTGAAAAATTGATAATGTTACAAGAAGAAGTAAAGAAATAATAAAAACTAATAATTATGGAAAATAAAAAATTTTAACTTGAAAAGTTTTAGATGTAAACAAATTCTTCCTAAATAAACAGAGAATAAGGTTGATGGGTTGGAACTTGAAACCCATTTAGCCAAAAAACTCAACCCTAATGCATTTATACACAGTGGGTCAACCCAATCTATTAATACTAATAGCTTTTTATAAACGTTTGTAATATAATTAAGCTCAGGACAAATCCTATAGAGTAGATAGCGAGACCCAATTAGATATTGGAGCTTTGCTCATAATCTATATGAATACAATTTTTAATATGAAAAAACTACGACAAATAATTCAAGGCATTTGGTTGCAAATTACAACCACTTGATCTTTTGATATTTTAATATTCAATTTATGAGTTATACTTAAAAATATTTATTTAGCCTATATACAAAAAAATCAAGTGAATTAAAACTTTTATAATCAATAATCTTAAAAAAATGTAATTTTAAACAATCTCATACATTTACATTGGTTGAATATTATATACAAATCTAAATAACAAATACAAATATAAATTGATTAAAGTATGATGGATAGCTAGTATTTAAGATAAAATATCAAAAATAAAAAAATAAATAGGTTGTAGGGGAGAAATACTAGAAAACTATAGATTCAAAATCTTTCCATTTTGCCATCAGGCTTATGGACGTACCACTCCTTGACGCAGCAATAACGGACCAGCATTTGAGTCTTGCTAGACTATGTGCATATTCTCCTGAGTGGTAGGGGTTTTACAAATTTTCTTATACGACGAGAGTATTTAAAAAAAAAAAATTTCTCAATAGTTGTAAAGGTAGCGAACACGTGTGATTGTAATATCAATTGTTACATGTATAATATACTAATAAAAAAATGTCTTTCTTTTTTTACTAGTAGGAAAAGAACATCTTCGGCAACCTTTGCCACAAATTTTGTCTTTCAACTTTGGGAGGTTGATTCTCTTAGGCCAACCTAAAAATAATAATTTATTTGAGTTGGAGTGAAACATATTTTGGATTGATCATTAAACAGCCCGTTAATTCCATGTCGATGGCCGAATGTATGTTAACTTGCAAAGGAAGTCAAATATAAAGAAATGGATAAAAATGAAGGGAATGAATGAGCCGTCCCAAGTGAAATACAATCTCGGATTTTGACCTTCCAAATGTTTGAATATATACATATATTGAAATGACTTTAGACTTTAGCTACTCGATCCATCGACAGATGCGACTTTCTGATGTACGGTTCATTATTTGACCCCAAATTTTGTTTCCATTGGGTCGCTAGTACTCGTCAGTGCACGAATCCTATCCTATCCTATAAATGTGATTGATATCATCTTTTTTTTTTTTTTTTTTGAAAACTCAACCTTTGATATTTTAATAAAATGAATACAATTGAATACTGTGAAAATATTAAATTCTACCCTAAGTCATCAAAGTGTGGCCTAAATTTAGTTGGACTCTTCTGTCGCTTCACTTAGTAAGACGAGAAATATAGTAGATGGCCTCGTATACACGCTGGCTCCGGTTTTTAAAATTTTTATTTTAATAAATGTCTGGACTTTACCTGGCTAGATCTTTCATGTTATAAAATTTGATCATTTCTATTTTTATTTTTGAAAATTAACAAAATGAACATGACTCTCGCATCCATAACTATTTTATTGATTTTTAAAATTTTTTTTTTTTAAAAATACTCCATTCCCCATTTTCTCGTTCTTCATTCTTATTCTCATTCTCACGATACCAAAAGAACCGTAATTGAGGATGATGCAAAAAATTATTGTTATTATTACTGCTGCAATGGAGATTCGGCTCTGGCGGGATACGAGCCGGAAAAACGCATACACCCGACCCAAATTAATGTGTTACCACAAGGTGAATTTTGAAGCAGATGAAGATGAAATATATACACGAGTACTCTTTGTAAAAATGAAAAAGCTAAAATTACGTGTATAAGGAATGAATGCAACCATTGATCAGGTATGTTACAACTTTCAATTGTCCGTTGCCAAGTGCATGCATCCATCCATACCAATCCATCACACTCTCGCCGTGACACTACTCAATCCTTAATTTGCAACAATTTTTTTTATTTTTTTCTTCGTACTTTTGTTTATCTCAGTGTATTTAACATATAAACCAAGTTTTACCATTTTTGAATATGTGTATATATTTTTTCATATTTTTACAGATAAGAGTAATTTAAATCATATCTACAATATATCGACGTGAGGACTTTATATATTTTTTAGATAATGGACGGACGTGGAAATTATTTTCATCCTCTTGTACGCCGCGAATTGTTGTTTGCGGAGGGAGTGACTGCGAGACAAAGATGGCAGAAGTGTAATTTGGAGGATGGTAGTGTCCATTGGTGGAAGAGGCCATTTGTCCACTGTCTCCTCTTTGAAAAAAAGGGCACTTTGGATATTTCTTATAAAAAAATTTCTTTTTTTTTTTTTTTTTTTAAAAAGAGAGGTGGAATCCTGAAAATTCGGCTCTATCAAAAGGTAGCATCTCCTATTCAACCATGCTGACGTGACAGCCAGGAAAAACAGCGCTAAAAAATCCTTCATGCTCTGAATCCGTACCAATTATCTTACACGGCCTGCCCCTTCCCTTACCCCGCCTATAATCCTCACCCTTAATCGCGTGGCCCATATATAAAGTCATTCCTTTCTTCCTCCAATTACTTATAGGCCCTTCCATCTGATCCATATATAATATCAGCACGCCTACAATTATTAGAATTATGGACACTCGTAGTGGCTTACTCAGATGAGATCAAGAGAACTTTTTCTTTTGAAAAAAAAAAATAAAAATCTGCACACCTATATTCTTATTATTTTACTTCCTAATCAATATTATCTACTGTTCTTAACATTTATGTATTTCATCTTTGAAAGAAATATTATTTTCTTTTCTTTTTCATCCCATCAAATTAACAAGTCCCTAGCTACTGTAAATCACCATCGAAGTATTCTTAATTTATGAAAAGATAGATATATCTTACAATAGTAATGTAGATTAAATAGTGGAGAATTCTAGCCACTTGATTAAGAGCATGGACGCCTAATCGAAGGGTTTGGATTAGAATGAGTTTGTTTAACAGACAGCGTGCAAATTTGAATATTGTTTGGCTTTTTTTTAAAAAAAAAAAAAAAATCTAATGTCCTTTTGGTTATTACTCTTGACTACTTTTTTTTTTTTTTTTGGTTATTTCTCTTGACTGCTTGAGTCAAATGTCAATAGCGACCGAATGTATGGTGGAGTATAAAGATTTTTCAAACAAGTTAGAATTTAATCCCTAAGGCTAATTTCCCACTGCAGTTTTTCAAAAACTTATTTGGTTTTCTACCAAGTTCGGTCTACCGATGGTTTTCTGAAAAAATTAGCAACCACATTATAATTTTTTTCAACTAAAATCGTTCTTTGAAGAACTTTTTTTAACATGTAGTTTGACTGGTTAAAAATTCTACATTCTTTTTTCATAACTACCCATGCTTTCCGACTATGTATTTTTTCATGACTAAATATTTTTCATCACTATCCATTTATATACTTTAACGAATTTTCATGATGCACTACGTCATAAGTTTTCATTTGATATAATTGTCATTTCATACCGTGGTTTAGTCTTGTGGGAAATTGGGCATGCTATACTTGTTTCGACTTTAAAAAAAAAAAGTCTTTATGAAATGAGTACAAATGAATTTCAAGTTTGTTTGGGATAAGGAAAATAAGAATAAAAATGGATAATACAAAAGCTAATGTACAATTATTCTACTTTTTCTACTTTTATCTTTTTATGCGAATTATTTCTTTATAACTTTTTAATTATTTTCTCATATATTTCAATATAACTATGCTACCTATTTTTTCTTTATTTTCATATTACTCTTAATATATCCACCCCATTCTCCATTACTGTTGTCCTCTTTCCAAACAAATGAATACTAATAAAAATGAATAATTATAAATAAGTAATAGCACATGTATAATTAATTAAAAACTCAAAAAAAAATTGAAATAACTTTTACTATAACAACTGATATTATAATCAAATATTTGCACAGTCCTTATACAGTAAGAAAATTTTCTATAAATACCCTGGCCGGAGGAGGGAAATTTTATAAAACTCAAACAACCGTCAAACATTTGTACAATTCTCATATTGTGGAAGAAATTTTCGGTAAATACCGCCACCCCCACCTTATGGAGAAAAGCTCGAGGAACTAGAGAAGAAATGGCGACCCGCATCAAGCGGGAGTAACCAATTCCATGTGTGTGATGTTATTCTCCGATCGCTGCAACCGGGAACATATTGGAAGCATCTTTCATGTGTTCCTAAGGACCACCGAACGACAGCAACGAGAATTTTTTAATGCTCGATCTTTTTGCAGGCCTGGAAGGAAAGAAACGTATGAGTTAGGTTCATGGGAGGGCGTGATGTTGGGAAGTGAAAAGCTGAATAATAATAATAATAATAATAATAAAATCTACTTATTCCAATTGAAATCCGCGAGAGTCAATGTCGCCTGCACTAATGTACGAAAAAAATATGTTTAGGCTGTATTACAAATAATACCAGATTTTTGGATCGAATTTGCAGCTAGAATGAGAATTTAATGATGTTTATTGAGAATAAGTAAAGTTGTATTGAAAATAAGTAAAATTGTATTGAAAATTAAAAAAATTGTATTAAAAATGTCGGACAAATTCAATCTAAGAATCTCAAATCATTTTAAACATGTCCTTAATTCCAACAAAATCCTCAAATGTAAAAATCATCTGGCCTAATACATATATATATATATATAGAGTGGACTGGGACTTTTCTTTCTCAACAAATTAAATTCTTTTCATTCATAATACATATTATCTCTTATTTTTAAATTTTAATACATCACAACCTTACATTTCTTGTTCCCACTGTTTTTTTTTTTTATAAAAAGATTACTCTAGGTCGACCCCCTCATCTCTTGAAGAGGTTCGGACTAGAGAAATCCGCATAATTCATAGTTAAAAAATTGTCTATACAAATTTTCTCAATAATAACTTGAGAAGGATTTCACCACCAAGACATATGATCCAAATCAGAAATAGATATCATATCTGCTAAAGCATGGGCAAATGTATTCCCATTTCTTAGAACATGGTGAACTGAGATATGTGAATTCGTACAGAGGATTGATCTGAGCGAAGCGATGGTATGACTAACCGGAGAGAGAATTTGACTGTCGTTTGCCAGATATGTGCACAGAAGGAGAGAGTCCGTCTCAATCTGAACAGAGCGGAACCCTAGTTGGAGGGCCCACATAATGCCAAGCCGGAAAGCTTCTGCTTCCAAAAGAAGGGACTCCCCCACGCCCATCCGTCTCCAGCCACTAGCAGCAAAAAAACAGTGGGAAGCTTCCCACTGTTTTTTTCTCCCACTGTTTTTTTAAATACAATGTAATTCTTTTTATCCCATCCTATCTTATCATCCAAACCCCATTTTATTGAATGCTTCTCAACATACTAGCTCGAGGGGATCCACAATCTTGGGATCCATTTAATATAAGTTATCACAAACTCTTGATGGATATATTAATTTTTTTTTCTTGCTGTACATAAACTATTAAGATGCAGAACGTACTATAAAATAAAATTGAACTCTAATATATTACTTATCTATATGCTATTTCTCTAGTGGAATTGCGTTTAGGAATTGGACCCCTTTTTATTGCTTTAACCAAAATGTAGCCCCATGCTAGACTCCACTTCATACTGAATTCCATATTTTCATTCTTTAATTTTGAAATTCAAAAATAGTAAAAATAAAAAATGTAAAATTTAATATTAAGTAAAATCAACATGAGCCCACACTTTTAATTAAATAAAAAAATGAAAAGGTGTTTGGGACCTAGATGCTAAGTTATATACGTAAGTGGAGAATGTAGAGAAAGAGCTCCTAGTTAGATAGAAGCAATTCCATGTAATTTTTTTCATTTTTAAGATATTGACAATTATGAAAAATTCAATCTATTTATTATATTTATAATTATTTATTTGGCTATGAGATCAAGTTTCATCAAATCACATATATAAATTAGAAAAATCTATTCACACATATATTAGAATATAATAAAATTTTATAGAAATATTTATCCAAATTTCAATGATATTTAGATGATTTCAATGTTCAAAGTTGACAGCAATGGCGAGAGCATGAAAATAAAGCCAGCACAAGACTATGTCTTCAAGATAGATAATCAAGTTTCAACACTGAAACTCAAATGCGATATATAAGAAAACTCTCTGAAATATTATTCAAGGTATTTCCTGAATAACAAGAAAAGTTACGAATTTATAAAAGAGAAAAGTAAACCCTACGCTAACCGTCCATATTCACATAAAATGCTAACTATTCACACTTTTCACATTTTATTAAAAATAATAAAATGCGCTACTTACTATTAATGGTGAATAAAATTACATAAAACTTCGATTCCCCTGGTTCATTTGGCCATGATGAACTTTGACGTCAATAATATGTTCAATCAGATTTTAACCAGATTACTACATCAACGGGCTTGAAAAATATTTTTTATTGATATGTTGTAGCTTCTATAACTCCTCTTGAATTAAAAAATATAGTTATTTGAAGATAACACACCCCTTTAAAAAATGAAGAGAATCATGTAAAATAGAGGTTTAATAGAAGCAATCATGTACTAAACAAGTAAATTTTGAAGCATGGACAAGGCTTCATTAAGATTGACTTAAACCAGATTTTCAAATCCGATTAAGAAAATCTTACGCGGCAGTTTAATTATATATATCAGAAATATTCAAGTGCAATGTCACTGAAATGGGATCCACATGATCATAAAATCATAATCTACTACATCCATTGTATTTAGAATAATGTATTCTATTACCGTACCGATACGTATCCCAATCAGATATGTTTATGAGCTTTATCTGAAAAAGGTACAAATTCAACATAATAAAATAGTTTTATGTAAATAATAACTTTAAAATTATTTTTTCAACATGTAAATTATTTGCTATAAAATTTATACATAAATAAATGATTGTATAAAATTTTATTGCATTTTAATGTATATATAGCTCTTTTTTATCAAATATACGGTTGCTCGGGTACACCAAAACAGCTACCCAAATATACATATAAGGATATATATGTGTGTGCACGTACATTTGAAATAGTTAATACAGGGACTGTCGGACAACGTTGGTGGGACCCTTTTTTTTTTCGATAGAAAACTTAGGTGGACCAAATTAAGAATATTAGCATTTGGCGTATGTATTACAATTTGAAACGAAACATAAATCTGCCGTCAGACCGAGATTGGGTTTGATTACCCAACGATAATTTATCTTTGTATGTCTACGGATTCATCAGAAAAATAAAATAAAATAAAATCAGAAGAGTGCGCATCGAGATCAAAGGTATATATGCGTAAAAAATGGTGGGCGGAATCACATATATAATAATTATGCTTGTCAAGTTGTTCTTTTAATTTGTAATTTCCTCTTGCTTAGTAGAATGAATTCGGCAAATTCATTAATTACATGTCTTTAGATGATGGAGACGTCGGTGCACTCACTCGCCCTCCTCCCGATGCAATTGTTGGCCTCGGAGGTTTAATTAAATTATGGCCAAGAATCCCAGGGCAATCAATCAGCCTCCATATTTCCACTTCAGTATCTCAAAAACACTACGGGTGCTTTTGTTAAAGCGAAAAAGTATGAGACCGTGGAAAATGATAAAAAAAAATAAAATATTTTAAAAAACGTGTGATTGATAAAAAATAATAATAAATATAAAATTGGAATAAATAAAGTTGCTGCAAGGAAAAAATAATTGAAAAGTATGAATAAAAGTGGAAAAATAAAAAAATTTAGATGGCAAAATTATGCCTTGAAAAACATGCACCTTACAATTCCTATAGAAACCCATAGTTTCCCGCTCATAGGTTGCCAAACAACAACGCACTACTTACAATATTACATTTGAAACTTGATTAGTTTAGTTATATTATTATTTGTACATTTTGCCAACGCAATCGCTGAATTCAAAAGAGTAACATAACATATGAATTTGATAAATAAATTATCCAAGTGTCTAAAGGGAAATACAGATGATATTTTCGTAATTAGTAAGAATCATGATTCAATTGGTAAAAAGGAGAGAGATCATCACAATCGAGTTCAGCAACGCATCCATGTGTGCCCCAAAAAACAATCTTCATAATAATCTATGGTTTGGGTCCAACTTTGGGGCACACCTAATCGGCACATTGCTTGACTTAATTAAACTATGTTTGCAGTTTGGTTAAGAAAAATAGCTTATGCGAGTTCACATAAGAAAATTAATTAAACGACGTAAAAAAAAAGAAAATTAATTAAACTATGTTTTAAATTGAATTAATTTCTAAAACAGTAAAAGAAAAGTTCTCAAACGTGATCACGTTATTTTTTTTATGGAAATTTTTTTTAGTGCTTCGTTACAAACCAATTTGTCCTTCCACATTGCTATTGGTGAGGTAAAATGAAAAAAAGAGTACACCCCTTTTCATTCAAAATAATAATAATAATAATAATTAGCATACTTGCTCAAGAATAAAATGTGACCACGTTTTCGAAGTGTGGCTTGTATAGTCTCCTCATATACAATCACACTTTTGCAATCAAACGTAAATTTGTATGCTTATACTTTGCACATAGTCAAATTCAATATTAAATACTGCTAATAATTCATCACCATCTGCGTGAAGCCTTGAACCTATTCGTAAGGATTAGAAGGCTTAAACAAAATATAATTTAAAAATTGAAGAAACTATCTTAGGAATAAGAAATCTCATCCATAAACATCTTATCCAAGGATCTTACATCCTTTGAACGCCATATCATATACATTAACAACGATAGTTGCATCGAATTATTCGCAACGACTCTTAAGTAGCAAAATATTTCTTATTATTTTTTATTCTTGTATTTATAACTTAACTCAAATACATATTTCAATCATAGCTTTAGGACGTAAATTTAATAACGTTGTTACCAAATAGCTATGGCGACATTGTTCTGGAAAATAAAAGATAAACTTTGAGCAAAGATTTCCCGCATTTAAGTTGAAGTTTTTACCAACGGCACTCGTCAGACGTTGGAACAAAATAATTTTAATTAAATTCATGCATACGTAGCCATCACACTAGTTTCATTTAAGGACATTTGCGATAGTGACATTAGATGAGGTTAAATGAAAGGAGGTGCATTAACTGTTACATGAAGCTAATTTTAATTACGTGGGACCACTCTTTTTTTTTATGACTATATTTACATACATTTCAACACATATTACATTGAAATTCTGAGACATTCTTACAAATACGGAGATACATAACTCCCCCAAAGAAATTTGGAGACACAGCTCCACCAAAGAATTAGAAAGACATAGCTTCCACCAAGCCAAAGGGAGACCACAGCTCCCACAATATTTTCTGGGCCAAAATCCCAACGTGGGATTCGAACCCCTGACCACAGCTCCGCAAATGCCCTATTAACGCTGTGGCCACCAACTGAGCATGACTCAGTTGGTCGTGTGACCACTCTTAGTCATGATTTTATTAGCCCCGGGTCAAAATTTTTATTTTCAATAAAATTATTAGTCTATGTTTATTTCAGCTATAAATCAAAATTTACCAATTTTGTATACATGTAAACATTTTAAAAATTTTTGAATATAGAATCATATTAGTATTTTTAACTTATTATTTTTTATACAAGTGTGAATTTTAGTATATTTAATCTATAACTCAAGTTTTACTATTTTTGAATATGCATAAATACTTTTAAAAATTTTAAACTTAGGAATATTTTAATTATTCTCAATTATAAAAAAGTAAAAATAAATTTTTAGCTCCGGCTAAGAAATCCATGTTTTAGCATGCACTAACAAGATCATTGCTCCTGTTATGCTTTTAGAAATCTTTTATAAAATTTTGCTTTGAGAATTAAACTGTAGTAATAAATTATACAATCGTTTATTTATGAAAAAAATACTTTAAATAGTTTAGATGTTGAAAATACTACTTTTAAATTTGAAATTTATAAATTATTTTATTACATTGATTTTGTATTATTTTAAAATGAGGCTCATACATATTTAAATTTTCATCATTGGTATGCTAATAAAAATGAATAATTCTAAATATAATATGTGAAGTAGATCTTCTATTTATGATCAAGTGAGCCCTATAGTGCATGTGATTGCATGGATAATTTTTCATATATGTCTCATATATATATATATATATATATATATATATATATATATATGTGATCTCATTAGCCTAGGAT
>JAXCLR010000092.1:460241-471603 GCA_035584095.1 Annona squamosa
ATATTTATTTATATTGGGTGTCGGTAAACCGCGAGATTCCACAAACGACTCCTCCAATGCGGCAAGGCCGCTGGAGTCGGTCAATCACAGTTTTCAATCACGCGCATTTAAAACCTTAGCCGTCCATCCGTTCGATAAATATATACTCGAGATTTTTTCTTATCACTCCTATTTCCTGCCTCCGGTCATCTGTAATAATAATAATAATAATAATAATAATAATAATACGACGGTCCAGATCATCGGAGTTGAAGCACAGCCCATTATCTAGATGCAGATGCACCGTATTCCAGTTCTCCCACCTCTACAAATAAACTTCCGCATTAAAGGCTAGTTTTTGAAACTCCGTAGAAATTTACCTACTTTGCCGGAACACGGAGAATGATAAAGCCACTGTGTTGGAATTGCATAAAATGATACTCGTAGACCAACCTATTTGGGTTTAATTTAATAAAAGAACGGTATTGTTTTGATTTATGCTTAAATTCTTTCTTTTCAGTCTCTAAAACAGATTGGTAAGTAAATTATTCTACTTTTAACCGAAAAGCCAAATTATTTTGTGATTATTTCATCTTCACTGCTTATATGATTCTTTCTTTATGTGTCTCTAAATTAGCTTAAAACGTTTTCATAAAATAAAACGGAGAAAAAGCAAACAAAAGTTTATTATAATGCAGGCGGAGTGAGAGAGTTTTAATCATACAACACCGGCGGAGTAAAGAGAAAAGTGGAGGTGGCGGTGGCAGGAGCGTAGTTACGTAGGAAAGCAATGGCAAATGGTAAGAAATATAAAATAATTTGGAAGGGAAAAATTTAGGGAAAAGGAGGCTCATGTAGGGATAGAGTAGGTATTGGACAGGACAGCTCTCTGGAAAAACTCTTGCCCCTTCTTTCTTCCCATCTCGCTCCTCCTCCGCCTCCTCTTCCTCCCTCCTTTGTGGCTGGGTTGGGCTGGGCTGATGTAATTGTACAAACCTGCTTTTGGTGGAGAACCAGATGCCTTTGATCATGGGTGTGGATGTGCTGTTTTTTTAACCGTGTAGGTGTCGAGATCTCTTCCCCCATTACTGCTGCACCCTCCCATCCCCCCCTCCCCCCCTCTCTCTCTCTCAACACACACTATTTTCCTTCCCTTCCATCATGCCGTGCTCTTCTCATCTTTTTCTTTTGAGTCGGAACCCATGAAAGGGAAATCTTGGGAGCACAAGGTTTGTCTGTGTGATTTTATGCTGCTTTCGTCTGTTTTACATGCTATCTTTACAGTGACTCTTTCGGGGGTTGCTCGGTTTCTGAGTTTTGATTTTGAAGTCTCCTCTTCACAAGTCTGCAGCTGCTTCCTTTGGCCTTGCTGATGTGATGATTGATGCCCATGTCTTCGTCGTCTTCTTCTTCTCTGCATCTTTTCTAGTTTTCGGTTTCTGTTTTTGAATTTCTGGACGTTTTGAAGTTGGTCGTTGGTCAGATTTTCCGTGTGTGATAATACCCAGCTCTTCCTTTGCAAGCTGTATTATTTTGATGTTCTAAAATCTGGTTGGATTTGCTTGTGATTTTATCCCCAGCTTCTTTTTATTTTTGGGGGTTTCTTCGTCCATGGTATTCAATTTCCCTCAAAAAATGATTCGAGGCTTTTTCTTTGGTGCTGGGGAACTTGTACTGCTCGATCTCGCTGTGGCCTGCTTTTCTTCCGCCACCAACACCACCACCTCCACTTCCTCCTCTCTCTGATCCTTGAACATGTCCATGGTTTTCCGCACAGATTTACAAGCCAAAGTAAGCTTGCTTGGGTTTTCAACTCAGTAGCTGAAATGTTTTTGTGGAAGCCCGTGGGGAAATTAAGGCAGTAGGAGGAGAAAATCTGTGTAATTTCATGGACTATTTTTCTCGCTAGTTCGGGGGAACCTTTCCTGCGTGTCATTTCTACTATCATTTCTCTCGCTTCCTTCCATGAAAATTTCCTCCTTTCAGTGAATCTGGTCTGTCTTCTGGATCGTTTTCCAGATTCTGCCTCCCGATCAGGACTATATCTTCTGTTTGGTTGCCGTGATTCTTTTTTTTAAAAAAAAAAAAAAAATTTCCTCACCTCTCTTGTTTTAGATTTCATGTCTGGATCTTCTTTTCCGTGGCCGGCTTCTCTGACTCCTGCAGCCTTAATTTCATGTGGGGTTTTGGCAATTTTCGTTTACCTATATGGGTCACATAAAATAACGTCTGGGAAGCTTGATCTATCAAGTGTGTATTTCTGGTTTGGGTGAAGGGGGGTTGTGCGGTTTTCATGTCTTTTGCTAAGAGTTTTTCCTCCTTGGATGCTCTTACGCATAAAATAACATTCTAGAGTCATGTGGAAGGTGCTGTGTTGTGAGTGTTTATGCTTGTATGTGGACTGATCTCAACCGTTGGTTTCCTTTTCATTATCTTCAGGCATCAAATCAAGGGGCAATAGAAAGAGAAAGAGAAAGGGGATAGGAGGAAAAAGGTCTATTTATATCCTTGTATTTTACACGGGGGAACTGGTCTGGTTTTGGAGACATAGAGTTCTTTTTTTTTTTTTTTTTCGAGTCGTGGGTAATTCTGAGAGGCCTTTGGTTATGCTGGAAGCAAAGTACAAGAAGAGGAAGAGGAGTCCCAGTTCCAGCAAAGCTCTAGTTGGGACTGTTCCAGTGGCGGAAGTGGAAAGAGTAGTGTTACTACGAGGAGTAACAGCTGCAAAAATAAAAAAGGAGAAGCCTCGCTTCAGATGTTATCCGTTGAAAACCCACCACCAGATCGTCCCTTATGCTCTTCCTGCAAGAATCCAGCTCTAAGTGGTGATGAAAGGACTGCTGCCGTTGCTCATGCCAAGCTTGTCTTTCATGAAGAGGAGGCTGCTGCTGCCGCTGCTCCAGATCTTGGGACATCAGCCCTCGCGCATGACCCCCCTCTTCCTCATTTCTCCATAAGGTCTTTTTCTTCTGATTCTTGTATTCCTACCTTCCCGCTCTCTCTGATGGTTACGGTTGCTACTGTTTCAGTCAGATCTAAAACTATGAAAGCCAAATTCTGGAGACTTTGATTTGGGATGTTGTCTGTTTCATCGATTGGTATTATCTGGGGCTGAATCTGCCAATACTTTTGTGGAATCTCATGTGGACTTTTCTGTGTTGATTACCCAAGAGAGATTTCACTGCAGCTGATGCTTTTGTGTTGTTCTGAGGTGGATCTCCAATTCGTAGTCATGTTCCGAGATTTGCGCATCTGATGTTTCCTTTCCCTCCAAATCCCTCACTTCCTTCAAAGAAACTTGGCTGAATTTTGTGACATGTTTCATTATTTCTTTCCTTCTTAAGCTAAAGCGTGAGGTGGTTGTGGTGGCGGCTTCGACTGGGAATCCATTTACTTTTACTTATTTCTGGTAATTTCGTATGTGATTTCATGTCTGCCATCTGAGGTGAGGTCGTTGGGTACAAGTCTTTCTTCTGATTACCAAAGATAATCCGATGGCTCCCCTCATTCACCAGTCAATCTACAGTGTCAACTTCCCCTCGTAGGTTCATCCTTGCTGGGTATCATTCACTTTTAGATCTCAAGCATGTGATATCATGATCACTTTGCATCTTCCATCTCTTGGGGATTTCTGGGTATTAATTGCCGTCTGTTACTCATCTTCTCTTGCGTTAGGAATTCGACTTTCCTTTTATGTTAAGCTTAGTCTAAAACTGGAATCGTTGTTTGTCCTGCAGAGATTATGTTTTCAACGCACGGAGCAAGGACGTAGGAGTAAATTGGCCGTTTCCTGAGCGATTTTTGCAACTTTGCTTGAAGCATGGCGTCAAAGATATATTGCCACCTTTCGAGGGGCCTGACTCAGTAAGGGGGCAGTGTAGTGGAAAGAGCGTGGGACCAGATAAGGCAACTGCCTGTGGAGAGGTTCTTGAGACATTGGCTCAAGGTGAATTGGTAGAGAAGCAAGATGTGGGCGATGATGATAATGATGTTAGTGTCAAGTGCTTACCTTGTTGGCAGGTGAATCAGTTGGTTTTAGAATCATCAGATCGAGCTCAATCTCAATTACCAGCCGAGGGAACATCAGTGGGTAAATCTAGTTCATGCGAGGCTGCTGCTGTGGGAACAACTACATCCACGATCACCAGTCATGGCCGAGCTGATAAGTCCTCATCAAGGCGTTCCCATCAAGCTCACCGATCACTAAATGAAATAAGCGCTTCTTTGGAAACTTCTGCAGAACTTGAAGTTGCAGATCTGCATAACACCTCTAGAAGAAACGAGATTTCTGATAGGAAGTGTCGATTGATAGTGAAATTGGGTGGCGTTTCTGAATCTAGCCGAACAGAAGAGATATTGTCGAATTCAAGTGCAGCTTCAGAAGCAATGGCTTCAAAAGTTTGCCCTGTTTGCAAAACCTTCTCCTCCACTTCAAATACCACTTTGAATGCTCACATCGACCAGTGCCTTGCTGTGGAGTCTACTTCCAAGCGCGCTGTGGCTGATGTCACCAAGCATAATAGAGTGAAACCCAGAAAGAAGAGGTCAATGGTAGATATCTGCGCAACTGCCCCGAGCTGCACTTTGGAGGATCTTGACCGGAGAAATGGTACAAACTGGGCTCTAGAGTCAAGGATGCTGCTGATGCCAAATGGAGAGGTCCGGTCAGAAAGTAAAAGGCAAAGGCTTCCTCAAGTTGATATTGCAGATGATGGAGATGATCGTGCTGTTTATTGTGACTCTAATGGGATGAAGCTTATGATTCTCTCTAAATTTAATGACAGTGCAACACCCAAGGCAGGAGATGATATTACTCCCAGGAAGTATGTGAAGTATGGTAAGCATGGGAAAAGCTATTTGGGAGGCAAGAAGAAGCAACTTGCTCCTAAATCTTCTAAATATCTGAAGCCCAAGCCTCCAAGCAAGAAATTATGCTCTCTTAAGCTGAACAACGATGAGGTTCTCTCTCTCTCTCACTCTCTCCCCCTCCCTCTCTCCCTCTCTTTCGCTGTCTCCCTCCCCAGCCCCAGCGCAACCCCTTTGTAGGATTCCTTTAAACGAGTAATGGCGTCATGTTGTTTTTGGTTAGCATCACAGTTATTGTTATTCTTGGAAAGTTGACTTTCATATGGCTTCCCATTGACATGGATGAAGAAATCAGGAGAAATCCTATTTTTTACCAGAGTATAGTACTTTTTTAAATTAACCTCTTTGCCGTTATGCCACTTTAAAGCATATTTAAGCTTGATACTCATTCTGAGCATGTGCTATTCTTCCAAAAAGTGTTAATTTTCTGCATCGTTTTAATCTATCAAGTGTTTCTACTGAAAAATCTGAAAGAAGACATAGTAACCTTAGATGATGATCTTTTAAAGCTTTTTTGAAAATTTCTTATCTTATTCTCAAGATTTTAACAGATTTTGTCTTGCTTTTGAGAATATTTTTGTTATATTTTCCATATTTCCTCTGGGATATCTCAATATTGGCAATCCTTTGTCTTATGATTTGAAGTTTGTCTAAAGTCTCCTTATTTAATATTACATGGTTTTAAGCATGGTTGAGCTTCCTATTCTTGTTGAGCATCTCTAAATATTTGAAATGATATTAGGTGGCTGTAATTGCTTTGAAGAAAAGTACACTTTCTCTAGTATTCTTGCTTATATTGATGAAGGGATTATAAGTAATCTTGGTCTGGCATCTTCTATAACTTGAGATCCTGAGCTGGTTTAATAATTTTTTGTATGTGATTTTCAGCATGTTTAATCTTACGTGTTGAGCATTTTTTTTCCCCAAAACAATGTTCAGTTTCTGTCATCTTTTTGAGAAAGCACTCAGATTGCAGGTCTCACAGTTGTCAAAATGCCAGTTAATCTGTTTGTTGTTTGAGGCCACTGTTGAAAAATATCCTACCTGCAGTTTACACTATCGATCTGGTTCAACCCCACTTTATTATAGTAATTGTCATCTTATGGTTTCCTTAGAATCTAGACTCTTCTGATTGGCTCCATGTTGCAATTTGTAGATGAGACGGTCGCCAAAGGGGTACTTGTTTGTTTAGAATCGTCATAAACATTGCTGATTTGTCATTTTGGCCTGCTTAGGATGGTTATATATCATCTCTAGTGGCCTAGATACTGTCTTACAACAATCATTGGTTGCATCAATATTTCTGTTTACCGATAGACACCCACTTATGCCCTAGAGTTATTTTTCTTACTTTTTGGATTTTAAATACTTGTAGCCCGAAGTGATTCTGAGCTATGATATAGCATCCCACTGGCCTGAAATGATTATTACTCTGACTTAAAGTCTATGATATCTGTTAATCACTTGATTGTCGGTGGTTGCTGATTATCAGATTTATGAGGTTCGAGATCCAAAGCAACCCATGGAAAATCACGAGGACAAGGAAAAATCACTATCTCAATTGCTCAAATATAGGGACCCAGCCAAGCTCAGTAGTTCTGGAACATTGAGAAGGTGGGCATGTTCCAAAAGAACTGGAATATCAAGGAAGGCCAGTGTTAGAGATGAGTATGGGAGAATAACAGGAGATCTGGCAACATCTGCCAATCAGAATCTGTTGGTTGAGACTGAGCAATCAACTTCAAGAGATTCTCCTGCTCAGAGAAGACATATTCTGAAATTTTCAAGGTCAGTAGAAAATCCGAGTAACTCCGTGAGAAGCAAGAGATCAGAGGTTGTGTTGAGCTCTGCCAGCATGGTAGACAATGGGGAGAAATCCTCAAAAACAGCTGGGGAAAACTCTGATCAGTTAAATCAAAGGGTTTCAGTTGCTGGGGACCAGAGACCGAATTTCTCCAGACTGCCAGTGGGTGTTGTCCCTTCTCCTAAAAGCAGGAGAGTGGAGATTGACCCACTTGCTGTTCAGACATCTTCAGAGCCATCTGAAACCCATCCTTTGTCTTTGAAAGCCAAAAAGACCATTACTTTAAGAAAAAACTCTTTATTGGGAAGACCATGTTCTTCTTCTAGGGAGGGAAGCAAGTGCACTGAAACCGAGAACTCTTTGGCCTTTAAGAAACCTTGGAAGAAGAAACTGTTGGTTGAGGGGAGTGAGCCAAGCTGGGATTTCCCCTCTGATGCTAATAGGCTATGTGTTGATAGGGTGCATGTTTCCAGCCAAACTGTGCAGCCCAGTCATTCGAGTCCTAACAAGGTAGCTAAGATACGTAAACTGGATATCTTGAATGACAAGAGGTTTCAAATGGAAGAGTATGCTAAAGAAGCTACCATGGAACAAGGCAACATGCTAGACTCAGGCCATGCTAAAGACCAGTTCATAATGTCATCTATGTGTCAGGAAGCTGCATCTTTGCGAAGTTTGGATCCACCAGCTGACTGTCAAAGTCCAGGCATGGCTGATACAGTAAATTCTCTTGATGAAGGTCAACATCATTCTTCTGAAAGCACTGATATTCATCCATCCAATTCTGATGCACATGAATCTGCTGCAGTAAGTGGGAATGTGGAGATTGATTCTTCTGAAAAAGCTGTTGAGAGTATGGTGGCAATATCTGGCAGAGCTCAGAGTTTATATGAAGATTTACAGGTTCTTCGTTCTTGCAGGCAATCACCATCCGTTGAAGATGAATATACATGTCCCACCAGCCAAACTGAACCATTTGAGCAGCATGCAGAAATAGATTATGACAATACAGACATGCAGTGTGCTGATGAAGCTGGTGATGACGTTACAGGCCTGCATTCTCAGATGACAGGAGAAGCAGATTCTAGAATGGAGGACGATTCATTTTCTGATGTTCAATACCCGGGATTCACAGCTGGCCCTTCATCTATTCAAGGGCCAGGACAATGTTTGCCAAGTACGAGTGATGCGGGGCGTGATGTTCTTCATGACAATGCATCTGTAACATCAGGTGGGCTACAATTCAGCCAAGATGAGCACAGGTCCATCGATCTAGACCCATCAAGATCCCCCACATCTCCAACTTCAACAATCTCCTCCCCTCCAAATACAAGATCAGATTTCAACTGTGCTGATCGGCAATCACTTCCTGGGTTTCCATCTGCTCAAGACAAGCCAAGCATGAACTATACGGATCATGCATTACTTTCAGGAAATTATCATGGATTGTTGTCTGCAGTGAATATAGGAGAGGAAAGAATGGTGTTGGAGAGGGAAAATCCAAAGCCCACAGTTCTGTCTATGAAGGACTCCTTCCCAGAAAATTATGATGATCAGCCTTGTTGCTGTTCACGCAGGGAAAGCACATTACCAGTGGCCTCTGCATCATATCAGGAGCCACAGCCATTCAGGCAGAGAAACTTTCTGGCCCCTGTGATGGTTCACCGTAAAACAAAGCAGATGATTTCAAATTCATATGGTGGACAGGAAATCTCCACGTCTCGATTGTGCATTAGTTCAAGATCAGATGAGTTTAGTGTTCCAGCACCTCCTGTAGGTTCTCTTTCCACAAAAGTGCCCTTGGATAATGCAGTGAGACTCACGAACGACAGTGATTTTGAATCTTCCAGCCTTCCCTCTCGGAACCATCCTCATCAACCGTCTTCAAATTCAGTCTTCAGATTGATGGGAAAGAACTTAATGGTGAAGAATAAAGATGAAGATGATTGCATGCAAATACATGGGGTTCCACATCTTGATGGGCCAATTCGAAATGATTATCCGAATGCGCAGTATGTAACTGTTCTTGGATATTCTGCTAGCAGTATTAGAAATCAGGACAGCATCTCTTTCTGTTGTCAGAGCCCCAATGGCACCTCAACTTACAGCAGTCCCTTCAATTCACTTGAAAACTTCAATATTGGCTTGCAGAATGGTTCCAGGAATCAAAGCAGTTCCAAGGTTCACCAGACAGCATTTGATTCATCCGAGAGTCATCATCATGCCATGGACATGGGAGGTTTCATGGGGTCTGTTTTGCAGCCTGGACAGAAAAGCCATAAGCCTGATTCACAGTTGCAATCGAAGAGGGCTGCTATGAAACCCCATTCCCGCTTTTCATATAATGTTGACAGTCAGATATCTGTTTCTGCAGCTGAATCAACTAGTTCAGCGCGAGAAGTAATTGTCATTGATGACTCTCCTGATGTTGAGGCTGATTCAAGCAAGGGTAATAATGGTAGATGTGTTACTGGTCCAAGGGGAAAGCAATATCCTCTCCTGGGCATTATGCCTCAAGTGGCTTTGAATCCGAATATGAAGCAAGTGAAATCGTATTCTTGCCCAACATTTTCAAGAGAGCTTCCTGTGGGGCAGAAACCCAGCTTTATAAGTGCGTCGGATGGCTTGACAATTCATTCACAAAGCCCCTTCATGCTGTCATCTCCTCCAGCCGGATATCTCAACTCAGCACTTTATTATTCTCCAAGCTTGCGGTAGGTGAATGACAACCGCCAGTGAAAAATGGCCATTTGATTAGCAGCGTTTTGTGGGGCTCCTGCAATTTTAGTCTAGCGGCATCCATGAATGAGGCCGGTTGAAGTTCAGGAATTTACGCAAATATACTGACTCTGAGGTTACCTACATTCGACCATAACAGGCTCATCTCCAGGGCCAGCAGGTCCATTTGGCGGGAAAAAAGGCAAATAGACATTGAACTGGGAGAATTTCACATTTTACTGATAGCTAGAGCCCCAAGAGTTTTCTTCTCTTTTTCCCCCCTTCCTTTTTTTATTAGAGTAGAGTCTGTATTTATTTGAATGTATGAAAATATGTATCGGGTTCAAACAGTTTTCAAGGCTGCTAATCTGCAAAACTGCAGTCACTCCTGAATAATCATGAATCTGATCGACCCCCCTTTTTTCCTTGACATTGACTGTTTTCTTTCTCTTTTATCATTATCGTTTCATTAGTTCATCAGAATTGGTGGTTCTTAGGGTCCGTTGTGGTTGATGGAGAAAATTATTATATGGGAAAAAATTAATAGCGATAAGGGCATTGATTTGGAATAAAGAGAATAAAAATAAAATAGACAGCCTATGTAAAAAAGATGATTGAAATGTGGAGGTAATAATAGAGAAAGTGAGAGGGAAAGTCACGTCAAAAAGGGGGCAGAAGTGGGAGAATTATTTATTTATTTATTATTAATTTTGAAAAAAAGGAAAATTTCCTTGCCTTCTACTGCCATTAAGGGAGTTGGGTGTGCTTCCCACCTGAGTTTCGTTTTGACTTGCATCCCTAACATTCTAAAAGGTTAACAGTAATTTGAAGGAGCTACTTTCAAAACATGAAAAGCGTTGATTTGATCTTGAGATTTTGGGAGGAGAAATGTTAGACAGACTAGAAAGTGCCGACTAATTGTTATAATTAAGTAAAGAGCAGGATGGCCGATCATGCTAAAGATTCTTGTAATTCATGCATGCAGCTGCCTCGGGCATTAATTAATATGAATGGTAATGTTATTGGGGTGATGTGTTTTGCCGAAATTTTGTACGTCCTCTGGATTCGATGTGCCTCATGCATGGGTTGAGCAGCATCGTCCAGGACCAGTGAATATGTGGATCTATTCCGAGGGAAGGGATGTAAATGTAAGAGAAAATTAGAATTTCTGAGGTGGGCTGGTAAAAGCTACTGTTTATTATTCGTATGCACGTATGTATGTATGTATGATCGATGCAGCTGCAGATGCAGATGCAGATGCAGAAGCAGAAGCAGCAGCAGATGATTTGCCGACAACGTGTGAAGACAAAGCAGCAGCAAATATAGCCGTTTAGATCCATCCATCCGTACGGGGGGGAGAATAGGTGGAATGGAGTGGTGGCGCTATGCACTCTGCACTGCAGCATAGCATGTGAAAACAAAAGGCAAGTACAACAGCAGTGATGATGAAAAGAAAAGAAGAATCTCAAGATAGATGCTATTTTATCAGGCCAATACAAGTAAAATATTAAAGTCTTCCTATAATGTTTTTACTTTATAGCCGTTGGATCTCCACCATATAACGAGTGATGACCATTCAAGAATGGGGCCGTTGGATGGTGATGATTCGGGAATATGGAATTTTGACCCTTTTTTAAAAAAAAAAAATTTTTTGGCTCTTTTTGACATTGCTATGCCTCGGCCCACCTACTTTCATATGCATATGTATTGCTGCCTCCCTATCACTCCTATGTAGAATTTGTTATTATTCATGCTGTTGCTGGCTGCTGTAGTGGCCTTTGGCCTGCTGGCTTTGGTGGCGTTGTGGAATGTGCATTGCATGGAAAAAGCTCGACATCCCCGCAACTCTGCGGAGACCCGAAGCTTAGAGTGGACTCAGCCTAATAAAGCTCGATCTCTCCAGACCCCACACCACACGCGCGGACAAAGATTATACAAACACACATAGATACATACTTGTTAAGAGCTAATTAATATTATACCACCCACCAACCC
>JAXCLR010000092.1:479902-500087 GCA_035584095.1 Annona squamosa
AATAGGCCTTAGTCGAGGTAGTAAGCGGACCGGATGTCCCCCTCGCTATTGCCAAGTCGCTCAATAGGCCCAGGCCGGCGACGACCTCCCTGAGATGGGAGCATGTATGGGATGGGCGCCTAGCTAGCATCGCATCCACAGGAATGTCATGAATGTTATGTATGCATTGCATTTGCATTTTATGAAATGCATGAAAATGATTGAAAAAATTATGTGTAGCTTGCTTACTGAGTATTATTACTCACCCATGATTTTTCAACGACAGACAGGAAAGATGATGAAAGCCGCATGTAAGATGACATGCAGTTTTGATAGAATATTGTATATGTAAATTTTATGTAAAGACCATGATAATAATTTTGGGATGGAAATGAATATTTTTGCTTTATGAAACAGTTTTGGGTTTATGACTATGATATATGAAATATATTTCATGTTAGACGAATGATGGAAATTTTCCATGTATGAATGAGAGAAAAAAAAAATTCTGCCGTGTGATCAAGGCAACAATCCTGAGTCATGTTTACCAATCAAAACGATCCCGGAGTAAGGCTTCTAGGCACCTCGGTTCGGGGCGCCACAGTTGCGCACATTTTAAATTTGGTTGTGAAGGAGGGAACCGAACAAATCAAGGATTCCATTGCTCGAATTTGTAATAGCATAAAGTAGGTCAAGAGTTCTCCTAGTAGAGAACAAGCATTTGGAAAATCTTGTGAAAGTGTTAGAATTTCGAGTAAAATGTTTTTGTGTTTAGATGTGTCAACATGTTGGAATTCTACATACTTGGTATTGAAGTGAATGATGCAAGTTTTAGAAGCACTAGTCCACCTCTTGAAAAAGATTGGAACCATGCTAAAGTCCTTTATGACTTCTTGGTTTTGTTTTTTGAAGCTACTGAGATCTTGTCTGGTACTAAATATGTTACTTTCCCACATCATTTTCCTCAACTTGATGCAATTCAAAATTGATTAAATTCATTTCTAGCCGAGAATGGTAATCCTATCCTTCTTCACATGTGCAATAAAATAAAGGAAAAACTTGTAAAATATTAGGGTTCTGTTGACAAGTTCAACATTTACTTGCTCATTGCAGTAGTGTTTGATCCACGGTACAAGCTAGGCTATTTGGAATTTTGTCTTAGTATTTTCCTTCCTGCGGATCAGATTTCTGCATTATCAAAGAAAGTGTATGATAAAATGGTTGAATTGTATGGAACTTATGAACCTGGGTCTAGTAGTACTACTACAAGTTCTTTGTCTGAAGTGAGTGGGTCATCATCCAAATCAAAGCATTCAAAATAGAAGCTGTGGCAATCTATGAATAACACTAACGTTGGAGTTATTACAAATGAAATTGATGCCTATTTAAAAGATCCAGTTGAGAATTATGTAGAACCATGTGATATTTTAGCATGGTGGTCAAAGACTACAAAATATAGGATTTTCTCTTTTATGCAAAAGATATTTTGGTTATTCCTGTTTCAACAGTTGCATCAAAATATGCATTTAACACTGGAGGACGTGTTCTTGACCAATATCGTAGTTCATTGATACCCATGTTGGTTGAGTCTTTAATTTGCTCTCAAGATTGGTTGAAAGCAGCTTCAGTCGATTCAAATTATGAAGAATTCGTTGATCAATTAGACAAATGCACAATAGGTAAAATATATTTTTCTATGTTTTAATACTATGCCTTACTCTTAACATTATTTTTAATGCTAATATTTTTTTCAGATAAAGTTTTTCAAACATCGGGAAATGCTACTTCAGGATCGTTACCACCTCTTCTACAAAGAAATTAATTTACATAAGGTATTATTTATATATTTGAATATATATATGCTCTTTAAGTTCAATTGTACAAGATGACATTGATTTTGTACATTTTTTTTTTGGAAAAAAAAAAGAATTTGGCTTGGCAAATGAAAACCACACAAGAGAAAAAGAATGAAGACTGCGTGAGAAATTAAAATGTTTCATGTTTTTATGTTGTAACTTGATAATCTAAGTTAAATGTTGTAATTTGATTATTAGAACTTAAGACTAAAGTAGTAGACTTGAACCTAACTTAGATATTATGATTTGGAGTTATATTTTTGAACTTGTTGTAATCTTATTTGTTTGGATATTATCGTATTTTTTAAGATTATTTTCTTTTCTTATGATTGATATTATAAAGTTTGCCTTAGGATTGGATGCTAATATTTCTATATATGATTATGATATTCATATTAAATTGCAGGACGGACAAAGATTGTACTTCTACATTCATCAAAATATGATTACTATTTAGCTTAATTCGAAAAAAATGCCCAAAACACGTTTTTATTCTTAATACTCTTATATGGTATTTAAATTTTTCTTGCTTTCTTATTATAAATTGTCATTTTATATTTCTTTTAGCAATAGATTTGTAATTAAATGAGTATAGGATATATATATTTATAGTAACATGTCAACATGAAACTCAACCCAAGCCCGAATTTCAAAAATAGGATTAGGGTTGAAAATTTACTAACAGAGTTAGGATTAAGGTCGAGGTGAACCCGAGTTTCATGAGCCCGAGTTGCACCCCTACTCGAGAAAGGCAACATTAGCTTCTTTCCAAAATGACATAATAATCTTTTTCTTGCAGCCAAGCCCATGATGCCGTCTATCAACTCTGGCCCTCTGTCCCGACTCCCGACCATCCTTTCCAATTGCAATTGTCAATTTTTAGTGGAAATTTCACTGTTTGATATAACCGTAGAATGATATGATTGATATTCAAAAGTACCATCCACACTAAAAAGATCAGTACATATCACAGTAATCGAGGCTTAAAATCCTTAAAATGTTCTTAGTCAGTCGTTGGATTGTTGCAAGAACTTACTTTCGCTGCAGTTGCACTGACATTTGAGACAATTAACCTGAATTATGCTCCCACTGGCATTAATTTCCACTCCTCCGTTGTGCTCATGGATATGGAGAAAACAATCGAATGTTCGTATGTACAACATTCCAATTTCATATGACAGTACAAGCTAGAGAAAAATCCTATCGCACAGAATGAGACCTCCCGAATCTATTCTATTTCTTTGTCTCAACCTCTCGAAAAGGAGATCTTCTGCCCTCTGGTGATCTAAATATTTATCCATGTCAAATGAAGGCATTCTGTGGCTACTCACGCTATATGGCAGAGGAGAGCCTCCAGATTCCACAAATCTGCTCTTCATCTTGCCTCCAGAAATTGAAGAAGAGATATCATTGCTCTCTGGGCTCCAACTGGCACGGCTGCTTGTAGCATGCTTACTGTTTACATCCTGAAAATGGATGACATCAGAAACCAGTCACATGATGGAATATTAACCAGAGGAACAGATCAGACATCATATGAATAGAATATTGAAAAAAAAAAAAAAAAAAAAAGTTGCCCCTTAGCATGCGATCCTAAAATGATACCCTAAATCCTACCATGTACTCCAAAATAAGAGCTCAAATTTCAGAAGTTAAAATTCTCATCCTTATTTGGGGGTGACAAAGTGTTTTGGATTGAATGCGATCCTAAAATAAGAGCATGCGATCCTAAAATGGTGACAAAACTTCTAGCAAAAAGATCAAGCAAGTATTATTACCGGAGAAGTATCAGAGAATTTATCCTTTGAATTGGCTGCCTCCATCTTGTGATTGAATGATAAGGGCGTCATATCATTACTAGTCTCCCACTGCAGCCAAGGCAGAATAACTCCATCCATTCCAACAGGAATAGATTCAGTTGTTTCTGGAGTTGCACAAGCTTCAGAATGTTTAAAATTGATTTCAGGATCTTTTGACTTTACGCTTCCTCCTAGAGTGGAACTTGTGTCACTCTTTTCCCCATCAAATGATGAAAAATCTGTGTCTTCAACATTTGAAATGAAATCCTCAAAGTACTTTTCTGCCTCTTCAGTCAAACGTTTGGACACCCTAGTTCTATCATTGCTCCTCTGCAAAAATTATCAGCAAGTAGAAAAAATTCCAAAATTCAGAAGAATTTCCATTTTAAAGAAGCATATATCTGATTGGCAATAACAGTTACACGGTCACTAGTCAATAAAGATTATAGAATGGCACAGACATGTGAGCTATTTCTTTGGTCGCAAACATGAAAGTAAACAACTAATATTTTTAGGAATTCTCAACAAAGCTTTCTGATCCCATATAGTAGGGATAAGGCTTCAATGCCAATGGCTTCCAAGTCCAGGATTTAGCGATCTGAGATCCTCCATATGTACGCAAGTGATGTGCAAGAGAGGCAATTACCTTTCTAGCACGTGAAGGTTTGTTCAGTGAATCAGTAGGCCCTTTATCAGGAAGCAACTCTCTGAAAATCTTAGAAAACTCACGACTGCGATTTTCCTCAATTGCTAACTCTGCTAATAGCTCTTGTGTGCGCTTTTCCGACTGCAGAATTTATTGAAATTCACATGACTTGTCACTGGCAACTGAAGAGATTGGCAAGATTCAAAATTTCAAGAAAGACAAAACATTATGAAAGAAAATCATTTTCTTTATTTATAATAATTCAATTCTACAAGTGTGAGACACGAACAGATTATGTTATGGATGCTATATGCCAGCATGGGTTCAATGTTGCATCTAAAAAGTAGAAGGGGAAAGCCCAGGGTAAATGAGAAGAATAAGATAAGATGCAAGCAATAGAATTATTTATTGGACTATGAAATGGGCAGCCGGAAACATATTGCTGCAACAGGTTGACAGTATCTTATGGCATAAGTCAACTCAATTCATTAGTTAATTACAGAAAATGCTACTTCAATTAAACCTACTACCAGGGTGGCAATAGCAGAATGGGCAATTAAAACATCAATCTATCCAGGAAACTTACAAAACAAAAGAAATAGTGCTAGAAATAAACAACATCACAAATCAGATACCTGCACAAGTTTTGTAGCGTAGCTCTTTCTGGCCTCAGCAAGGACCTGAGCATCATCTGAGCTTTTCAATTCAAAGCAACCATCACTAGGTAACATGTTTGTCTTTGTTTCCACAATAGCCTGTTGACATAATAGCAAGATGTAGGCAGAAAAGAAAAGGAGGCATGATAAAAATTATAGGAAAAAAAAGAAAATTAGGTTGTTGATGTATGAAGGTTCATAAAATGCATGGTTGTACGCAAATGTTCAGATTTTAGATGCTCTGCCCGAACTACAGTTATAAACGGTTGACATTGACTATGGCTGCTCCTCCCGTATATGGTGTAGATACACATAGATTTGGCCAATCATACAATCTATTTTCAGTCAACTCTTGTCAGGAAAAGGTTCAAATGTAATACAGAAGCATTTTCAACAGAGTTACTTCATGATTGAAGTTGATTTGTGTCGGACTTGAACCACCATGGTTACTGTAAGGCATACAAAAGGTGTATCTCCCACTCCCCCAAATGATTGTCTGGGGAGCATGATAACTGCTGTTTTTTTTTTTTTTTTTGGAAAAGGCATATTACCTTTTCAAGCTCCACTCTGATCTCATCAACAGCATAGCGAACTTCTTTCTTCATTGCCTCATATAGCCCATTTCCGTCTCCATCACCAATAGGATGTTCAGTCTGCCAGCCACACCGCCAAACAAAACAAAAAGCTTGAGAGTGACAACTCTAAGCAGAAACAGATTTCATGGTTCCTTATATCAATAGTCCAACTCTGATCATGAATTCACCTTTTTCTGTGCATAAACTGCCCTTATTGTCTTTTCAAACCCATTTTTATTATAACCATCGTGTGCTTCATCATCCGTTAGTGCAGAAGAATAGCTCTGGAAGTGCAAACAAAGCTCTCATGACTTAGCTTCAGGAAAAACTCTTACAAAACGATCATGAGATAAAAAGAAGCACAAGAAATTTAATAAATGGCAAATTTTTTCTTGAATTTAAGTAACCATGAACTTTCCTAACAGAAGCAACAACTTCTAACCATCAGTGATAAAGGGTGCTTACAGAGTATCCATCAGCCATATGCAGTAAATCTTTCTGACTCATTGACCTTCTCAATGCGTGCTGACTGCTAGAAACAGTGGGTTTGTGGAAGGATTGTCTCTGGAAGCTTCCATTTCCAGAACTTACCTTTGAAAGGCTGCTGGAATTATGGCCAAGGTCCAAGTCGCTCTGTAATCAAAAACAGAAGTAAAGGAAGAACAAATAAGCCTATTGCCTTACAGATATAAATGGAAAAGAAAATCAGCCAACTGTTTTGCAAAAACTAGCCAAAGAAGTTCACATTATGGCCTATCAAAGCAATCCAGGAAGTAATAAAAGTGGCTTAATTTTTTCATCATTTTGATGATTAACATGTGATTTCCTTCCTGTACTAACAATCTGATACTGTAAACTCAATTGCCAAAAAAACACAATAAATTACATAACCAGTTAGCTGATACAAAGCAGCTTAACAAAACCCAAACCACAACTTCTATTACCAAAATTTCCTTGTTTTCGAAGGAAACAAGATTCTAAATTGCATCGACATAAAAAGTTCTCTGTTATATTCAATGCTACGACGAAAAGGGACTCAGCAACCATAAAGCACTGAAAGATGTAGCATTTGTTATGATTGACAAGAGCAGACTATTCAAAAGGAGGGGAAAGGAGCTTTTTGATAATTGACAAGCAGGTTAATCAGCTTCCTGACCCACACATCAATCTTGGCAGGCTATGGTGGTTCAATCCAGGTGCTAGCTCCAAGCAGACAACTAACTGGAAAGCATTATATAAAGAGGATTGAGCTTGAGAAGAGGACCTATTCATGTATCTCCACTGTAGAAGTGATAAACATTCATTATAATCACAATAGTGTGTTAGGAATTACGATACACCATGTAAAGCCAACTGGGTAGAGGAGACTTCACTTTTTGTTCTTTAAATGTAGAATTTGCTAACTCTCAGTAATTTTAATCTTTTCTTGTCATTATATACATATATATTATCATCTCCATCCTTCCATCTGAAAAACCGTTCCAATTTTTCTTTATTTGCTTTACGGCTATCATCACCCCTAGTCCATTTTTTTTCTAATATTTTACCGCTACCCAAACACAAGCGATAATTTATCTAGCAGCCCATGCTGCAGATGCGACAAGAATGGGACTTTTACATTTCCCAACTAAAATGCAGAAATTCACTCTTCATCTTCTCTCATCCATTTAACTGCAAATTAAAAGCATAAAGGCAAGCCCCCATCTCCATAATTTCACTTTCAGGGGATGACCCCACCCCTATTTCAGTAAAGAAAGAACCAGGCAACTTTTTTGAATCATCCATACATTGGGATTTTCAGTGAATGCACTACCCACATTGGAAGTAATGATGCCAAGCTGCAGTTTCCCAGAACCAACAAAGGGCCCTGGGCCCCCTCCCTCCACCTACGAACTGACTGCCCCATTATAATCAAGTAATACCACTTACGAAGCAATTCACTTGCGTCTTCTTCCCAAAATTAGCTGAATTCAAAGCTTGTTGATAAGGAAAAGCCGCGGCAGAGAATTCAAAATTCAAAAATATTTCTTTTTTAAGCGCAACGTTACCTCTGAGTCGCAACATTGATGCCGAGCCACCGAAACAGACCTCCTCCTCCTCCTCGAGTTACCATCACAAGCGTCATTACTTGCAGAGCTATTTCCAGAACTGCCCTTCAGATAGCTCCTCGATACCGACCTCCCCCGCCTCAGGCTCGCCTCGGCGGCGGCAGAACGTCCTCCGCTGGAAGGTACAACCCCAGAAGCCCTGCGATCGAAACGACCCCTCGCAATCTCTCCCCCATCTCTCTCGCCATCCACCCTCGACAGAAAGAACTCGTTGGCGAGGTCGTCGAGGCTTATTTCTGGAAATCCCGATCCCCTAACGGTGTTCACGAAACTGCCTCTTGGGAGATTCTCCTCCTCCAGCTCAGGCGGAGGAAACCGGCCGGAGAAGCGGCTGAGGCTCCTGGACCTGCGATGCGAGTTGGCGCGGTTCGACGAACCAGTGTCTTCCGCTGCCTGTGAGGACGCCGTGGCAATCGGAGTGCGCTTCGTCGTAGATTTGAACGACGAAGTAGCCATTTTCGAATCCGTGAAGGAGAAATCAGAGCTGGAAAATGTTAAAAGCTTCCATTTTTTTTTTTTTTTTTTTTTTTCCAAGTGAGGAAAGCAAGTTAGGAAAAATACGAATTTTGGGAGCTCACAGAAATGGCGGAGAAAACTAGCATTTTCGGATTTTAATTTGTCAGGCAAGCCCAGCAAGTATCACAGAGGCTTCATTTTTGGAGAAATTACGGAAGTGCCACTGGTTAGGTAAGAAGCGTTGGCGACTTACTGTAGCGGTTAGTGTAGCGGTAGGAATGAAATGGACGAGCGGGAATCATACTCCGCAGGCGGATAATAATTCCACAACACGCATTTTTGAAAAAGGTGGAACGATCCAACCGTCCAAATTTCCAAATGAATGGCGGTCAGGGAAAAATGTGGCAGTGAGAGGACCAGGTGATGAAAAATAGAATGAATCGTGCATTGCATGACATGCAGCTTAAAGGAGGGCATCATCATCGTTATCATTACTCTAGAGAGGAGGAGGTGGAGGAGGAGACCCTCCCTCGCCTCACGTGTCTCTCGCCTTTTGTTTTTTTTTTTTTTTTTAATTATTATTCAACGTTTACCAAGCTTTTTAATCATTAATCCAAACCGTCCATGACATGCCATTGCCGCGTGACGGGAGGAGTGAATATGTTTATGTAAAATAACTGATAATAATTCCTTCCTTTAAGATAGCATTAGCATGGCGTAGACCGAGGGTTAACCAAAAAATGAAATAAAATAACGATAATTACTTTCGCTTAATAAATATTGCATTAGTCCCAAAATAAATAACCGGAAAAGGGGCAGCTGTGTAAATATGTGAAGAGGTAGGGTTGAGGCGGGCGGCTGATTGGAAAATGACTTAAAAAGAGTCGACTGCTCGCCGCTGGCGTTACGGCAGAGATTTCTGTCTTCATTCGGGAGCGGAGCAGCGTCCCTTTGGACCGCATTCCCCCATCTTACTCTCCTAACTAATGAGTCTCAAATCTCGTCGATGGAGGGGTACTCTTGTCATTAGACGAACTTTTAAAATTCGAATCGTGAAACATCGTGGCAAGACAAGGCAAGGCTGGGTTTCTGGACAGCTGAAAATCAACGAACCATGATCTCAACTTATACTTCCTAGAATGACTGATCCGAACCGTCCATCTTGACAGAACTAACATGTTCGGGACATGATGCACGGATGAGAGTGCTTGTGTTCGTAGTTTTTATTTTTCTATATTTTAGCGTATTTTTGGTAAGGTTTTTTAAAATATTATTGAGAAAATTTTGAAGAAATAAAAAATTTGTACGATATGACGAAGGTAATTTATTATCATTAAAAAGAATAAGTGTATTTATATGAAAATTATAAGAATTAAGTAATTAAAATATCAAACTACATCAAAAGAGGTAAAGAAAAAGGTATGAAATTAATTTTTTTTTCTTTTTCTCCAATGATAAAACACGACCTTAATATTCATGTTTTCAATTAATATTGATTCTTGCTTAATTTCTGTCTTCGAAATTATTCATCTTTATATTTTTATATAAGCTTTGTATCTTATCTGATAGATAAGCGATGATGACGTCAACATTATTGAACGAGATGGATTTTGATAATATGAATAAGAAAAGATATAAACTAATGGACAGAGTTTTTAAGAGAAGAGACAAACATTTCAGAAAAATAATCAGTAGCTCATTGAAATGTAAGTTCAAAAGACGATTGGGCTTTCAGTTTTTACATTTTAGAAAAGTGGATTCTGTTCTGGAATATTTCCCAAATAGTTAGTTAATTTCTTTCATCATTTCTCTTGTATGCTTGATTAATAAGTTTATAACGAACCTACCCATAAAAGAAGACAGTATTAGCTCGTTTATCAATGTAGAAGATCGAGCTTTACCATAAATGATAGTCTGCCGAGAGAAGAGAGTCGAATCCAAGTTGGCTAAATATTCGTCGTTGCCTGGAGCCCAGATGACACTCGGTTGATAAACCTGCCCAATTTCGACGGTTAGTATTTCAGTTCCTTGCCAGGAAAAAATCAAACGGCATTGACAACTACAACTATTGCTCTTTTACGAATCATATTTAATTAATTCGAGTTGATTTCTGCATCCAATTTCAATCCAATACATATATGCATGCGTTTCAATTTAATAGAGTCAACTACTTGAATTCGATTTCTTATAATCTCTCCATTTTGGGCCGTGACAAATCAAAATTCAACCGTAACATTACTTAACATCGTATATCTTATTATAATGTTGAAAAATCATTTCAATCTAAGTTGTATAGTACGTTCTAACTACTGAAACTATATAAATATGTCACCATCAAAAAATACGTGTGCATATTATATAAAATAATTCATTTGTACATTAAAAAGGATTGATTTGCAAACATACGTACTTAGTTTTACCATAATTGTAACATATGCCTAAATAATTTCTAAAATTGTAAATAATCTCATATAATTTGACCATAATTACAAACATACCTATGTTGTTATGGTATTATTGCTATATTGTTACATCGTGGATATATTTGCAAAGAAGTAGAGTCCATGTTAATATATTTACAATTTTAAAAATTAAGTAAGTATGTTTAATTTTTGCAAATATATTTAAGTAGTTTGCATATATATTCATGTCAAAATGGTGCAACAATGACACCATAACGACATTATAATCATATGAGTATGTCTACAATTACAGTCAAATTATATAAGAATTATATGTGATTTTTGAAACTATGTTGGTATATTTGCAATTGGCCAAACTAAGTACATACATTTGCAAATTATCCCATTAAACATGGTTTCAAAGACTTACATGTTGAATTAACACTTTGAAAATTATTATATAAATTAGGTAATCTTATAATATTGGCGCATGAATTCAAAAATAGGAAAATAAGTTCCATTATATTCTTCATCATAAAAAGTTCCATTAAATTCAAACCTTACATATGTACATTGTGGTTTTTTTTTTACTGAATATATAAATATTACATCTTATCTTATATTACAATGAAGCTCAATAATCCACACAATAGACAACAACGACTTTCATCAATCTACACAAGAGTCTTCATCTATCTACACAAGAGTCAACAAGTCCCCATCACAAAATCGATTGACCACAGACCTCTTTGGCCACGTCCACAACCAATCGGGTTATGCCATGGTTGGTATGGAGTTTCTTACTTTAACCAACCTTTTGGTAGAATGTTGCCCATTTTGCTCATCTTGATGTGAAACTTGCTTTTCTCATTGCATATAGCATGATATATTTGAGAGTCTCTGTGTATGGTTCGTATTGGCTTAAAAATATAGATTCATATGTGGATTGTTAAAATGCTAAGAATTATTGATATGCACATAAAAATATTATAAGTAAATATCTTACTTAGCCCACCTTAAAAAACTTATTTACAATAATTTTTTTTTACTTTTTTCTTCGTGCATTTGTTTATTTAAGAATATTTAACATATAGATCAAGTTTTATCATTTTTGAATATATTTATCTATTTTTTTTAGATTTTTAAATATCCGTGTGTATATATGTATTTAAAATACTCTTATTTTTACAAATTTTAAAAATATATACATGTATCCAAAAATAGTAAAATTTAATTTATATACTAAATATACTTCTATAAACACGTGTATGAAGGAAAAAACAAAAAAAAATGTTTTAAATAGAATTTTTGATATGGGCTAAGTAAAACATTTACTGAGCCCGGTCTAATAGGATAATTTCTCTAATTATTTTAGATACTGCGAGATGATATTAGGCACTTAGGACTAGAAACAGAAAAATTAAAAAAGTTTGGGTGCAAGTGCAACGAGCCTTGCGGATATCTATGTATCCACTGTAGCTCAATGCAAACGAATGCCACGGGCTCGGCCCTTTATGGTTCGGCTTTGGTCCCATAATAGGCCCATTCATATGATTAAATTGTAGCATATTCAAGACCAACCCTTGCATAAATAATAATAATAATAAAAACAACCCATCTTATTCTTCGCGGATGCATGAATGGATGGATACAGCCGAAGTTTGATAATTATAAAAAATATTAAAGCCGGCGGGAGGCTGCAAAACCGTCAATCAATCGCTTGCCGCCTCACACGCGGCACATCAACTCCCACCTACGGACGTGGGAAACCAGAATCATATGATCACAAATATACGGCGGTGCTAAAGTCTGCTAGCAACCAAAATCGTCGTTGATGTATAGCATTCGTTTCATCTCTCTCGTTTTACTATTTCGATTTCGACATGTTAATTTTCCGTTTCATCTTTTTGTTTACTGCCTATATCTTCTGCCATCTCTGGTTCTATCTCTAATAGCTGTAGAATTAAATTTGGAAAGGAAAGGAGGTAGGATCATCAATACAAAAAGCGTCCTTTTTAACTCTAGCGTACACCCAATTAATTCATGTCAATATATATATATATATATGTAAATAATAAGTGAACGTCCTAATAACTTCCTTTTTTAATTAGTGTCAGTATTTTTCATCATTATTATTGAATATAAGCGTAATTAGTCCTTAGCGCCCTGCACGCATTAATCTATATTTTCAAATTTGTTTACCACCAGACAATTAAAAATACGGAGTCCTAACCGCACATGAGTCATGGCCAAGCATATAAAGCTGGAGTGGACGCAGGGCCGTAGCGGCGGTGAATACTATTCCTCGTATATATATTAATGGCACGCACGCACGCACTCATGCATGCATCAATTCCCCCGGAAGACTCGGACGGCCTTCCGCTCTCTTTTTAATTGGGATTCCTGCTAATTAACGTCTTCTGTGAACCCTGCGGATATGCACATTGCACGCGCGTTGCCCAATGCAGCCATCCATCCATCCACCCATCACTCCCTGCAGTCCATTCCATCGACGCCGTCGTTCATGCAGTCAAATTCTACAACATCTCTCTCTCTCTCTCTCTCATAATTAACCGCTGTTTATTCCTAAAATTCAATTTATTAGTCGAGCTAAAATCAGATAAAAAGTTTCAACACGTCCATATATATACATACCTAGTGCATTAACGTCTGTATGTGCATTAATGGGGTCCTGCTTTGGATTTCGGGCTCGTTGAAATTTACGTTACGGAAGCTTTTGCAGGAGATTCTTGGCTTTATTAAAATATTTTATTGGTAAGATAAAAAATGATATATTTAAATTTAATTTTATATGAATATTTTAGTTATGCATTTTAATTAAAATTGTGAGAATAAACTCAAATTAATGAGCCTTCTATTAATTTTTTTAATCTTATTCACTCAATTTTTCAGCTGGAGATTGTTCTTAATTTGTTTTAGTAGATTATTAATATCCTAAATGTATTAAAACAATTTTTCTCGACAAAATTGTAAAATTCTCCAGCAAAAAATCTGGTATGATCAGTAGTATTGTACGATGGATAAAATAAGCAAGTAGTTTTCTTTTTTCTCTGTTTTCTTTTGTTGGTGTCCATTTGCACGCAGGGATGGATTTGCCAAATCTTCCATAACTCCATCTTCAACAAGGAATTATCTTCCTACTACAAGATTTGCTGGTCGGTAAAAAGCGATTTGAAGATATCTTTAGAGATTTACGATGAAAGAAGTTTTGTAACTTAAAAAAGTTACAGCTAGCTACAATATTTCATATGGTATCAATCCACAGTCTGATTTTTAATTATAAGTTTTTTGAAAAAATTATTATTTTATAACATGAGCATGCATTAATATATATTTACTCAGTGCAGGATGTCCATTTCTCATCCATCTCCATCTATGGCCCACCTGACCATAAGTAAACCAGACGAATTTAATTAACGTATGGGCCCCTAATTAAATCTTCCAACGTGGTATGTTTGAGCCGCATTGGCATGTGTAGTTAACGTGCCTGCAAACACAGCCTGGTTTCTGTCTTCCATCATACCTCAAATTACATACGCTCTAATAATATTAATAAGCATATCTTTTGTATATCAAATTAATAATAATAAGTAGGACGCCCTAAGAGAAATATGGTCGAGGTTTTTTTTTTTTTTTTTTTTTTTTTAAGATGAAATTCTTCAGTCTCACAAACACTTTTCACGTGTATCAAGGAAAAGAGAGATGAAGACAAGGATTCCAAGGAATAAGCTCAAAACTTTGGAAAGAAATACACTTGGTTTCCATCGGAAATATGTCCATAAGAAATTAAGTTAGTTTAATGGTTCAGAGTCCAGATAAAATTGTAATTCCCACGGAGGAAAAGGACACGCATGATTAAAAAGTTGCGGCAGGAGAATACTCGGTGTTGGTGGGCAGCTCTTGATCCCGTGCCTTCTTCTTTTGGTGGACTCCCCCGTAGACGTTATCCGTTCATACGCAATTTGTGTTGGGGTGAGCCTAATCTTAACATGCCCAACTCGATTTCCAATTACGTTAAAATTTACTTTTTATAACTTAAACTCAATAAACTTAATTTATAAATATATTAAAATTAGGGTTCGATCGGGTCAAGGGTGTTAATTTTTGGACAATGGAAATTGCAGCGGTTTGTTTTTCTTTTGCATGGACTAATTGGGATAAGTCAATGGTCTCATTCAGGATGACTTTCATTTGTAATTTGAAAATATTGCCGTAAAAAATTATAAAAGTTTAAGAAAAAATAAATTGAAAGCAAGTCCAAAAGTTCCTTTTTTTTCATTCTTTATTTTACATGACACTTATTTTCTAAGTAACACAGTTTTTTTTTTTTAAAAAAAAAGGGAAGTAACACCAATTTTTAAACTACTAACATATCACTATCACTGTACCTTTTGGATATATCACATTTGAATGCTCCTGTTTGACCTAAACAAGATATATATGTATATATATATATGCTATATTACAAGATAATTAAGATTGACAACGTAACAGAAACGTAATCTTTTAGAACTAAGAAGAAGACTGGGAAGGCCCAACAAAAGGTAGGAAAACAGAAAGGGAGGGAAAAGATACACATTTAATCTATCTACTTATACATGCATCCAACACATGTCAAGAAAGTCAATTTAGTAAAATTACAATTCAAAACAATCTTCCAGTGGAATCTCCGAGCATGAATACATCCCGAACATGCCTGATCAACGTTCCACTATCGACTGCCAAGTCAATGGTCCATATTCAGAGGAAAAATATTTAATGCATAAAGAATAATCAGGTGTATTCCGGTTGGACGATCCACGAAGTGATGTCATGTTTAGGTCATCCAAACCATTAAGATGGACCAAGGAAGAACAGGCGGCTTTTTTAATCGGTGGAGAAAAAAAGGGTCGTAGGAATAGAGATTGGGATTTTCAAAAAACAATTTAGCTCGTAGCATTTTCAGCTTCAAAATCATGAAAATAATGACTTGGATCATTTGGCACGAGACCGAAGATGCAAAAGGCCGGGTCCCGCATATACACATGACAATAACAGAGTAGGCAAGCTTTTAAGACCTCTTCTGAAATTCTCCCGAGCCGAGCGTTATTTTAAAAAAAAAAAAAATGAAAAACTAATAAAAAGATGGGTAACATGAAGCAGCAGCAACTGGTAATCAAAAACCAGCGAGCGATCGAGCAACTTTGAGAGAGAGAGAGAGAGAGATACTACAGATATAAATATACGGATTGGAAGAGGGAGAGAATATCATATTCAGTCTGCGGCTATGGCCGGGTACAAGGAAGGAATGACAGATGCCCAATTTTTCTCTTTTCCTAAATAAAAACAAAGTTCCAACTGACCTCCCTTCCCTCCAGAGATTGACAATTTCAACTTGTAATTCATACCAGCAGCTTCATCAAGGAGTTTCAGCACTTGCAACGATCCATGGCTGCGCTTGCGCCTTTGTTATTTACAATTTTTATATAAATACGAAATAAGCTAAAAATGCCTAAAACAAGACAAAACTAATGGAGAGAGAGAGAGAGAGAGGAGAAAGACGGGATCCCTGCAAAATTGGATTTACCAACCAGTACCAACACAAAAAGACATGAATACCCTCCAACAAAAATGACTGCCCAACTGATTCACTGCTCATGCATTCAAGCCCTTTCTCCCCACGCCCAACCCCAAACACACACACACACACACACACAGAGCACAAAAAATGAAACGAGATTCGTTTTCTCAACCCCAACTTTTAATGTTTTGCAATTGTCCTAGAAATAGAAATTGAAATCATGTTTTCTAGCGAGCAGCAGCAGCGGCTGCGGCTGAATTATGAAGAAAGGAGGAGGAAGATGCATAATTGAGAGCAACAGCCAGTGGGTGTTGATCAGGGTCTAAGGGCGGCGGCTGATTCAGGTCGAAATCAAAAACTCGCCTGCCGTATTCCTTCTCTCCAGCTAGCAGCGAAGCGGGGCTGGGGTCTTCTTCCTGCGACGTTACGGAGCTGGCCACAGCAGGCATCTCAGCTGGGGCGCTCCAGTGGCACCTCTGATGACCCCCAAGAGCCTGCCCTGACCGGAACGTCTTTTCGCATATCTTGCAACGGTGCACAGACGCCGTTGCCGCTGCCGCCTTCGCCCGATGATGCTGATGATCGTCGGAGGAGTTAACCACCGCCATGATGACGTCGCCGTCGCTGTCGAGATTATCGCCAGCGCTCGACTCGTATCTCCCTTTCTTGTGGCTGGCTTTGTGCCCACCCAATGCTTGATGAGAAGCGAAGTTCTTGTTGCAGACGTTGCAATGGTATCGGCGGGCTCCTGCTGCTGCCGCCGTCGCCGCCGCCTCCTGCTGCATCTCATCAACCACGCTATCATCATGAAACTTCTTCAAAGCTCTCATTTTCTTCTTTTTCTTCTTCTTCTTTGTCGCATTAAGCCCACTACTCAACTGTTGCTGTTGGTAGAAATTCATCTTCTTTTTACTATCAGATTTCCCCACCTCCTCCTCACTCTTCTGCTTCTTCAAATCAAACCACCCATCTTCGCTTTCTCGTCTAGGTTCCTTATTCATCGATCTAGGGCTGCTGCAACTATCACCCGAAACACCACTTTCTTCCCCGTTACTAAGTAGCAAATCCCTTGTTTCATCTCCTCCGAGTTTCTCCTCGTCCTCCTCCTCCTCCTCTAGTCCCTCACTCATTTTCCTCCTCTTGGATTGTTTAAGAGGGTGTCCTTGAGACAACAACAACAGACTTTCTACAGCTTCTGAAATCGACTCCTGATTCTCCTCAAGCATACCCACTTGGAATAATGTGGAACGGGATCTCTTTGCAGTGATCGGCCAACTAGACAGTAATGACCCCACATGGTCGGAGTCGGAAGCACAAGTCTCATCATAAGAAGCTGGGGCTGAGGGAGCTGAACCATTACCATCTATGTCGTCGTCGTCGTCGTCGTCGTCTCTTTGGGTTTGGAGCTGGGGACTGGGAGTAACGGGAGGAGTAGGAGAGGAGGTGTTGTTTTTGAGGGCTGAAGGAGGCGGCTGTATTCCTCGCCAATTCCTCTCAGGATGACATCTCATGTGGCCAGACAGTGATTTCATAGATGTGAATTTCTTCCTGCATACACTGCATATGAATTCCTTGGTTTTACTCTCACCACTAGTCCTGGTCCTAGCCCTTGCCATCTGCTGCTGCGACTTATTGCTTTCTCCTTCATTCATCCTCTCATTACAACCATAACCATCTTCTTCTTCTTCTTCTTCCTCTTCGCTGCCATGGCCATGGCCATGATTAAGGTTCTTCAGCTGCAAGAAATCCTTGTGCGAGCTGAAAGAACCAATCCCACCGACCTCCGGAGATCGCACACCTCCATCTCCACCGACCACCACCTCCACTTCCTCCCGATTGTTGCGATCCACTTTGGATCCAGATTTCATGATCCGCAGCTTCATCAAGTATCTCCCCACCTTATTTGATCTTCCAGCATAAACAGACCTCTCCTCCGAGCTGGCGGACGCTGCTGCAGCTGCTTCAGTCGATTCCTCTACGTCTCCTCCTCCTACTCGGCCGCCGTCTCGGTAAACTTCCATCAATACCATACAATCTGAACAAAATCAAAAAACCCAACTGATTATCTACTTCTTGAACGTCTCGTCTGCAAAATCAAGGTATAGTATCTGTCTGCAGTCGGATCCTGATCGACTCAACTCCAAAAAAAAAAAAAGAAAAAAGAAAAAATCTCAAAAGCAAAACTAAAAACTCAATTGAAATTCCAGCTGCAATACTACTCTTTCACATCGGAATCTCAATTTTCAATCCATACAAAACCAGGCAAGAATCGGACCAAGATCGGAAACCTACCTCTTCCAGATGAAATCGGAGCTCCTCGTAGGATTCTTCCCGGAGATCGCGACCTCGAAACGAATCAGATCAAGCAATCCTGAGTGCTTGCGCTTTGAGAGAAAGTGAGCGAGACCTCGAAACCCACCGCTTCTCCTTCTCTATCTGTCTCTCACTGGCTGTTTTTGCTGAAGCTTGACTGTCACGTTCTAAAGCCCTTCCCTTTTATCTCATTCAACTGCTATTTTCGTTTTCGTAGTTTCCTTGCATTCCCCGGACCACTAAAAATACACCCCCTCTATTTACCCACCTAAGCATCACCTCCAAACAATCTGATCCGTTCAGAGCATGAGGTCCACTTTCACGAGTGGAAATGATGAATTATTTTTTCTTCTGGTCATTTCTAAACTTAGTTCTTTTTCATTGACATTTGGACGGCCTAGATTCCGTTGGAGAGAAAAAGATCCGACGCGTCGTGGGGCATGATCTGGTGGAGTGGGTGAGATGCGCTGTCCAACGTGGCGCGGTTGCAGGCTACGGTTCCGATTAAAGTAGTCCGCGGGGTAGCTATAATAGGGTGGGTGGGGTTGCGGGGAGGGGATGTCTTCTGTTTCCTTCCAGGGCTGGGGTGGGTCAGTGTGGCGCGTAATCCTTCTCGGAGGGAGCGCGTTTCCTTGTACAAGCAGGCATCGTCCCTGCACCGGCTTTTCTACCTCTTCCCAACTATGCAGCACGCGACCCCTTGTAATCCCTTTTCTTTTTAAAAACACGCACATACAATCAACTACAATAATGTTCCTTAATATTTTAACTATATCAAAATTGATCATCGTACTTATATTTTTATATTTAATAGGATCTTCGAATTTTATCCCACCGTAATCCAGGTGAATTGCGTTGGCATATGCATTCAATTGTGCAGCTCTTGAGACCTGGCCTCAAGTTGTTATAAATTTTCAGTCAAGCTATAGTTGGATATATAAAGACATGTATTTTTATATTTTCAATTTAGGATGTGTTGAAAAAATAATAAAACTTTTGGATGAAAAACATTTAATGTAAAATTTGTGGAAATAGAAGAAATTAATGCGATATGATAATAGTAATAATGAGTAAAAAATAACAAAATTAAAATTAAGGGTGTTAATGGTTATGATCAACTCATCAACCTGCTCGTTTAATCCGTTTATAAATGGATTTGGGTTGGAATTTTTGAATAAATGGATTAAGAATCCGTTAACTCGTTTAATCATTTAATTAAATAAAGAGATTATTGTTGAGATTTATAACTCGTCAACCTATATTTAGTGACCTTTTTAACTCATTTAACCCGTTCAATTTATTTAATTCGTTTAACCCATTAAAATTATATATATAAATAAATGTAAACCCTTAATTTATTTTTTTCCATAAAGTTTTCTTGCCGCTGCTTAATTTTTGTTTTTCACTATTGCCCTAATTTTGTTTTCCTATTATAGCGCTATTTCTATTTTTCCTATGCTAAAATACTCTCTCACCTTTCTCTATGAGATCAACGTCTTACAAAGTTTATGTCTTCAAGTTGTTTGTTATACAGCTCGTTAAAAATACACAAATCATTTATTAAATGGACTATAATTAATAAATAAGTTAGGGTAGAGATTTTTTAAATAAGTTAATAAATAAATTAGGATTGAGATATTTTAAATGGGTTAGGATAAGGATTGAGCTCGAACTCATCCAACTTAATCCATTAGTAAAAATAGTTGTACATGAACATGTGAAAAAATAATTAAAAAATATAGCTAATATAGAAGAGTAAAACTTTTTAAATGGTAAAGTTTTAGTTAAACAAACACACCTTCAATTAAAAAGCC
>JAXCLR010000092.1:501765-515421 GCA_035584095.1 Annona squamosa
TACAATATATATATATATATATATATATATATATATATATATATATATCTGTCTTTTTTCTCTACTTATCTATTGTGAATTACAAAACAAAATTCTAAAGCTTTTTACAAAAAAATATATCTATCATGATATTGTTGTATATGTACTTTTGATAGTATTTTGAACGAATCTATGTATGAAGCTGAATTTAAATGGACACATCCATTTCGACGTGCAATTGACTGTGCTGACTATATCATTAATATATATATATATATGAACAGTTTTAAACAGCGAAGGAATCCAATGTTGAAATTAAAATGGAGTGTTGATATTTTTCAAATAAAAAAAAAAACCTTCATTAATGTCTTCCTTCCCTTTTCTCTATTTTAAGCCACCAGAAATAAAAATATGGTATCAATTGTGCATGTGTCATCTCCATTTATTAAACGTACATGAGATCCCCCGTCAAAAAGTTAACTTTATGTTCTACTTCGGCCCCATATGATTAACGCGTAGTAGAGACAAAAGAAAAAGAAGTAGATTGAAAATATATATTTAACTGAATAAAATATATCTATCAATTGAAAATTTGGAAAAGAGAAGGAAATACACTTTTCCAACTTGTTTTCTAGTTAACAAACTGAGACGTAGTTGCTATGGATTATGTGTGGGCGTACATGTTACATTTATCCTTTTGATCCTTTTTCACTATTTTAACTATCTAACTTTCTTTCCATCACCAATTGCATTTGAATATTTTCTTATCATCTGCTGTATTTTAATTATTTTTTCTGATTTTATCTTTGGAAGACTTTTTTCTAAGAGTTTTCATTTATGATAAAACAAGCATTGTTAATTCAAAGGTCTTCTTAATTTTTTGATATAACTTCTTTGAGATAAATCCTATTCAAGCATATCCTTGAAGTGATCATGAGGCATGAGTAATGACAAAAGTTACCAGAGTAAGAATGTCGACATAGTATCTATTATTAAAAGCTTGATTGGTCCAATAAAAAAAAAAAAGCTTGATTGGCGTAGGTGTTTGAAATATACCTACTACTACTACTACTACTAAACTGTTATTTGTGTTTTTACGGTTATTATTATTATTATTAGTCATAATAGTAGTATTAGACTTATTTTAGTATTATAATTCTTTTTTTCCATTCTTTTGGTATGCTTTTCATTCATTCTACAGTGTTAACTTTTATGTAAAATGATGCCGGCCATTTGTGGCCTTTATTAAAAAAGAAAAAATCGTAGGGAGCAAAGGGACGTGGAAAGCAAATCGGCACACTTTTTTTTTTTTTTTTTCTGCGGTTTCGTTAGTGATTGGAAATATCCTTCTTTTACGTGTCTTTTTGGTTGAGTCGTTGACTAGACTTTAATGAGAAGGAAGGTATGAATGTATATATGTCTTGCTGCCCAAGCCATTTGCTTGGTTGGGTTCACACACCCTCACATACTCGTGTATTATGTAATATGTATATATGAATAAAGGCATGAAATTAAAGTTAGATGAGGCCAAGGCATGAGTGAGTAGAGTGTGTTACGGACAAATGGAGAGAGAGAGAGAGACACACACACCTATCCACTGTCATAACTTAACCCATTACCCGACCACTCAACCCAATCTTCCTTTGCCTAGTCTCGAATGTGACTGTGAATGTGAATGTGAATGTGAATGGAGCCACAATTTTTTTTATTTTATTTTTTTTTTTATTTTGAGAACAAGAAAAATAAAATAGCCAACGCAGGCATATCTCTTTGGCTAAAATCCTAACGTTGGATGCAATGTCTCAAAACGGATCCAAACAAGTCAAAAAACAGAAAAGAATAATAAGATTCTATGCATAGTAAAATGACCTTTTTTTTTCCAGTAGCACAGAACAAGCCGTAATTAAAGAAGAATAACATCTGATCAAAAAAACAGAAAAAGAAGAAGAATAACAGGTTCAAACGATACCTAATATATATATAGAAGCTGTTCCAGTACAGTGACGCTGCACCGGAACAGCCATGCAGTGGCTCCAAAATGGGACCCACATGATCATGAAATTATGATCTACTTCACCCATTGTATTTAGAATAATGTATTCTATTACCACACCAATTTTCATCCCAATCAGATATGTATATGAGCCCCATCTGAAAATGGTACAAATCCAACGTAATATGATAGCTTGATGTAAATAACAACTTTAAAGTATCTGATTGGGATGAAAATTGGTATAATAATATAATATATTATTCTAAACACAATTGATGGAGTAGATCATAATTTCATGATCATGTGGGGCCCATTTTGGGCCCACTGCACCGCTGTTAGCCCTCTCTCTCTACATATATACACACACAAGTGAGAGGGGCTAAAAAAAATATTCAAGTGCACCACAATTGCATCGTAATAGTGAATGTACTATTTATACATGAATATATATATGTTCTAAAAAATGTGACCCATAAACATATTTTGGGTGTGTTTGTTTAACATAAAAAAGTGTCAACTAAAACTTTTCAATCTAAAACTTTTCACACTCCATAATTACTCTATTTTTTAATCATTTTTCACATTTTTCTACACAAACTACCCTACTTTTCAATCATTTTTACACAACTACCCATACAACTAACCTATTTATTTTAACTTTATTCTCTTTACTCCTCATCGTTACTCCTATTTTATCACATCACTTTTTATTGATTTGATAACTTCTACTCCAAAAACTTTTCATCAAAAGTTTTACCTCCAACCAAACACACCCTTTATTGGAATGAAATTTAATTTCTTATATAAACAAATGATATTAAATACAATAATAGATTAAATTTTTCATCAAAAATTAAAATAAAAGATTACGTGTGTTCATACCATACCTATGGAATGCGTGGTTGCTGGTCGCCCATTAGTCATTCAGCAGCCATGCATTTTTCAATTAGTTAAATGTTTTTTTACTTTTACCATATTAAATGATCATTCAAAATCTGGGAATCTGCTTACAAACCCACGTGAAGCCAAGATAACCGTCTAAAAAGATAGCTAGCGACAGCGGCGAGTGCGAGGATTGGAATTGCTTACAATGCTGTCACCCATGTTTGGATTATTATGTAAGTAGACAAATGAACAAGCATTCTTCATTTATACGGCACTTGGCATTGCCACGTCTGTATCCCTCTTTTGTTCGTCTTTTATTTATTATAATTATAATAATAATAATAATAATAATAATAATTATTATTATTATTATTTATAGGAATGCAATCAATCCTCTAGCTCCCCTCCCAGACAAATTAGCTTGGGCTGCCTACTCTTCATTAATTTTACAGCTCAACAGTTTTCAAATAAAACTAATTTACTTTTTCGTTTTACATCAGAAAACGTTTTAAAAAAGAGTCATTAATTTAATTCAGATGAGCGGCTCATATTCGTAGTAAAGGAAACTGCTGGTAAATAATAAGATGTCTATATATATTAGTCAATTACCGAGAACATGATGAGGGCCATCTTTTCAAATCGGTCTAAGAGCTCATTTTTTTATTTTTTATTTTTGAAACTTTTTTTTATAAGATGGTTAATCTAGGTGTATTAAGATAAATATATACACATTTTTAAAATTGGTAAAAATTGGTTTATAGATAATATACATCTACATTAAACATTTTATTAAAAATTTTAAAAAATAAAAAATAAGTGTTATGACCGGTCGTAGATGATGATCATTCGGCGAACATGACAGCATACGTAATAGCAACTCAACTCTAATTTCTTTATGTCAAAGAAGTAAGGGTTTGGTAGAGTGCTCATATGACCATAAAGCTTTAATATTACAGCTCAAGTGAGCATTTTCATCATGTCTACTAAAATTTTAATTCAATTTGATGAAATTCCGGCGGAAGGAACACACTTGTGGCATATTTGTTTGAAAGAGAACTGTAAATCTCTTTTCTTTTTGAATTTTGATATGAATGTTGCACTTATATGTAATTGTGGAATACATAAAATATAATTATGTTAATAAAAAATTTTAATGGTTTCTGTATTCAAAATCTTTACTAAAAAAATTTTAGAATATTTATGTAAACCAAATTTGAATATATCTTAAATTATAACAAAGTGGTAGAAGCAATGACTTTAAAAATATAAGTACAGGATTCGAATAGTCTTGGCTTAAAAATTTTAATTATTAATTATTATTATTTTTATTCAATTAACAGGAGACTATTTATCTTTAATTTTAATTCTCAAATCAAAATATAAATACACAACGCAGATTATATGGGAAAAAAAGAGAAAAAATCATGAATAGGTAAGTAAATAAGTAGAAGTCAAAAGTTAGCTTCTAAAAAATTTACATGCGACCTGATTTTGGTTAATCAATTTTTCTCACGCCTCAATAGTGTTGCCAGCTTACCCATGACATTATGGTAAGAGGTAAGCTGTCCACCTTGACTCTCCTATTTGAATGCTGCACCACTCAAATCAACAACAAAAAAAAATCACAAGCTTAAAAAGAGGTAGGGAAACAAGAAGGAAGAAGAATAGTGGAAGAAGAGAATGTTGGTGGCATCATCTAGATTATCATTTAATTTTCATTTCATTCAAAATAGATTCTGTACAAATTTTGATTAAAAAATATCATGCATATGATGTTGATTCCAACCATTAAAATATTGATTAAATACATAATTTTGATGGTCCACGCCGTTAGATATATGTAAAATTTAATTTTTCATAAAAATAAGATGTTAAGTCATATGTGGACACTCTGATGAATGGTTAGATTTGAAAATTTTTAATTATGTAATTTAATAGATGCATTATAGAAATTGTGATAAGTTGATCTAGATTGTTAAAAATTTAATACAAAGGTACTTTGATCATCTAAATTATAGGATTAGGACTAGGTAAGTGATGTTCTCTGAGATATATGATATCTATGATTGAAACTATTATTAATTATTAAGATTAACAATTACAACAACTTATAAATAGTTAAATTTAGGGATGTAATTTGGGCTCATGAAACTCGAGTTGACTCAACCCTAACCCTATTTTTGAAATGCGGGTTCGAGTTGAGTTTTAGGCCATAATTCGGGTTAAAATGACCTCTATATTTATTATCTATCTTATACTTATTCAACTTTAAATTTATTATTAAAAAATCAAAAATGATATTTTTCCATTTTCAAGCAAAAATTCAAGAGTTTTTAATAATGCAAAGAGGAAAAAGTTCATTTGAATATTTTCTTTATATTAAGTAGACTAATAGTCATTTCTCAAAAACAAGAGTAGACTAGTAGTCTATTTTGGAAAATGAAAAAGTAGATTATTTTCCTATTAGGCAATTTAATATTAATATCATAACCATATACATAAACATTAATATCGAATTATAAGAAAAACCTTATAATGTCAATCATAATAAAAAAATATTTAAAATCATAGTATTAATTTAAATAAATTACAATAAATTTATTTCCAGTAAAATAAACATTTAACTACTAATTTTCTATTGAAACAATCAAATAAAAACATCTTACTTAAGTAATTAAGCTACAATACCAAATAAAATAACTCAAGTTTTAAAAATAGTTTTCATTTTTTTTCTTAAAACTACTACTAAACCAAACTCTTTTTTCCTAAAAAATATAACAATATTATTTTATGTAATTGAATTTAAGGAGAAATAATGCTTATATATGGTATAAAATAAATATAATATATTTGAGGGGAATGTGACTTGATTTATATGAAATATAAAATAAATCTAAAATATGTGTTATACATAATTCGAGTTCGGGTTCAAATTTAGCTTAACCCTAGACCAATTTCTTTTTAATTTGGGTTTAGGTTGGACTCAAAAAATAAGCTCGGGTTCTATAGTAGGCAATTTTAACACAACTTCAATTCGAGTTCGGCGAACTAGGTTCAAGTTGAGCTCGACCCACCCCTAGTTAGATCATGTAGTAAATTTGGAACTAAAAAATGTATATTATAAATAGTAATGAAGGATTTTTACTATAATTTTTTTTATAAGAACTCGTGATATATCCATTAATAAAGGATCACAATTTGGTATTAAAATGTTGTGCTATTTTTAATTAAAAATCTTAGAAAACCAACCCAAATAGCATACATGATTACCAAAATCAGCTATTTAAAATAATTTTTAATAGTTTTTATATAAGAAATTTGAGCCAAAAATTGTATATGATATAAATAACATCTTGAAAATCACTTAAAAATATAAAAATAAAATTTAAATAAAATAAGGTTACGTTTCGTAACATGTATAAGTGAGAGGGGGTGGGGAAGTGTGGGATTTAGCTTCGTAAGGCCAATGATTTCTCTATCAATAATTATATTTTCCATTTTTACCCTTATATTTCAATTATTTTTCTTACCAATTACATCCATCAACCTTATATATTCCAACTCTACCCCTATCATTTTCTATCAATCCCACAAATTTTAAAATATTTCATTTTCTATTTCCCATCATTTTCTACAATCCCATAATTTTCGATCTTACCAAACATCCCTTACATATAGCTAAAAATTTATGTCATTTGGATAACCCTTAATTATGCACCCTTATTGAGCAGAAATAAAATACATAAGATATGAATAATAAGCATTTTGTATTGAAATTATCTTATTTTGGTGTGTTTGAGAAGTGATAAAACATCTTATGAAAAGCTTTTGATATGTGAGAAAAATAATATTCTACAATAGGGTAATGATGAGGAATAAAGATAATAAAGTAAAAATATATAGCTTAGATATATATGTAGTTGTGTAAAAATAATTAAAAGTAAAGTATCTATCTAGGAAAAAGAGAAAAAATTAAAAAAGATAATTGTAAAAAGTGAAAAGTTTTAATTTAAAAAGTTTTTAACGTTAAGAAATACCCCATTGGTCAATTTATATAATTATTAATTTATCATAAAAATTTCAAACTTAAACTACTTGATCAGAAAGAAAAATCAAGGGAACTTAGCATATCTGATTTTAGTACGCGTGGATTGAAGAAAAATCAAAATAAAATTTTAAACTATAAACATAATTATTAAAAATAATATGGTTAGTGAAAATATATTACTACTGATTTAATTTATTTGAAAATTTTTTATAAAATATTTAAAAATTTAATTAGATAAGAAATAAATTGTGGAAATGCAATATAGTTAAGGCAAGGCCCATTTATGGTCACATTAAGTTTTAAGGTTGAAATAATTATTAATAATTAATAATATAAAGACAAGGTATAGTTGAGAAAAATTGAATATTTGAAAAAAGGTTGTAAACTATATAGAAAAAGACAAATTGAAAGCAAAAAGGATAATTTAGTAATTCTATAAAAATAAGCCTAGACCTAATTAATTATTCTTTTATTTTATTAAATTAGATAAAATAATATTTTAGGATAAATAAAGTTTATCATAAATAAAATTTTTGGATAATTTACATTTATACGAGGAACTGTATTTTAGTTAAATTATGAGGGTAGAATACGTAAGGGTATTTGTGTATTTTGGCTAAATTAGAATGGATTATTATGCTAAATTATGAGTAGAAAAGTTAATTTGAATTAAAAAATATTGATTAGAGAAAATTATCATTTGTAGTGCATTAATTTAAACATTTAGAGCATATTACAATATGAGGATTAAATAAAATTGATATAAGGTAAGTAGAGCTTGTTGTCTCTTTTTGATTTTGTACTATAATGTATAGTTATGGACATCTGTGTTTTAGATATCGATGTATATTTTTAACTTTATCATTTCATATACTAGCATTGTTCATTATAATATTAGCATCTATTGTTTTCGATGATAGCATGTTTATAAGCTATGACCGTTAATATTAATTTGGTAATGTTGTGTGGATCGTCGATATTAATTTGATATTAATACAAAAGTCAATACCAATTACCTTTTCTTATTTTTACACTTTCATTTTAATCATTTTTTATATATTTTCAATTATTTTTCATATATTTCCATAAACTATCGTGTTCATTTTCTTTATTCTATTTTATCCCTATTACATCCATTTTGCTCTCGTTCTTTTCCTTTCATTCTCTTGTAAATAAGCACACACTTATTGTAATTTCATAGAAACTTTATAATCATATTTGCTAATTTATGAAATTGAAATACATATATGGATTATAACTTTGTATGCATAATAGCAAAAGTTCTAAACGATTATATAAATATTATTATAATCTAATGTATTTATGAATATATTTAAACAATTTTTTATAGTTTTTATGTGAATATATAATTTAAAGCAAAATGTGATTTATTCACAATTTTGATTGGGATGATTTTTCTCATGATTAAAATAAAAGTAAATTTCATATATACCAATGAATTTTACTTCTAATTCTCCTTACACTTGCAAGCTTTAAAAAATTTTCATGAATTTTGCCAAAAATAAACATATCATTAGGGATCCGTTAGCCCTGAATATGCTTAAATTCTAATATAACTTACAATTGATTCGTTCGAAATTAAAGTTATCACTCAAATAATGCATAATTTTATTGTAAAAATATTAAAAATTTATTAAAATGTAAATTTTTAGGTATAAAACCACAATTATGGATGAATATATTTGTCATTTTGCAGGATCTTTAATACATCCTTAAAGTGTAGTTATAAGTGAATTTTTAGGCAAAATACATAGGCATATTTGAAACTTTTAAAGAGTTTATGAGTATAAGTAAAATTGGAAGTAAAATTTTTGGGAATATATGAAATATGCTCTAAAGTAAGTAGTATTGAACAATGTAAACGGTTGAATTTGGATTTCTAGACAAAATAAGCCCCATCTATAGGGCTACTTAATAAAAAAATTTCAGGCGAAGTTCATATATATTCGTAAATTTTACTTCTAGTTTCATTTATACTAATGAATTTTTAAAAATTTCATGTATAGCCGCATATTTTACATAAAATCTCACTTATACGCGCATGGTTAGAAATTCGTTAAAGAGCTATTAGCACCCCTGTAAAATGACAAATATGCCTAGACCCTTATATAATTTGAGATTATTTTTCTCGAAGCTAAAAGTTTTGCATTTAAATAATATATGATTAGCTATAAAAATGCTAAAATTTCATTTGAGTATGAATTTTAACTATAAAATCATAATTAGATGTAGGTATTTTCATTTTTTTACTTAGGTGCTAACAATCCCTTTACTTAATCCCTAATGGCGTAGATATAATGAAATTTTAAGCAAAATATATGGATATATGTAGAATTTTTGAAAAGTTTTAAGTATAAATGGAATTAGAAATACTATTAGCTGGTATATAGAAGTTAAATGTATTGAACAATCTATCTTCTTAGCCTTCACCGTGGAATACATAGCAATATGGTCAACTGGGCAAGCTTTCAGCTCAAGCCACTATATTCCTTACAAACAAATAATTAAATTAAGGATGTATTTGGTATTTAATAAAAATTTTGATATAAAAGTTTTTGAAATGGAAGAAGAGATAAGTTATAATAGGTGTAATGATAAGAATGAAAGAGAACAAAACTAAATAGATGAAATAATTGTGAGCAATAGTTGTGAAGAAATGATGTAAAAACATGATAATTGTATACAATAATACGAGGAAATAATTAAAAAATTGAATAATTACGAAGGTTCACAAGTTTTAAACTGACTTGTGTCATGGAAGGCTAAAGCGTGAACAAGCAGGCCCAAAGCACAATTTCAAAATTAACTAATTCGATGATCCAGTTGAAATAACATAACAATCACGGGCCTCACACAGAAATAAAAAGCATAGAAACCTGAATCCCACATCCATCTCAAATATAATCAACCATTGTAGGTAATTCCACCCTGGCTAGCAGCTATTACAGGCAATTGATTAAAGAGAGAAATTAAGAAAAAGCACAAGACTCATATCATCATCATCACCATCATCACAAACGACGAGCAAGAAAGGAAAGGGGGAAGAGGAGTTTGATTGAAAAGATGATGCGTCCGTCCACCTGTACAACAGTTGAAGAGAGGTAAGTACCAAGTAATCAGCCAAAGAAGCTGGGATCATAGCCATTGCTTGAGGTGGCGAGTATGTAATAGGCGACAATGTGACCGATGGAGCCCCAGGCGAGGACATCGACGATGTTAAAACCCACGGGGTCATTCGACTTTAGCAACCCAACATACTCTTTCGCCCTCGTGTCTCCCGCCTCGAAATGGCTCACTCCGTTCTGCTCTGGGACTTGCTTCGCCACGTTCTCCCTCTGGAAGTTGAAGAAGACGAAGCGACCCAGGAAGAGCGACAGCCCTGTGCTGAGGCTGATCACCAGAGATGGGTTCAATTCAGCTTTAACACCCACAACAACTCCTCTTTGCTTCTTCCTCCCGCTGCTCAATGCTGCTCTCTGAGTACCCTTCATCCGCCTCAGCCCTAACAAGGGACCGGCATGTCTTGGAACGGTAGGGGCGGCGGCGAAGAAAGCGGAGGAAGCCATTTGAGTTACTTTTGCTAGCTTATGTGGCTTGCTTTGCTTTTTCTGATCGATCGATGGATCGATCGATGTAGCTATCTTTCTATGTGGATAATTTGAGGCGGTGGAGGTGGAAATCGTGCGGAAGACGGAGAGACGTTGTGAGTGGAGGAGGATCTTGAGGTCTCATTTCCGGTGCTTTCATTGGTGGAATGAGGATAAGGAGTAGGATCGATCTCTCTCTCTCTCTCTCTCTCTCTCTCGGAGAATGGATGAGGTTAGTGGAACGCTGAACGGTGAACGCCCCACATTTTTACACACATATCCCTCGTGTCCACCTCACCTCCACAATAAAAGTGGCAAAGTGGGCCCCATTCTACATCTACTCTTTTTTTTTTTTTTTTTCGTGGTCCTAATTTGTATTTATATAATGCGATAACTTGATATTACGGGACACATTCACAATCCCCAGGTCATGAAGGAAATGTTCTTATAAATAAACACCTTCATTCCTAACGAAGAAAATCTGACAAAAATCTCTTTTTTTGAAGAGAAAAATTATAAAACCCCTATTTCAGAAGGACTATTTTGTAAAACCACTTTCCACCAAATAAAGGGGAATCGAAATCAGCCTTCCCAATTACCATTTTATTTCTAATGCATGTGTTATGTCCACGTAACAATTACAAATTTACAGTCATTAGTTTCATAGTTAGAGCGTAATTTGCTAAATCTAAATTTTTTCAAATCAAAACTTTACACTCTTCATAATTTTCCTGTTTATTTCTTCACATCTTACTTTATAATAATTTATTTTTTAATTATTTCTGCACAACTATTCGTATAACTAACCTAACTATTTTAACTTTTTTCTCTTTACTCAGAGCATCACTGCCTACGTCTAAATCTTTTTTTAAATAAAAAATTTTCAACTTTTCATAATTATCTTGTTTATTTTTTTAACATTTTCTTATATAATTATCTTACTTTTCAATCATTTATATACAACTATTCGTATAAATGCTCTGCCTATTTTTAACTTTATTCTCTTTACTCTTTATCATTATCCATATCATGCTATCTCATTTTCTCCAAGTTCAAAATTTTTTTTACTAACTAAAAACTTTCTTTCAAAAATTTTATCACTTCCCAAACATATCCTTAAATGAAAATTATTTATCTCCCAAGTTAATTACATCCTCTAAACCGTCAACATATGTAAATTTTATTTTCGGATAGGCTGAACTTATCATAAATTAGATATAAAGTACGTATGCAGACACCTGAGGTTCACGTGAGATTAGGCCAAGTAAAACACACACAGCTTTGCTTAGGTTCCAACCTTCCAACAATGCATTCGCTTAAATTCATCGGGAATTCCAAACACAAGCTGTGAAAGATGACAATCATAGATCGGATCGCGGCCGGAATAACCGAACTTGGCCCAACGAACCAGAGGGAAAATTTTTATTTGAACCTATCTTGTACCAAAGAACCTATCTTGTACACGGATGGTTTAAGCAAAACCTCAACCGGATTTTTATATTTATATTTAATGCAGGATATATTGGAAAACTTTATTTCAATAAGCACATCAAGTTCAATTTAATTTAAATGTGTATGGGCCTCATTTGAACATGGAGCAAAATTAATATAACAAAATAGTTTGATTTAAATATTAGATTATATAGAGTATCCTTCTTATATGGATAAATAATTCCATAAGATATTATTATAGTCTAATACATTTGTGGATAGATTTAAGTATTTTTCATAAATTATGTATGAATATATATTTTTAAGAAAATGTGACCTATTTAAGCTAATCACTTGTGAGATTTTAATTTTATAATTGATGTGAATGGAGGTGCAAATAATGCCAAGTTGAGCCTAAACTCAGCCTGCCAAATTTGAAACAAGCTTTCTTTGAAAATGATAATTTTTTTTAGAAATATGTTATACTATTACATTTTTCTTAATTATTTATTACTTTTATTTAGATGACTTACTAACTTACTAATTTATATTCATATTAATTTATATTCATATGAAATATCAAACTTTTCACTATCAAATAATTGAATTTAGAACTTTTGAATGCCAATTTCAAACTAATGAGGTAAACCAAGTTGCACATCTTAGATGTGAGCTCCATTTGCAGTAGCTACCCCCAGCCTTTCATAAACATTATAGGCATGAAATTTAAATAATATTTTCATATGTATAAATTTTATTTGATTTATGATTATGTTTGGGTACATATATGTTTTGTTAAAATTATATTACACGTAAATTATATTATCAGTGCATTTGCATTCATATTTTTTTCTTCCAATACCTTATTTTGCAAAAATAAATTTTCTTCCAGAAATATACTATATTACTATATTTTCCGAAATTTAATTATGCTAATCATTTGTTGATTATTATATGTCACATAAAATTTTAGACAATTTTTTATATAAGAAAAAGTAATTTTGTTAGTCCATGCTAAATGAAAGCAAATATCTCGCTTAGCTTGTCTTAAAAAACATATCTAATGCACTTTTTTTTTTCTTTATACACTTGTTTATCTAAATATATAAATTGATTTTACTAATTTTGGACGTGTATATAATTTTTTCGAGATTTTTTAAAACTCTCTATGTTTATAAATCTTTATACGTATAAAAACATGGTAAAACATAGTTTATATATTAAATAAGAAAAATTTCCGGCGTACCCACACTGTTTCACTGTTATTCCTTTTATGCCCACAACTATTATTCGTATCATAGGACGCCGCACATACAATACATCTGCATCCGTTTATTTTTTTACATGCCAAAAATGCCCGTCTCTTCTTACCCACCCTCAATCCCGGTCATCTGGCCATCAGAAATCAGAAACTCAAAATCACTGTGAGTGGGATCTGTGAGTTGAGTGTCCCTGCTGAAGAACCCGTCGTCGAAGCTAGCAAGGGCGCTCTGCTCTGCCCTGGGCAAGCAGATCACGATTGTCGCAGATGCATTCTCCCAACAGGCCTTGCACGAGGCCGGCAGCAGAGTCTTCCAGCAATTTGCCAGCACATGCGCCGACTGACTGATCATTTACGACCGGTCGCAAATCCGGTGATTTGCGACCGGTCAAAAAATATTTTTTTTTTATTTTTTTTTGAAAAATAATTTTATAAACATGTTAATCTAGTT
>JAXCLR010000092.1:533028-546057 GCA_035584095.1 Annona squamosa
ACTAAAAAGCAGATCCATTTATACCTAGAGCTGTCATAAATCTCAACAGCATTTGTGATTGCATTATCATCATATGTTGTCCTGGAGCAAAAGCTGACTCCTTGTCGGTCCAAATACTGCATTTGAATTATAGAAACATAGCATCATCTCGGAATCCAAATGAAAAAAAACATATATATATATATATATATGTGTGTGTGTGTGTGTGTGTGTGTGTGTGTGTGTGTGTGTGTGTGTGTATATATATCGAAATTCAATACTTTAGAGATTTTGCATGCTCCCAACACATGATGATTGTTCATCGCATGTGAAACCTAACATGGTGCATAGTTACAGATGACCGTCTTGAACAGTTAAGGGCAAGTGGCAGGTAGATAATAGACATTCATACAACCACACGGAACAGTGATCCAAGCAATCTGCTTTCTTTGCCTTAAGCAAGAAGAATAAGAGTTGCAGTAAAGAAGAATTAAAACTAGAATTAGTAGAAGAAGAAAATAAGAAAGAAAGAAAAAAATTAAAACTCGAAAAATCTAGGAACTACAACTAATGGGCTTAGGCACCACACATAAAAGGATCACTAAAAAAATCTAGCTCAAAGAAGAATATTATCACTGTCATTGCTGATGTAACAAATATCCCTGCAGTGCATGTGATCCAATACATGGAAATGGATAATGCATAAAGGCCTGTAGAAGTGAAGGTCCCACATGCATATGGCATCGGGAGTGTAATATAGGAACCGTTTCAACCTTTGGAGCAACTTTTAGCAAGAGTGGCAGAACTTAGACCTGATTGGCATGAACCTCTATTTTCACATTGGTAGGAGCTATTTATCAAAATATTAAGGCATTCAAACAAGCATTCTATGCATCCAACAAATTATGGGACAAATGATGTGCATTTCCTCACCACTGCAACTCACAAAATTTACCTTACAGATAAGCTCTCCCTGAAATCCTCCAGCTACAAGTAGCTTATTCTTTACAGCCAATGTACTAACTTGCGTCTGGGTGAATCCTTCTAACAGGCTTCCTGGATGTTTCTGTGAATATACAACTGTGATTACAGCACAAGAATTGACATAACAAAAAGAATGCAAAGATAGAAATAATGCCTTTCTTGAAGATATGTTAATTTCTAATTAGAAATCTAGACAGTTCCCTTCATAAACTGAAAAATATTTACCTCACAGGGTGCTACATGTCCAGAAACATTCAGAACTTCTGACTTATTACAGCCTATAGTGGACCAGTGCATGACAGAGAAGTGCGACATCAGGTAGACATCATGTTTTGATGTAGCCCAGACCAAATTCCTCAGCTGCAATGGCAATCAGAAACGGGATTTAAGCCACATATACCTGGATCGACTGCTTGCAAAATAAATAAAGTATCAAGGACTAGCCCAATATATCCACAACAACATTTGGTTGCATAGTTTTCAGAAGAATAAGATCTATGATAGACTAGGATTTCATCCTAGAGGAGGATTGAGGAATAATAATAGATATCCAAGCTATCCAGGCTTTCATCAAGATAAAGGGGGAAAGAGGATAGAGATCAGAGAATGCATGTATTCTGTGTGTTTGTTTAGCGATTCTAATGCACGCATGACACTGAATCATTTCAAGTCAGACAGTTTATTTAACTATCATGTATAGATCATATATCCCAATTTCAACAATTTTTATCTGCAATTTGCACTTTTCCAGCCAACGTTAGCTGAAAAGTAACAAATTTTCAAATGATGAAAACTGAGCATATTGTTGTTGAAGTTCAAGTCGGAAACCAAATGTTCATAATTTCATCATGATAATAAAGCAAATCACTGCTATTTATCACCTTCAGCAACAAGAAACTATAAATCAACAAAAGACGATAATGAAGAAGAATAAGAAGAACATGGTAAAAAAGAAAGAAAAGACAGTCAAACAGTCATGTCCTTGGCACTCTCACATTGAGGCCTTAAAAGTAACTTGAACAAAAATGACTACTTGTAAACTAACAGTCATTAATAAATCTTCCATATTTTGCTTATTCGATATGTATTGATTCCATGCACTATCTCTGTATGAAGAAGCTGGTTTGATTGTGCTATCTGCTACAGCACATTTCTTATTTCCAATTGAATAAACTCATGCAGTTGTTGTCCCAAAAAACATTTAGTTCCCTAGATCTACGGTGAAACAGACATTGAATTCGGTTATTTTCTTTACCCCCTCCTGAAGCCACTTTTTAAGCAGAGAGCAAATTTTACGAAAATGTCAAAATAAAAATCACGGGAATGAATGAGCTGAAAAAAATAAAGATATGAACCCAATTTGGTTTTCATGATCCAAACTACAAACCTCTGAAAACTTAGTTTGATCTCTCCACAACCACAGCATCCTTTCACCAAGCTATATGATTAGAACAAATTTATTGCAATTTCCCTTTTAAACCGAGCAAACGATTTAACTATTGGACAATAGCTTCCAGAAAGGCCTGTTCATCTTTGCAAATGTAATGCCATCATTGTATAAATAACAAATATATAAAGTGAATCAAACAGCTTAGTTTACTAATTGTGCCTCAGTTCAACCAGAGAAATTCCTTTTCAGAAGAATAATTAAATGCTGTATGACTAGAATAATCATTAAAGCAAACTGAAGCTTAGCTCACCTGGAAATGAAGAATTGTAGATTTCACAGATCGAGTATTACGTTGAAAATCATAATACAATGCTCCTTTCCTTGTTCGTTTGCATTCCTATATAGCAACAACAGAAACAGTCAAGGACAGCAGAAAATTTTCTTTAGGTCACATGTTTTAAATTTTTAGCAGACAAGTTCATTCTGAAGATCATACCTTCTCAGATCCGTCTCCTGATTGAGGAATGTTCTCATAATTCTTATACTGTTCTAGCCTGGTTTGTCTGTACTTCTCTCTAGTAATACTTAACCTATCCCATGGAATACCTTGGATATCCTTGCCTCTCCTAGCTTGCGCGGAAGTAGTATCAGTTATCTTATTATCCTGCATTAACACAATATGCATTTGATTGATACAGATTGTAATTCAAACATTATGCCAGAATTGCTAGGGAAGAGGGAACTTAACACTCAAAATACAGCATCAGGATGCTCGACTGGAACTGGAAGACAAACTAAATGGCTTGGAATTGCACCGAAAGGCAATGCTATATAATATTCCATTAATAAATGACACAGGTCCATCCCACAGATAAGTCCAAAAGTAGTTTAGCATGTACAAGAACCAAGCTGTCTGGACAGATCCATTTCTCCAGTCAGCTTAAACTTTCAGTTGAAAGCTGACAGAAACTGTCAATATTATTCTTTTTTTTCAAAAAGAACAGAAAAAAAACTCTCTGAGAATCAACAGAGATCATTTTTTCTACTGCTAATCATCATGCAGGAAGATAAATGTTCTAGGTCATATACCTTAACAAATTGCAAGATACAGAAAGAAAACATCTTAACAAATAATTAGATAAATTACAAATGGCACTGATCCAAAGCAAATGTTTGGACCCTTGTTTTAAACAGATCATTAGTTTTACATTTCAAAATCTTTTTTTTTTTTACCATCTACACCATTTAAAATATAACTTAATACATACATATATATATATATGATACCATAAATAATTTCGATTGAAAACTTATAAATGTTTAGCACCATTTGATGGCGAATATCAAAACATCGAAAATACATCTAGTACATAGAAGTTATCAAAATATTTCATTTTTTTGCATTATAAATAAATATTTACATGGATGAATATTGTTAAGAGTTTAGATATTAAAAAACCATATGGCAAGTGACCCCAAAAACAACACATTTGTTTTGAATCCCTATCCATTAAAAACTTAGAAAGCAGCAAATAAAACTCACCAAGTTATCATATTCATCATCATCAGACTCAGAGTCACCCATTCCTCTACCGTGGAACTCTTCATCAATGTCATCATCCACATCTGCCATTTCATAATCATCTGCCATGTAGTCAATTTCGTCCCTTTGGTTCTGGGACATGCTTCAGGTCCACAAAAGTTCACCCCTGCAGAGCACAAACATTTCAACCGACATAGCCATGTGCACCTTAAAGAACGAAAAGATGGTACATCTTCTTGAAAGATAACTAGATTTTATTAAAAAGACAAACTCAATTAGAACAGCCCATGTTTTAAGCACATTTCAGTTGGGGAATTTTGTTCGCATTGACTATTAGAGTTCCCACCAAATATGAGTCACCACCCATTCTCCAGCATTATCAAGATAAAAAATTCTTCAGCTGGGAATTAAACAAAATGTTTACATTACTTGATAAATGAGAAGGATGACACAATGCTTACATCAACCTATGGATATACAGCCTAGGGCCCTAACTAAGGAGTAATTGCATACATAACTGTATGAGAAGCATGCCGAGGAATGCTCTCATTGTTTCTCTCCTCAACACGGAATTGATTCGGTCAATTTGCTCAGCGCGGTCAAACTGCACAATTGCCCATTGCAACAACACTGGCAATTTGGCATCATGCTAAGCTAACAATGATAATAAAAACAAGCTAAAGGAGAGAACTTGCATAACTAGGCAAGTTAACCCAGGGAGAAAAAGGAACTCAAAGAATAGATTGAAAATACAATAAAAACGAAAATTGTTCGATTGCTTGGCATATTTTAGGCGAAAAATATCTTTCGCAGCAACTTGGTATAAATTTTACTATTCCGAATATCATCAAACTGTTTTTTTCTAATAATCTTTTCCTTTCTTTTCCTTTTTTTTTTTCCGTTCTCCTTGGGCTTAACGGAAAGACCTGAACTTTATAAAACTAAAACCTTAATGTTTGAAGGCTTCTCCAATCAAACCCTAGTATCACAACAAAAATATAAAGCAAAAAGAATTTTAATATCACTACTAACACGAAAATTTCAGTTTAAATTGAAAATTCCGAGATCGAATCCCGTAAATCTTTCTAGGGAAAAGATGGCATCATTTGGATCTTTCCCTTACCTCTCTTTGCAGGCTGAGCGAAATCCGTCGACGACGGTTGTCCAAGCTTCTCGCTTTCCTCAGATCTGCATGTGGAAAGAAGCCAATCAAGCGGCCGTGGGAAGACAATCGGGAATTTCGGGCAGCGATTTTTACGGAAGTTTTAGGGAAGAAAAGGATCGCTCTTCTTCTTTCTTCTTCTTTTGCACTTCTCTCCGAGAATGAGACTGAGAGGGGAGCCGCGGCCTGTCGTCGGTGGATAAATGACTGTTGGTTACGTACAAGGTCCTTCTCACGGACGAAAGATTGGAGGTGCAGATCGGTCGGTTTATTTCGATCAGTGGTCCACCCATACCCTATTTGTACACACTACCCATTCCCGTTCATTTCTTAATGTATCTTATTCTCTACTCATTCTCTGTGAGATCAGTTTCGATTTCCATTTCAAATTGATTCATTTAATACTTAAATATAATATTTTTTAAAAAATATTTTTATTTTATTTTAATAATATAAAATAATAGTTATTTATATTTTAAAATCACAAGTACATATGTTATTATTTTATATTACAAAATATGAATATGGACTATCCTAACTCAATATTAAAACCGTTAATATATTATAATCACAACTCACAAGCTTATTAATAAAAGTCTTTCGAAAATCAATAACGTGTATATACATAACTGAACTAATTTCCTACTTCACTATTCATAACTTTATAAGACACAAGATTCATTTAAATTTGACTTTCTTAAAATGTTTGTGCACACAATATTGCACAGACAAAGTTCGGTACATACTATATTAGACAAAGTTCGGTACATACTATATAATATATTGGGATCTGCTTCTATATTACTTGGTTGTATAAAAGCAGTCTTGTGAAACACTCTCAAATTTCAAGATATTGTTGGTCAATGGAAAATATAATTCATTTATTGTATTTAACATTATTTGTTTTACTAAAAAACCATATTTCATATAAATCAAGTATGTGCATGAGCCACGTTTGCTCAAAAATATGTATATTCATATGTAAATTATTAAAAATTCTTGGATCTATTCACACATATATTAGAATGTATTAATATTTTATATAACTTACTCACATATTATTGATATTTTAGATGTTGAAAAAATTACTTTAAAGTTGATATTCTAACATTAAACCATTTATTACTTGGTTATATAAAAGCAGTCTTGTGAAACACCCTCAAATTTCAAGATATTGTTTGTTGATGGAAAATATAAACCATTCATTGTATTTAACACTATTTGTTTTGCTAGAAAACCAAGTTTCATATAAATCAAGTATGTGCATGAGCCACGTTTGCTCAAAAATATGTATATTCATGTGTAAATTATTAAAAATTCTTGGATCTATTCACACATATATTAGAATATATTAATATTTTATATAACTTACCTACATATTATTGATATTTTAGATGTTTTAGATGTTAAAAAAATTACTTTAAAGTTAATATTTTAACATTAAACCATTTATTACCTTGATTTTACACTTTTATAAATAGGACCATATACAATGAAATTAAAAATAATAAAATAGTTTTTAGAATACTAAAAATAATGTTAAACACAATAGATTGGGTGAATTTTCCATCAACTATCAAGATTTTAAAAATGAAAAGGATTACACGAAAAGGGGGTTTCATAGAAGCAGCACCATGATATATTACATGCATATATATAATTATGCACTTAATTAATTACTCATATAAGTATCCATACGGATTGGTTCCGGGTACCTAATGTACCTACCCTACCGTACCTCTCAGAAGAATAGATAATAATATGTACCATACCGGTACTTACGGGTAATGCTTTCTACTCTGCCCTACCCAAATTAGGGTTGGGTTTGATGAGTAACCATATATACTCTACTCAAGCTGTACCTAACAAAAATTACCAAAAGAGTCATTCGTTTCATAATTCTAATCCTCTTTTTCTAAGAAAAAGAAATTCATACTCCGGAATCACCTCACCAACAATACCCCTGAGCGCAAGTGTGATTTTCACACTCGTAAATGCGCTGGCATATCGTTTCGTGGCCACACGAGTCAAGCGGACATGGTTTCGTTGCCATCAAAAGATTAGGCACACATGCCTTCTCTTATTATATTACATTGCGGCAAAAATATTGCAAAGTCGTATTTCGTTCGAAGTTCACGTGTAATTAGTAGACAGAGAGTAATGAAAATTGACGATTCACATGAAGGGATATGGGTGTAACTTCATGATTGAAATTCACATGTAGTACAGCGACGATGCCTCGGATGGGCTCCGCTGTGACCTCGGGTGTTCGAATCCCGTATGGGATTTCGACGGTTGGTGGGGAGCTGTGTCTCCCGACTTGTTGTTGTGGGAGCAGTGGTCTCCCGTTTGATTGTTGGAAGCTATGTTTTCCTGATTATTTGGTGGAGTTGTATCTCCAACTTTGTAAGAATGTATCAGAGCTTTCTGTGTAATACATGTTGAGATATATGTAAATATCTCTCAATCAAAAAAAATAAAATAAAAAAAAATCACATGTAGTGCTTGCTCTCCTTCCAATGTCTAGGGTACGTCAAATCATATAAGTTTCTTAAATTAAATTTGTATCCACAATAAGAGTAAAGTCCTATTGGTAATGAATATAGAAATTGAAAAATTATCTTAAAATTGATAATATATATTTAATTCAAGAATCTTGTCCTGTTCGAAACAGACCCTCGTGTAATCATTAACCATCCTCCTTATTTTCAATGAATCCTGATTAGTTGTGCATATGTTTAACATAATTTTTTATTTTTCTTTTTAAATTTTTTTCGCTAAACATATTTAATTCATATAACAAGTTTTTTTTCCTCAAGAAATTCATATAACAAGTTTTGATTTTTCGATTTTTTATTTTTTATTTTTTATTTTTAAAAATTAAAATTTTAAGGGATGAAAAATAACATAAATCCCTTTAAAATTGATTTTTTGAAAATTAAAAAATAAATATTTAAAAGTATAGTAAAATATCAAAACTTGGCCTATGAATTAATATAGTTATAAAAAATAATAAATAAAAAATATGTTTATAAAAAATAATAAATAATGTATTTTAAGTATATATATATATATACAACTAATTATATATAATCTGGCTCCATCTTTAATAACTTTTTTGGATTTATATTTTTAAAATCTTATTATATTTACTTAAATTTTCATTGATGGAAAATGATCTAATTGTGCCTGTACCACCATCGTTTGTTGTGAAAATTGCAAAATGAGCTCCCACATTAATATTTAAATTAAAATCTGATTAAAGTATTATTATGCTATAATGCTAATTTTAGTGTTTCTAAGCCTTTTAAATAATTTATTATGGTATTCCTTATACCTATTTATTTAAGACCGGCTATTTTTTAGGGTAGAAGCAATGGGATCATGCTGCAATTCTCCCTCTCTTCTTTTCCTCTAGATAAAGGCTTTTGAAATATAGTCTTTCTGAAATAAAAATTTTACAATTTCTTCTTTGAAAGTGGAGATTTTAGGATTTCCCCCTTTACGGGATGTTTATTGAAAAAATCCTTCCATGTTGTGAAAGTTGCAAATGTATCCCGTACAATTACTAATTTGAAAAAGCACCGGATGTTGGTGAGGAGCACGGTGCTAAAGACAAACAAAAACCTTTGTTGTAAGTTAGAGTGGTTACATTTTCTAAGATGGGCACATTTGAAAATAATAGTATTATTTCATTATCAGACATTAAATATACATCTTTTTATAATTTTTAACAATTATATATTTACTTTCAAAAAACTTCATTTTTTTACAAGACATAAGTTTCCCATGAAAATTAATTTTTAGTCATTACCTTTAAAATATTAGGTAGTGTAGTTTTTTCATTTTATTTATTGAACTCAAATTTGCTCTACTCATTTTGTTTAAAATCAATGATATCAAAAATTATTTTAATCAAAGTTTTGAGTGGTCCACTCTTGTTTGAAAATATTTTTAATCATATCAAAATATAAAAATCACTTAAACTTATTTTAAAAACTTATTTTAAAAATTTATTTGAAATATTATGATAACTTATAAAATAATTTATTTATATAGAAAAAATATTTTAGATATCATATATGCTGAAAAAACAGATTTAGGGTGTTTGGCGATAAAAAAAATCTTAATGTAAAACTTTTCACTCTCCGTAAATATTCTATTTTTAATCATTTCTTCACATCTTTCAATACAACTATCATATTTTTCAATCATTTCTACACAACTATCCACACAACAAATTTATCTATTGTAATTTTATTCTTTTTATTTCTCATCATTATCCCTATTATATCACATCATTTTCTATCAATTTAATAATTTTTACAGAAAAAAAATTTTATCTAATAATTTTATCGCTTTCCAAACATGCCCTTAAACAAGATCTATAGCGCTCCAATAAGTATATCACATTCATTTTATGTTTCAATTACTTTCATCAAATGGAACTTGCAAAATATATAATTTGGATGAAATTTAATTTTCTAGCTATATAAATAATTTTAAATGACACAGGTGAATTGAATTTTGATTTAAACTTTTAAGTGGGCTAAAAATACGATAACAATATTGGAATCTTAAGTGACCTATCCGCACCATTGAATATTTTCGTCTCTATTCAACATGGAGATATTTTTGCTCCACCAACATCAAACTCCCATTAGTTAGGGAGAAAATAAAACTCGGACGCTGATGCCGTGACTTAAATACCCAACCTACTCCAAATGAAGCTTGAGTATTTACCACCAAAGTGAAGCCGTAGTTACTACACCTTTTCTTAACGATTAGAAATCAAGTTTTTCATAATATTTAATGTTTTCATATTTTATTTAATTATTTTCATCTGTATTTTTTTTTGTCTTTCTCTCGTACTCTTACCACATCCTATTTGAACACACTCAACTTTCTTAACTTGTGTCATTTTCATACCAAAGAAGTGAATTTAAATAATTTTCTAAAAAGTCTTTTCTGAGTTTTTCCTTTTTCATTTGATGTAGATTTACAAATGATTTCCCCCTTTTGCGATCATAATCTATATCTTTATAAAAAATAAAAAAAAAATCATCCATGTTATTAATCTTTATGTTAACCGAATGTCAATCTTTTATGACTGGCCATTAATTAGGAAAGTTTTCGACCACTCGTCCCAATTGTTCAATCGAGCAAGATTGACGAACGTCGTTAGATGCAATTTTTTAAAAAAGGGATGCTAACTGAACCTGTCAAGCTGTCCCTCTTCTCACTCACCCTTCCTTTAACGAATGGCTACTACCCATCTCCCTCTTCGCTGGTGGCCCCTCTTACGCGACCTGCTTTTGGCTCAGACGCTGCTGCCCTTCTTGAAAAACCCCCTGCCAACGGCCAACCACATCACAGAGCCCGCTGCAATCCAAATCACAGTGCTCAGTGTAGCATGATTTTCATAAAAAATAGGCAACACTAACAACATCATTCGCAGCACCAATTCACCAAAAATCATCATTGCAATTAGTTCTCTCTCAATAACATTACAACATACGATGAGACAGATGGCATGCTTCATCCAATCACCCCAAGTGATCCTCTATAGGAAGCAGCACCAGCTCAAGAATGGGAATGACATGTGTCGTAGTGAAGGATTTAGGGATGGAATGGCTAATGAATTTGGGAATTGGGAATGTAATTTGTTGCCGTGGGATTGAAATCAGTTTGTGAATTAAAGTTTCTTCATCAAAATTCTGTATAACTTCTGCGACGCGTTGGGATTTGCAGACGAAATGGCTTAAGGTGGGATTCAAACCAGTCTGTGAATCAATTTTCTCTTTCAAAATTCTATATAATTACTATGATGGAATCAGACACATATGTGAAGTCAAGTTGGGTATAAGTTTGGAGTCCTTTTCTTTCATCATTTTCCATTTATACTAAATTCAAAAAATGATACAAGATTTTACCCAGGTGGTAGTGCTAATTGTCCTCAAATTAGAAAACGGTACACTTGGGTGCGTTTCATCTCTCAGCTTATTTGGTAGCTGTGTCTCTTCGGTAAGATGGGCGCAGATTGTCTCTTTCCTTCATTTCCTTCGTTGTAATAGATACTTGAGATGGATGTAGACATACAATTAAAAAAGATATAACCGACCCAAAAGTCAGGCCTTTAAACACTGTTACGGGCCTAACCAACCTCCCCTACCATTCAACCTCTGATAAAATAACGAAACAAGACATCAGCAACCTAAAACCAGAGATCTTACAACTATTACAACCATAACTAGCCCATTGTCTTGATGTGCCTAGTGCATGTCCACGACCTGTTCCTCAATTTTCTACAGAAGCTCCGTTGCATTTCCTTGCGCATACACAGAGATCGAAGCAATGGCAGTGAAATAATTCTTCATGGCATCGCTTTGGTAGAGTTTCCTGGCAAGATGATCAGACCCTGGCCTCCCATCCACACAATAAGAGAAGAGACGAGAGGAGAAGCCTTGTGTCACCACCTTTACTGCACGTGCTTGTCCCTTCCTCAAGCCCAATGTCTTCAAGGCCAAGAGCTACTCCACTCTCAGAAATTGAAAGGATTTTAGACTTCAGATTGGAGGCATTGATTCTTGCGAAGATGCCTGAGGTTTGAAAAAATCTAATTGCAACCACATTGATTGAAGAAAAAAAGTCGTAGGAAGAGAGGAGGAGGAAGAATGGAGAAGAAAGGAGAGAGATCAAAGGTGGCAACCGATGCAACGACAAGCAATGGGGAGGAAGAGGAAAGGGCAGCTTGGGCGACAAGTAGAGAAACAGGGATCGGTAACAGAGCTGATCCGGGGCATTTGACTGGAATGGGTTGCAGGTGAAAAGAGGCGAGAGAAAAAGAATGCTAATCTTTCAGCGTCTGAGCCAGAAGCAAGTCACTTGAGTTGAGACTTGAGAGGGAACACCGGCAAGGAAGGAGATGGGCAGCAGTTGCTTGTGACAGGGAAAAAGGAAGGGCGAGAGAGAAGAGGTCATCTGAGGAAGATGGGCAGCAGGGACGGCCTGACAAGGGGCTCATTGCAAAATTTCATCCGCATTGAAACCTCCGTCAGCGTCCATTTCTCAAATTTGCATCTAATGGCGTTAGTTCACCAACCTCGCTTGATCAAAAAACAGCTGGGACGAGTGATCGAAAATCACCGCAATTAACGGGAGGTCGTAAAAAAGTCAGCATTCAATTTAATTATGTTCAGCTATTTCATTAATCTTTATTTTATGATTAACACCATCCACAGACTAAAATTACATATGATAAAACTAGAGAAATAAATAGTAATGATAATAAAGATGACATCATAATTTCATAATGGACTTAATCAGGTGAAGATGAAGTAAACCTAATGTATGGAGGATTGTTTACTTACTTGTACATGAGTTAAAGCATTAAAGAAATACTCGGGATAAACAATCAGGATTTTGTTAGTTAGAAATAATCAGTCAGCTCAAAAGGAATTCTTTTACTTCTATAATGTCCAACTAAGGACAAAAAAGACCCTATTGGAAAACTTAGAAGCCGCAGTACAGTTCGACTTCAGGAGGACCACTTCCATAGTTCCATAGCCGCATCCACGTACCCATGAAGTGAAGGGCCGTTGCACACAGGACAGACGAGGACGAGAGAATTGCGGTGGACAGAATGAGTCCGGTTTCAGTGAAAACGTTTTCACGCTCGATAAAAGTGCAAACACCACATCTGCCGTCCATTCTAAACGTATGGTTCAGATTTGATGGGGCAAAATTGGAAAGTAAATTTCTCCAGTCGTGTGTACATTCGCGTGTATGACTTTGACGCGTGTATGACTTTCTCTTTTGACGGGATAGACAGACAGAGAGGAGGGAGTAGATGGAGAGAGAAGAGGAGAAGCGAAGAGGAGCTGCTCGTCGGCACGTCACCGGAGAAGAGGAGGAGCCAGGAAGAACTGCCGGATCTTGAGTGGACGGGATAGAAAGAGTGACCTGGACGAG
>JAXCLR010000092.1:546157-570942 GCA_035584095.1 Annona squamosa
TGAGATTTTGTATATATATAATACAAATTTTATCAAAAAATAAAACATACTCACGTTTTTTAGTTATCATACTCTCGCTGTAAAATTACCAAAATGCCCAGCTTCCTTTTTTTTTCCCATAGGAAGTGCTTCCTATGGGTTGGGTCTCACCACTCATTCTTTCTGGCATTATTTTACTTATTTTTTTGGACTTTCTACAATCAGAGATATCCCTTTTTCCTTTGGCCTGAGGATTGATCATTGAATCTTAGATTGTTGTGATTAAAGGACAACAATACAAAGATATCTGATTAGACTGAATAAACAAACACCTAGAACTAGTCGAGAGGTTGACACTCTTAAAGGCGAAAGCAGATAGACCCAGATGGAAAATTGGCAAAATAATGTAGAGTGGTGGATGGATCATCCCGTGATTAGCTCGGAGAACATAGAATCAAAGGCAGAACGCAAAATTCTCAAAGCACAACAACAACAAAAACAAAAAGAGAGAGAGAGAGAGAGAGAGAGAGAGAGAGAGAGAGAGAGAGAGAGAGAGAGAGAGAGAGACTGACTGGCTACAAAGGGAATAGACACTCACTGATTCCTAGCTGCTCGAATGAAACATGACCAGTGGATAGCTGAAGCCGCTTGAAGGAAATGGGGGATGGCAATGAAATCCAGAAATTATCTTCTTAAGGCACAAGAAAGCATTGAGAGAGTATACCAAATGGAAGTTCCCTTGCATGATTTTCAACATCTTGATGCAGTAGTGTTCCAACTTCAAACCGCAACCAAAGGAACAACTTGGCATAGAATTCCAGCCAACAGAAGGAGATTAGACGTGTAATCTGTTGAAGCACATACAAAATGGCCTAATCATTGAAAGAGTTTTCATTGAGTCTTCTTTTTCAAGATTTACATGAAGATTAATACAAATTTCTTATATATATGCGTGCGTGTGCGTGTGCGTGTGCGTGTGGGGATAATATGTACTTGTATATATACGGGAGCCCTTGTCAAATTCTATGGGAAGATCAAGGTGATCTCAGACAGCAGGCAAGGGGGTGAGGGTGTCTAAAATCCATTGGCATTGTCATTTCGCGACGATGGAGGAGAAGGAGATGGGGGCCCATCTTTCCCATCACCGCACAAGTTGTTGATACGGCCTGCTGGGGTGCCATTAACCCTGATGTAGTTGAGCAATTTCTCCCTACAGTCATTGGTTACAGTCAGGTAAGGAGCAATAGTGCATGCCCTGGCCTTGAAGGCATTGCAGCAGCACGTAGCATTGTAGGGCATTCAAGGGGCAAGCTGAAAACGGGGAATTAGAGAAGTGAGTTGTTGGTGATATCTTGGTCTTGCTGTGTAAAATATTCAGTTCAGAAACATATTAAACGAGGCAAAATGAATTAGATTGGATGGAATGAAAACTTCATGTCAACATTCATACTGAATGCCCTGAACAATTATTAATGTATCATACATGCATCCCGCCCAAAATGCAAATTCGTCTATCACAGCTGTGTTGCAATGTAATCACCTGTATCTTGAATCAAAGGGATAATCTATCCTATTGAAGGAAGAACAGAGAGAGCAGAAGATCATGTTTTGTATATCCTGTAGGTGAAGGAGGTTACAATCCTATCTACCTTGTGGACTTGAGCATGATATCAATCCACTTTGAATTAGATTTAATACTATCATTATCATATCCATGTTTATTCAAGATTCTTGTTCGCTTAACAATTGATATTACCGAGACCAACTAAAAAAAAATGTTATTATTGAGGATTTCTTTTACATCTCTTTTTTCTGCTGTTTTGTTTTTCTTTAATTTTGTACTAACCACTTCTCCTATGGAAGTTGAGAGTTACTTCCTATCTAACAAAATAGATATATGTAATTGAGCAATCAGGGGCACACAGATCATATTCAGATTTGGAGTCAGCATCCACCGTGCATGGTAGATCATGGTCTCCCAAAAGTAAAGATGCATCTATCTGTCTATTTGTCTTTGGGATTTGGATCTACCTAGAACCCAACATTATCTCCACGCACATAATTGTGTCAGTTCCACCAATTCAAACACAACCCCAAATACACGATATCGTCATTTCATTTCCTAAAAAAGATCATACCTTGAAGGCGAAATATAAAGTGAAAAATACATAATTATTTGAAGTGGAGGAAGGCTTACGCTTTTCAAGTTGGAGTAGGCTTCAACCCGTCATCAATGATGGAGGATTATTTCCTTTTTCTCTTGTAGAAATTATCTACAAGAGAAAAAGGAAATAAAAGTATAATATATATACACGAGAATCTAATATGAGGATTGGGATGAAAAGATTTTGGAGCACGAAACGTTAACATGTGATGATGAAGGAAGAACCCAAGCTTTTCGTAAAGACTAATAAGAAAAGAACCCACATAAGACGGTAGCAATTCATTCTTAATTAGAGAGAGATAGGATTCAGCGCCTGAAGAACAGGAGAAAGGAACATCTGGACTGTCTGCAAAGCACTGAAGAAGAAGAAGAAGAAGAAGAAGAAGAGGATAGGCGAAATTTTTTTTGATAAATTTGCGGAATTTATTGAAAAATGTGGTCGTAGTCTTCCGCGCCAGCGAGGACTACGGTTTAAAGCATGGATCCTTAGGCTGTACAACTCCTAGTCCTGGCATCCACGTCCTCTGCGGTACAGCCCAAGGATCCAACGGCAACATAATGATTCGCCCTTCCCGTATTTTCAACACGGAGAATCCGTACTAAATGAGCTAATATCAACTATAGTTTCGCTTCTTAATAATCCAAGTAAGAAATTTTTTTTAAAAAAAATGTGACATGACATGGATAGAAAAATATTTTTATTATGTGTAATAAAGTGAAAAATAATTGAACGAGAAAATGAATGAAATACAAAGATAAAAATAAAAAATATAATAATTAAGTAGTTAAATTTTCAAAATTCAGACAAGTAAATGAACGGCAGAGATGGGAATGTGAGCTTTCCACCAGCTAAGTTTCAACAAGCGGGGATATTAGACTAGGGATCTGCGCTTCTTTCACAACAATATCACAACGCGTCAATCGTTCAAGATGCATACAAATCCCACACGCACGAAGCAACCTCACTACAGATGCAAGGATATAGATGAACCGATTGAAACCTTCTAAAGGACTATGCTTTACTGTAAACATGTGAAGACAATGGATTTCTTTCATAAGAGGAGGGGAGAGAGAGAGTCAGCCAGAAAATGCGGTGCCAGAGTTCAAGCCTCGACACAAAGCCAGCCAGCTGAGAGACAACCGCAATTTTTTTCTTCTTTTTCTTTTTTTTTTTTTTTAAAAAAAAAAACACTGTACATGAGTACAATGGATACCCAAGGGACGTCCAAAACTGTAAAAAAAGCATCAAATCTTCACTTGCTCTTCTTCGCTTTTGATCCTTTCATAATCCTACTCGCACATCACTTTGCACAGAAGAGCATCCTTCTCTGCATTAGAAGAGCAGGCATGGATCAGAAACAGCTAAACAGTCTCGACGAAAATATTTTGAATTTGTTCAGGATCTTCAATGGGGGAAAACCCTGGCTCTTCAAACAGAATACTTAAACAGATGAATTCAAGCGAAAAAGGCAGTTTCTGTACCGTAGATTTTGACTCTTTCAAGCTTTCCAACATCTCCGCAATCTCCGTTTGCTTGATGGATGTTGCTTGCAGCACCTGGCGTTTTAAACAAAAAACAAAATGCCATTCTTATTTTCTGAAGTGCAACAACAAGCTAGGATTTGGTATTTGCATGGCTGAAGTTCAAACTGCAGTGGTGACAAATTTAAAATTCCCAATGCACATCAACAAGAGTAAGAGAGCTGTTAAATAGTTGCTAAATACCTAAAAATAATTGGATCTCCTTTTCCCCTCTTCTTATCACTTTTCGAAAGGTATGTCCCAAGGTTCAGTTTAAGGGCATTATTGTGGCTCAAATATTTTGAAAAAAGCTTTGCAGCATTCATCTAGGAAGTAAGGAAATCCAAATTAACTAGAATACTAAAAATGAAGAAAGTCAACATGTGAAAGCCACCAGTGCAGTTGAAGCTTACTTCATCAAGTGTGTCCTAAAATCCTACAAAATTTTAATCATGTTGGTGCCCCAAGCTTCATGCAAAACAAGTTACTTTGCAAAATGCTAACTGTAGTCACAAGCCCCAATCCATTAAGTGGGACCAATAGTCTGATTCATCTCTAGTCTTTACATATTAAAAGAAAGCCATGTGTCTGTCTGTATGACAGAATAAAATGAAGGCCTAGTTTGAAGGTACCCATTCCACGAGTCACATAGTTGCCAAAAAAATCTTCACAAATAAAGCTGTGCAAAATTTCACGACCGACTGCAATGAACTCTTATTAACAAAGGTTTATTTTACCATGAAGTCCAGCTGTTTTTAGAGACTGAAGATCTGATCTCCAGATTCTCAACCAAAAAGGAAAAGCAACTAACTCAGTAGGTTACTGAAGAATTGTATCCTACCCCTCCCCCCCCCCCCCCCCCCCCCCCCCCCCCCCCCCCCCCCAATTTCTCTCTCTCTCAAGGTTGAGCTCAATGGATTTGATCCTTGGAACACCCTCTTTCATAAAAAATTTTCAAAAAGCATTAAAACATTAAAATATTGCAATCTGAATTAGAAACTTACTTTCTTTGTTTTCTCAAGGTCGAGCTCAATGGATTTGATCCGATCCAAGGACTCTATGATCATATGCTCTTTCTCCAAAGGAATCTCTGCTGGCTTGTTGCGGAGCTCAGCAAATAACATCTCAAGATTTTCAAGGCGCTGCAAACATGGCAGGAGGAGATCTTCACTGACGGTCTCTGCAGCTAGATGGCTATTAGAATTATGCCCTAATGGATCTGAGGGGCGGCTGTTCTCCTGCCTCCTTTGAAATCCACAATGCAAAAATCGCAAAACTGTCAATAGTTTGACTGTGAAAGTAACTATTGCTCTCAGCAAACAAGGGAAATTTCTCTCCTCCAAGCTTTCCTTGAAAGAATTGAGTCTGTTAAGGATACCTGAAGAAACAGATATTCCCAACCAAAAGAAAGGGAAAAAAAAAAAAATTTAAGTGGAGATGGCAAAAGCTTAAATACCAAAACTTTGTGAACCTAAAAATCTCGAAAGAAAAAGGACAACACTGGCATCACAAGGAAAAATGCATACGGATAGGAAGACAGGAGAAAACTCAAGAAACAACAAGAACCTCACAAATGACAATAAAATGGCGTTGTTATAGACCTGTATGAGGGCAATGAAAATGATACATTAGCACCTTCCAAAAAAATTAATAATTTCTAATGAATTCCTGCTTATAGAAATACAGTTCTCTCAGGTGTGGATTATTCCTGCCCATCCATATGCGATACACAGTGCAAGGCAGAACTTACTCAAATCGGCCTATATGAAGTATTTAGCAAACAATTTTGAGCCCAAAAGAGAAGTGAGATGTCCGGCCCTTTAATCAAGGTCATCTGATCTTTCCAATCTTACTCATGGGCTCTCCCATTTCCATCTCATTGTTGTTTGTGCATGCAATATCATAAAAGATCCTCCCTCCAATGATAGATCTTAACAGCTCTCTCAGACCCATCATTATGGAATTGTCGATCCATTACATGCCGTTGTCAGAAGTGCAGGGCTGATCTGACAATTAAACATCTCCAGCTTCTGACTTTCAGCTAGCCTCACTCTTCCCATCCAACTGTCTTCCCTTTAACAGTTCCCACTCCTCCCTGTCAATATGCCTTTTGGGTGCCATACTCGTGTTACCTTTATAACAAAGATTAAACCTAAGAAAGGGCAAAAAATAGCATCCCACACTACAGTTTTCAACATATGGTTGAGTGCACATGAATAACTACAGTTTTCAACATATGGTTTTGTGCACATGAATAGCCAGCTCAAGATGCTTCTGAAGAAAGAGAACCTCAGAATCTACAGAAATCACATTTGCTAACATTTCTAACAAGAAGAAAGGAACTTCGTAAGATCATGAACAAATCTATTGTACCTTCTGTGTTGGAAGATGTATCTGCATGCAGATGCCTGTGATTTTTATGTCTAAGCAACAACTCTGAGGGTCCTGCTCTTTGATCACGGTCTACAACTTTATCAATCACAGCAAAATTGTCATCACAGCTGTAGTAGGCGGTTTGGTCAGCAGCCCTTGGCTGTGTGAACTATTTAAAGAAAAAGGATTATGCATCAGAAATAACATTTCAGATTCCTTGTGCATATAAAAGACCGTGATATGACAGTTGCCATGGAATCCAAATGGATAGATGCTTAAGAGAAAATAGGTGCTCTAAATGCAAAGGAAATTAAAAAGAAGTTAATAAAAATAACAATAGTAACACACAAGTGGCAAGAATATAATCCCCACACAGCAACAAATGAAGAAGACGAAGATACAGATAAAACAAATGAACTGACTCAAAGGTTAAAATGAATGCTTATAACATGAAAAGAGAGATGGATAAAAGAATTGAACTGACACAAAGGTTAAAATAAATGCTTATAACATGTATTATATAGCAGATTACAATTTTCCAAAGAAAAGATGACGAATGGAAGAGTTATTATTGGGGATACTTGTCTGGTTTCTGATTATTTGTGCCATTTTGGAGTACCGTCTCACAACCTAAATAAGATGGTAGCATAAAAGAACACATAATGGAGGATTAATGCTTCTAATCTACCATATAAAGGGTCAGTCATTCCATTGGAAGAAGGTATCGCAGACATATATACAAAAATTCCTTTTCAATACAAAAAAATTCATAACATAATATTCAAGGAGTGCGAGCATGGTATTCTTCAAACTTTCTAAAATAACAACCTTATTTGCTGGCTTTTATGTGAAATCATCCCTCCAGAGCTATGCGTAAAAATTTTATGGCTTTTAATCCTGTATTGACAGATCTGCTTTCTGGTAACAAAAGCGGTGCATATGCACCATGATAACATTTAGTGGTTGATGCAAAACAAAGCAGAAAATTTAGGACTCACTTCTTCATGAACAGGTGCCAACCGAACAAACCCAGAGCCCCTTGGTCCTGTAGGAGAGCCAAGATCATCAACATCAGACCCTGATTCAGCTGTTGATGTATCACTGGTCCTCCCCTGGCATGGCAAAAACAAACACAGTAAATCTGAAAGTAGGTAAATGGTGTTTTTTTCTAATAGAAAACATGCACTTACCTTTAACGGACGTAGCCTTGTATAGGAGTTAATTCTCTCCTCTCCATCTTGTATGTGTGTGACTTGTTGTACGAATGTTGCTTCAGTGTTATGTACAATCTACAAATGTTTAGTCATTTTTCAATTGGCCTGATCATCCATGCCTAAAGAAAATATCATGCTCCAAAATATATAACAATATTATATTTATAGAAAACCTTACCTTCATTATTTCAGGATCATTCCATGGCCCTTTATTAGATCTAAGACAACCACCTTCAGCACTGCATGTGCATGAACCCCCCAAAAAGTCCGGCAGTTGGCTGAAAGAAAAATCAACATGAGTTGCCAGACAAATATATCTTATGTTTGATGAAGATTGACAGTTACAGCATTGAGAAAACATCGAGACCTTGAGTCAATGACTTCCAGTAGCCTACTCTGGAACTTGGATCCTAGCACCTGCATCAGGAGGAAGTTTAATTCTGACAGAAGAATTAAGGCAACTAAAAACTAGGCAGTTACATCTCCTGAAGTGGATTGTCCTACCTGTATTTTTGAAATAGTATTTGCATCAAGGAATTTCTTTACACTGCTCCAAACAACCTTGAAACCAGGACCGGCATTTACAATGAACATCTGTTGCAATGTCTGCATTAAACAAAAGAATTAATAAAATAAGCTTCTATCAGAAAACAACCCAGAATAAACAAATCATTGCTTCCATCACGAATCAGGTACCTCAGGATAGTAATTGGCATCTATTTTTTGCATACCGGAAAGAAGGTCATATGCACTCTTCACAAAGTTCTTCATACCCTGCACGTTACAAATGTTACAACGGTTGACAAGATGTAAGTCTCCACCTTATGCCAATGAAAATGGCTCAGAATCTCCTTTCAAAGGACACCTATATAGAGACAGGAGGTGAAGTAGGTATTGTTCATTCCAACCAAGAAGACAGAGTATTTGCTAGAGGCCTAGAGCCCAGCCTGTCTAGAAAAGAAAAAGGTACATACCAGGCCTTGAACATCCAAGATTGTTGTAGTTGTATCAATATGCCTTTTTGCAGCAATTGAACATGCAGGGAACTTCTCCCGGAAGGCCCTTTCAAATTCTTGTACATGATACCTCAAGTAGCGTTCAACTGTGGTTATGTGCATGAGCTTATTCGGCTCAGCTTTTCCCAGCCTTTCTATGTAGACTGGCCTGCCTTCCTTATCAACACCGTGGTAACCTTGAGGATAATAATGCAAGACTTCTTCCAGCTCTTCAAACTCAAAGTCCTTGAGCCAGTTCAAGAGTTGCACCACGTTAGGGCTTAGAAATCAATTGTTGCTTTTTACAGTCCACAGTGAAATCTTTTAATAAATGGTAAAATATTTCCAATTTGTTTGTGTTTGTCTAACAACAACTTGATATAGCAGCCTTGATTGCAAGCAAAGCAATGCTATACATTTCACGACACCTGGCATAAGTAAGAATTTAACATTCTAGGGATAGGATGTGGATCTTTCTGAAACTAACCAGGTTTACTCATAAAATGGATCTCAAAGAAAGAAGACCTAGTGTATGCATATCTGTTCCCCTAAAAATTCCTTCACCAGTCCAATACAGCTACAAAAAAAAAAAAGGGCTTGCAATCCATTGGCACGAGGCAGCAAGAGATTTAAGAAATTCATGCATCTCTACAGTCAGATTTCTTAGATTTGAAAGCGAATCAGCTACATTAATCAGACACAGGATAGCAATCTCACCTCTAATATGGTATCGGTCCCATATTCTTTTCTCCATTGTAGCATTCCTATCCACATCTGAACTGCTTTCTCAATGTCAAAGTTCCTAGCTTTCAAGAATCTGCTCTAAGAAAAGTGAATGCTACTTCAAAGTGCTAACCATAATAAAGTTGATGGGAAAGATAAGCTCTAAACCAATACTAAAATTTTCAACCAATACGCAGCATAGGGCCTCGCGTTTGAAGTTTATATCAACATCATACCAGGAGATCTACAAGCAAGAACAATGACGAAAATTGGTCTAAAAAAATAGGATGTTGGAAGATGTGACTGACCGCAACAACATATGGTAGTCATCATGCCTAGCCATGAGCAAATCCTTGGTGAGGAGATCTTGACGAAAAGCATTCACTGCACGCTCTTCTTCTGCATCCCTGACATCCTCAATTGAAACTGACGGAATTCGACAATTAATTTTTTTTTTACCTCGTTTCTTGAGAGAATGAGTGAACTTGTTTGAAGCATTTAGTGCTTTCTTCTTCAAAGCTCCAATTTTGGTCCGTCTTCTGTCATCTTCAGAGTTCTCCACATCTGATCTCCTTTCCTTTTTTTCATCATGGAGAGTCACTCCTTCTAAACCTTCAAAATCAAAGTTGGAAAATGGAAACAATGTTGTGCTATGTAGACGTCAGAGCAAGAGGGAGTAGATTTTATACAGAAAAAAAGGAGCAAAAAATCAGGCATCCCATATTACAGATAAATACCAACAAGTTCATAAAGTTTCTAATATAAGATTGTAAGGACGCAATCAAAGCTCACTTGATTTAACTAAATGGTAAAACAACAACTCTATAAGCCAGATGAACCTACCTGACATTTCCTGGCTATGGAACAGATATATATCAGATCTCAAACTCTCAAAGGAAAACTGAAACTCAAACCAGGCTCCAGAAAACAGAGTAACATCTGCATTAACAATAAAACAACAGGGACCATCAATACTGATATTTGTTGATAGCAAACCACTGAAAACTAACTCTATAAGCAGGCCAAAAAGGCGAAAACAAAAAACAGTAACATTGACAACAGAAGCAGACTAAGGATGAAAGAAAATATCAAAAGCATGAGCTTAGTAGTTTGCCAAGAAACCCTAGAAGAGCACGAATAGGTCACAATGAAAACAACCAGTTCCAAACAAGAACATCGCATAAAGAAAATCCACAATACATCCCATGAAGAAAATTCAGGAAAAGCAGTTCATGAAGAACAAGAGCATTTCCATGACTCAAGAGTCAAGAAAAGGACGGAAAAAACAAAAAAAAAGTTTCAACAGATCCAAACATAACCACTTCAGCCCAGGAAAAGATACCTCCATCAGAGGACTCGGGATTCAGAGTTCCATATCCAGTCCCAAACCTGCATTAAGAAATGATTTTACTCCAACTATCCTTCACTATATATTCGTAAAAGCATAAAATGTATGAAACTAGTGCTCTTGCAAATTTTAATAAGATAAGATAATAGTTGCCCCAGCAAAGAATAAAATGATCACCATTTGGATTACATTTTTCAACGAGCTTGTGCAACAGTGCAGGCACAGTATCTCAGTAGAGAAGAAAAAGAAAGGTAGTCTCAACCTAAGGGAATACACAGTCCGATGTCAAGTAGAAGCAACCAATCTAACAACATATTTATCTTATTTCTAAAATGCAGAGGTCTAAAAACATCCAATTCCGCGGAAGAAATTAACTCTGCAAGTCCGCATGGTGGAAAATGGGGAAATAATTAACTTCATAACTAGACGAATACATGTTTGATCTATTTGACGAGAAACGTAAACAATCATAAACCATCAAGAGAACAGTCTCTGAAAACGAGTACTACTGGAAATTGCACAAACCAACGCAAAAACCAACAGAATTATCGCCATTTGGGTATTGTTCGGAGCTGGGCGATATTCCCAGACTAAAAACGCGCATTAAATTTTCACTAATCCGCATCCAACCTTTCCGTTAGAAAGGTGCTGAAGCCAAAAAAGAACACGAAGACGATTCAGAGGTTGGCAATTTGGTCTCAAATGGAAAGCATCCTGAAAACAAAAATGTGCATTTCACAATTCGCAAAGCTGTAACCCGCTATCAGATCCCAATCCAGTTCAAAAAACTGTAAATCAAGTGCCCCACTCAGAATCCTTTCAATGCCGCCACCCCTGGCTAAAAATCAACGCAGAAAAGACAACCATTTCAAAGAAGATTCCCCAGAAACCACAATTCGATGGCTGAAAAGCAATGTTTCTCAGGACGTCCTCCGACCCGACTCAGATCCGCATTTAAAGATGCCAGAAATATGAGGAATCTCTGCAAGATGAGATTTGGATGCAGATTTCGAACAGAAGCGACAAGAGCATGAATGGTACCTCTCAGAAGCGGGAGTCTGGATAGAAGAACATGGATGCCAAAGCTGGATCCCCGCAAAACTCCCGCAGAATGGAGGATGTTAGGGTCTGGAAGAGAGAAGAAGAAGAAGAAAAATTGTGTGGTTGGAGGCGTATGCGTTGGAATTAGCGTGTTTGTTTTTCTAGGGTTGAGCTGGGTAGTGGAGGAGGCGTTGGATTCTGGCACCTTTCTCCGATGGCGAGAGAGATTCGAAGCTTCCAGCGCTTTTGATTTCGCTTGCTGTCGTCTCTCTCTCCGTCTGCATGATATGTCTCCTGCTGCCACGCTTTATATATGCGTGTACGTTTCCACGCTTAGTTAAACGCGCAGTGGGACTAGAAAAAACGAAAAAAATTCTCCTGTTCTGCTACAGGTCTGTAATGATCACAGTAACTGTCGGTCAGGAACGAAAAAACGGCGATTTATAAGAGGCACCGCGAGTAATTGGGAGCGGAGACCAGCAATCTTCTTCCGGCCGCGGGCTACTGCTGTAGTGGCAGTGCTGGTGCTGGGCAGGGGCTCGCCTCATATGCTCTGGTTAATCTCACGACGTCTGTTTCCACTCAGGGCCCCACAAAAAAATAATAATAATAATAAATACCTAGCTCGTCCTTATTTCTTGTGAATTACATTAACGTTATTTTTAATAAATAAAAATATTATTTTCCACTATTTTTTATCATTTCCATCGTCGTCTATCACACATAATAATTTAATTTTCACTACCACTAATATTAACCTTTAAATCGTGTTAGGGATCATCTCAATGGACGAAATGGATCCTAATTTTTCAAACAACTTTTTTATTTTCAATGTTACGTTTCTATTTCTAGTGCAATCTCTAATTTTAATACATAATAATTCTAGTTTTTCCATTTTTAATACCATTTTTATTTCTAATATAAATTTTAATTTTTCAGTAAATAACAGCTTCTCTCCGCCAAATTTCTTTTAGAAAAGCAAAAAAGAAGAAAAAGAAAAAGAAAATCTAATGACATAATTTCCTATAAAGTACAAACCCGACTGCGCACATCATCGGAGTCCTTCTGTACTGGATTGGAAGTTGCGACGCACAGAAGATATCCATCTCAATTCTACAATGTCTGAGATGTCAAAGGGAACTTGCGGGATTGGAATTGCTTGATTAACGTGATCTTGACCAAGCGATTTCTCAAATCCCAAATTCAAACCCGAGCCTATCGGCTTCGTCTTGTCAAACCCATCTAATCCGATCCGATCCGATCCAATCATCAGCATACCCCAAAAATAATAATAATATAAAATGTTCGAGACGCGGAAGTTGACGAACCCCAAGGAAAAATTGTAAAAGAAATCTTCCCTACCTGGTCTTTTTCTCATGGGTTCTGTTTAATAGAGAAGGAAAGAAGAATTCATCCCTTCTTCTTCTTTTTTAATTGATATTTTGATTGGGAGCTTTTGGTTACATGTAACCTCTTAATTTTTAAGGTGTTGATCATTAATAAAAAAAAAATAATTTATTCATTATATCTAATATCACTTATTCAACTAGAAAACTAAATTTCATCCAAATTGATTATTTTCATGGAGCATATTTGCTTAAAATAAATATATTCATGTAAATTAGAAAAAATGATTAGATCCATTTACATATATTATAATATAATAATAGTTTATAAAATCATTTGTCTGGGTAATATTGATATTTTAAATGGTTTAAATGTTGAAAATACTATTTAAAAATTAATATTTAGAATTAAATTATTTTATTATATTAATTTACGTATATGTAAATGGGGTCATATACAGTAATATTAAATAAATGAAAAGGATTTAATGATAATGCAATAATACTGAGTACAAGAGATTAAGTGCATATTTTATCAACTATCAAAATATTAAAAATAAAAAATATTACATAAAGGAAAAGTTTCATAGGAGGTAACCTTTTAACTAATTAATAATCGTATTTTTCAACCACTATTTCATATTTTATATAATTATTTTACTTTTCCTTTTACTCCCAATAATTATGTTTATCACATTATAATATCATATCTCTCACTCTTAATTTTTCATTGGTTAAAATTTCGCGTGCACAAGTTTTATTCGAAATACTTTTCCTCATTGTGAGCAAACTTGAGCATTTCGTGTGCGTCTATCCAAAGGCATTTTTCTAGCCATTGTTCTACCACCAAAAATTGGACAATGGGTGCTCCTAAACAACATAGTCCTATGGAACATGAGCTATAGCTGATTTTTTAAAAAAATATATGAGAAGCTAAAGCGAAATTTAAATGGATGGAAAGTGGGCAACAAATTAAAGAGATGTTGAAATATTAGCAAACACCTAAAAGATGATGTGTGATCTCTATACGTATAATAGGTAAAGAGCAACCAAGCTAAATAAACTAATACTCTTAGAATAATAAAATGCAATGCAAGAAATAAAACATAAAATATGCTTGTGCTCACTATATACATTATGAGGAATTTCTTTATATAAAAAAGGAGGATAGTAATAAGGGGCCCATAAGCTACATAAAGCAAATTGGGCAATGGATTGAAGATGTATTTAATGACAGTACTAATTACGTTAGTTGGTTCTTTACTCTGACAAATCTAAAAGGATTGAATTTCTTATGCCAATAATGTAAGGGACAAAAGAATTTGAAATTAAGCTAGCCGCCTTTAGGCAGCTAGTCATGAGGGTTGGCTCTCATGCTTAGCATCCCATGTTCAAGTCTCCTCAACAATGGAAGTTTAACAAACATTTTCCTCCAATACGGGGTCGATTAACACGGGAGGTTCGTATCTTCCTAGCTAGTGTCTCTCCAATTAATTAGTGAAGTATTGTATTTCAATATCGAAAATTTGTAAGAATTGTCTCGAAAGTACCTTTGAGTATAATATCAATTGAGATCAATATAAATATACACCAATCGAAAAAAAGAAAAAGAAATGGGAATTAAGAAGCTGCTTCCAAGCAAAGCATGCTAATCATTGGAAATAACTCATATAAACTAGCGGTAGCAGGTCAAGCACGCACATTTTTCGCTGGGTGTGTTTTAATTTCTAGCTAGTCCGGAATAGATTACTTACCTAATTTCCCGGGCCCCGTTTAGATAGCTCAACATTTGAAAAATAATAATAAGAACAAAAGGTCAATCATTTGAAATGGACACATGACACGTGCATGGAAGGACAAAATGACGGCGTCCTTCCGTTTGAAGTAACGACGCATATACATATCAATTATTATTACAGCGGAGAAGAAAATCCCTATTATTTTTCTACTTTTCCTTTTCACCAGATCTAATACTAAAATAATAATAAATCCCTTGTCGGCTTCAAGAAGGCTTTCAGATTTATGAGACGCACGTGTAAGCACATGTGCCGCTGAAGTCCACGTGAAACGCACCCATCACGTGAAACGCTCTCTCTCTCTCTCTCACCGCACAATTGAAGGGGGACAGTAGAGTGGGACTGATTCAATACAGCAGTTCAATGCACTGTAAAATCTATTTTTTTTTCTTTTTTTTTAGATTTTTTTTATAAAACTGTTAATATATGTGTATTTATTTAATACACGTGTAAAATGCATCTAAATTAACAGTTTTATAAAAAAAAAATTTGTATTAAATACACTTAGGTTAATATTTATATAAAAAAATATTTTTTTTTTTTAAAAAAAAAAGGAGTTTCGGAGCGGGGCTGCATTGAAACAGTTTCCAAGAGTAGAGCAGGACTTTTCTCGTTTCTGCATTCTAACCTTTTCGGCAGTTCAGTTTCGTGACATCATTCATGGCGAGGGCGCAGCTTGAGAGAGAAATATTTTGTTAATTCTTAAAAATAAAAAATTATTTTAAAGGTGTATTTGAAAAATGATAAAACTTTTGAATAAATATTTTTAATATAAATTTTTTTAAATTGATACAAAATAATGTGATAAGATAAGATTAATGACGAGGAATAAAAATAAAATAAAATAAAGATGTTAGTTATATGGGTATTTATGTAGAAATAATTGAAAAGTATAGTAGTTGTATAAAAAATGTGAAAAAATTAAAAATAAAAAATATGAATAATAAAAAGTTTTAGGTTAAGAAATTTTAATTTGAAAACTTTTTATAATAGCCAAACATGCTCAGTAAAACCATACATTTGTCACATAAAATATTATATGGAGTAATTTTAACAACATATAAGTAATTTCCTAGACTCATTTAGTTAAAATAAATATACATAATAATTCAAATTATATAAACTGTATCATATATGTTACTTTTTACCATTATTATATCTAATGTTGAATTCTTCAATTTTACTTTATCGATTAATACCATCTATTTTTATAAATGACGTATCTACCGTTAAATTCTTCAATTTTATTTCATTGATTAATAACATCTATTTTTATATTTTATCATTACCCCTATAATATTATATTAGTCATTACTCCTGTCATATTATATTAATTATTTATTTTAAAAACTTTTATACTAACAAATCTTCATTAAAAAATTTATCATTTTCTAAACATATTGTTATTATATTATACTATATTTCATTATTTAAAAATTTTTGTACGCTCAAAAAGTTCATCACTTCCTCCAGCGTAGGAGGGTTGCCATTTCAGTGGAGTGCGTATGAAATTTGTCCTTTTGCATTGAATGAGCGATATGCGTGTACGGGACACTCCAAGTTAGTTGGTCCCACGTGTCTTCGCCCCAGAAACCATGCCAACCATACATGTCCAATCCATGGTCGCGTCGGCTGCGTTCGGGAAATGCAGCGCTGGTGGGGAAACACAACGGTACCTTTTTTTTACTTTTTTTTTTTTTTTTCTTTTTAGGTGGGCATCCCACCGTGTTTGACATGTAACAAAGGAATGAATAACTACATCCCCTGTACAATGAGCACACTTATTTCCAGTCCATACAATATGTATGAAAGCCACAAATTCAGAATTAGGGGTAACAGATTTGACCACCGAGATTTTTTTTGCCCCATGAATGATAGAATTTGTCTTTCCTTGGAGAAATGATAACTTTTGTATATAATTTTTTTAATAAAAGAAAATAATATAGAGTAAAAAAATAAAGTTAAAATAAATATATTAATTGTATATGTTATTATGTAGAAATAATAGAAAAATAGTTTAGTTATATAACAAGATGTAATAAAAGAATTAAAAAATATGATAGTTATATAGAATAGAAAATTTTATAGTTTAATAAATACACCTGGAGAAAAGTACGAGAATAATATAGTATAATAATAGTAAAATATAAATAAATAGTGTCGTTGTATCAAGAATATAAAAATATAGAAATAAGAAATAAAATACATGGTGTTAAAGTGGATAAAATAATTGACATGTATAAAAAAAAATTATGATTCCAACTACCCTTCCCTCTTTACTAGGAGTGCAGCTAGGGTTGTGTTATACTAGACTTGGGTGAACTTTAACTCCAAGCTTATGAAGTTGTAAATTCAAACCATAACTTTAATATTAAAATCCGAATTCATATTGGGTCGACATTTGTTTTGAGTTAGAATTCTGATACTCTCAAACCAATAAAAGTTAAAATTATCAATAAAAATAATAAATTTTTTAAACATTATTTTATTTACACATGAATAATTTACACGTTAATATATTTATATGACCCATGATATATTTTTTTTATGAAAGTTGATTTTTTAATTAAAAGACAATTCTAAATGCAATAAACGTAATGAATTTACACATAATAATTAAGTAAGAAAAATAAATGAGATTATATGATATCACTATTTAAAGTTTAATAAAAACGAAACTTATATATCTCGTAATTAATTAGTATATATGCAATAATTTTAAAGAGTTCATATATTTATAATTATTTATAAATAAAGTTAATATAGATGTAATATATTCAACTTTTTATAGACAAATGTATATAACATTTCGGTTTTATAATAAATATTTTAAAATTTAATTATGTTATGATTATATGAATATCTTTTATTACAATTATAATAGAAATACTTATTAGATAAATAAATATAATTATTGTAATAAATCAGGGAGAATATCGGGTTTAGATCGGGTCGAAAACCTCAGTATTAATTTCAAATTTTCTAGAGTCAAGTTAAAATCATGTATAATTAAAAGAAAATTTAAAAGTATAATCTAAATTTGGTTTTGAAACCAAGCAGTTTTAGACCCACCCGGTATCTAAGTTAAGTTACACCACTGAATCTCTAGTGCCTTGCGTAAATCACATCCATCTAATCCTTTCATCCCATTATTCGCAGGTACCTCCATAGACCAAATATAGTTACTTACGAACAAGCTCATATTGCTGTAGCCTGATCCAAATTTCAAAGGCCTGATCGGCTAGTTAAAATTGATTTTCTTTTTAAAAAATTACATTTTCCACCATAATGTTATTATTCTTCAGTGCTACCTACTTGTATTTCTAATTATTTGTTATATAGGTGGTTGAAAATTTCAATTAATCACCAATGTTGTCTATTCTAATGAATTTTCCACCGTAAGGGTAATCTTTAAATTACGGATCAGGCCTCCACACGTGCTTCTTAGTAACTGTCAAACACACAAATGCCGGTGTAACGAACTGGTCAAACGGAAGCAATTTCGCTGCCACGTGGCTACATGGAGCGATGGCCGGCGGGCGGGCGGGCGGCGGTGCAGGGTCGGTGGAGCACCGCTGATTCAATTCGAATTTGCAGCGGACGCCAGACAAGCCCGTGGGAATTTGCATTTAAATTATTTGACTTTGCATATTTTCATTTTGCATTTTACATTTTTAGGTTTGCATATTAATATTTTAAACTCTATGAAATTTAGCTTTTTGAGTTTTAGACCATCGGCTTTAGCTGCATTAAAAATTACCGTTAAAATTTTATAAAATGTTTAAAATGTCATTTGCATTTTAAACTAAACTTCACATAATTTAAAACGTTAATACCCAAATTAAAATTTTAATAGTGTTTTCAATGTTGCAACCATTGTGAGGGTAGAGAGTTCAAATCAAACTTTACATGATTTAAAATGCAAAGAATATTTTAAATATTTTATAAGATTTTTAACTATTTAGGGCTGAAAGTTTAAAATACAAACAACCAAAATTTACACAGTTTAAAATGCCAATACGCTAACCTCAAGATTTAAAATGCAAATATTTAAAGTTAGAGGGTATAAAATGAAAATTACCCACAAGCCTATGTAATGAAAAATGAAATTTTATATTAGGGTGATTGGATGGTACAAAGATGCAACGAGGATGCAATCAAAATTTAGGCTATGCTTGTCTATGAACAAAAATTTTCAAACAAAATTTTTTTATTCTTTACATATATTTTTTAATTATTTATTCACAACTTTGCATATAATTATCCTAATTTCAATCATTTATATATAATCACTATACAACTAATATACCTATTTTAACTTTATTGTCTTTACTCCTCATTATTATCTCTATCATATTGCATTATTTCTCTCATTTTAAATATTTTTATCCAAAGTTTAATCACTTTCCAAGCACACCGTTAAAATATAAGTATGTCGAGAATAGAAAAGTTATATGAAAATGAAAAAAAAAATGTTAGTTTTCTAGAAGATAAAAATTGTTTTAGAAATACAAGAATTCTATTTCATCCTCATCCTAGTATAACATTTGCTTTGGAATGTCTTTATTATATATAAAACTTTTTAAACTAATGTTGTGTTTGGAAAGTGATAAAAATTTTGATAAAAAGTTCTTGGTATAAAAATTTTTTAAATGAGAAAAATGACGTGATATATTATGGGTAATAATGAGTAAATAAATATAATAAAGTTAAAATAGATAGATTTGTTGTATGGATAGTTATGAAAAAATGATTGAAAAGTATATAAGTTGCATATAAAGATGTGAAAAATAATTTTAATTTAAGATAGTAGTAAAGGATGAAAAGTTTTAGATTGAAAATTTTTTCTTAAAAAGTTTTGGATGTAAATAATCATGCTGTAAAACCTTTTAATCTAAATTTTTTTCGCTTTCCATAATTATTTTACTTTTTAATCATTTTATCACATTTTACATATAACTATTCTATTTGCAATCATATTTTTAAAATTTTTATGTACCTATTTTATTTTTCAATTATTACCTCAATCATATCATATCATACCACATCATTTCTTTTTATTTCAAAAATTCTTATGCAAAAAATTTTTCTTTAGAAAGTTTTTTCACTCCGAAAATACACTTTGGATTAAAAAAAACTTGTGTAAAAATTTTTAAAATGAAAGAAAATGATATGATAAGGGATGGTGATGAAAAATAAAGATGATAAGATTAAAGAAGATAGGTTAATGAAACAAGTAATGGAATAAAAATGATTGAAAAAGAAGATAGTTGCGTAAGAGAATGTAAATAAATGATTTTAAAATAGCATAATTGCATAGATTGAAAAGCTTTACGTGTAACCAAAAATGTCTTAGAAATAATAAATAATATAGAAAATAAAAAAATAAAATTATTATATACTGAAAATGAAAAATAATACGAAAAATAGAAACTATTGAAAACAAAAAGGTTTTTTTTTTTTTTTAAAAAAAAAAACCTCGCCCTATTTAATCCAGTGATGCGATGTACGTGTGATGGAGAAGCGAGCGTAATTTTGCAGCATTTGCGTCGGAAACGCACCTGCAAATGCACAGGGGGCCAGGGCAGCTACTGTAACTGTACTATGCAATTCCATTCGGGGCTCATCGCCGGGTTTTGTAAAATAGAAGATCTTATTTATCCTTTGCATTCAGGAAATTATTACCTGCGGCGTCAATTCATCCACGTCGGACGGACGCCGATGCAAACTTGTATAACGTGAGACCGGTGGTTTTTTTTTTTTTTAAATAATAATAATAAAATCTTCTATTTGCCTATTTGGATTCTTCCTATCCTATGCTCCCAAAAGCATTGAGATGTCTCAGTGCTCCAGGCGGTGCATACACATATTTTATTTTATTTTAAATTTTTTTACATAAATATTAATTTAAGTTTATTTAATATATGTATCAATTTTTAGAATTACTAAAACACCACTAGTTTTTAAAAATCTAAAATAAATATCTAAAAAATTCCAAAAATGATAAAAAAATGACGTACATGTTAAATATACTTAAATTAATAAGTTCATGAAAAAATTTCAAAAAAATTAAAAAAATAGGTGTATATAATGCTCCCGGGAGCACTAAATCAGAATCCTATGTATTCAATGTTTTAAATTTTTAGAAATTTTGATTTTATTGCATCTTTTAGCCCCTGAATACTAACATCGTTAAAAACTACAGTTAATCTATGCTGGAGTGAGTGGAAATGGATAAAATTTTTGAGGAAAAATTTTAAAGAGTAAAAGTTGTTAAATAATGTGATATGATAAAAGTAATGATTAGAACTAAATAAAATAAAGTTAAAATAAATAAGTTAATTATGTAAGTAGTTATGCAGAAATAATTGAAAAATAAATAGTTGTATAGGAAAATGCAGATAAATGATTAAAAAATAAAATAGGCATGAAGAGTGAAATGTTTTAAATTAAAAAATTGCAACTTGGACATTTTTACCCATTGTCAAAAAGCACCCAATGTCTAAAAGCCCCGGATATTTATGAAAACTTAAGCAAAATTATATATGCAAAAACTGCTACATGCACACAAATTTTCTTGCACCACAGAGCATTTGATTTTGGTATTCCATTATCTTCCCTTAATCGTCTTTTATTATTGTGGTTGTCATTTGTGTCACCACAGGCATTTCAAATCTCAACTATTCATTAGAACAACAAAGAAATTTCAAATCTCAACTATTCATTAGAACAACAAAGAAATTTCAAAAAAATAAATAAATAGATCAACGTCGAGGAAGAGGAAGAAGAAGAAGAAGACAACCTCTTTCGTAGGAAATGCGAGAGAAAAAACCTATGAATTAAAAGGTTGGTCTGCTTTTTCTTTGATGTCTGTTCTCCCAGCGGAAGAGAGGGTGGAAAATGATTTATAGGCCAATAAAAAGGAGGTGGTATGAAAGTTGATAAATTTTGTGGTATAAAAAATTTTCAAATAAAAAAATAATACGATTTGATAAGAATAATTAAAGATGAATAAGAAAGAAAATAAAGTTAAAATATATACATTAATTGTATAAGAAGTTGTATAAGAATAACTAATAGATTGGATTGTTGTATAGGAAAAAATAAAAAATAGGATAATTGTAGATACTTAAAAAGTTTTGCTTGAAAATTTTTTTACTGTAGTCAAACATATAGCAAGTAACTTGTAGCGACGATCTAGTTACGGCTAATTAATTATCTGGAATTTTCAAAAATAAAATCTAACCACGAGGTGAGCCCATTTTTGTCGGCTGCATGCGTACGCACTACACAATGCAATGTGAGTGCGACAGTGGAAAGTCGATCCGTCCGTCCGTAGCAGACAAAAAGTCGGACCAATTTGGATGGACGGATGGTTGGTGTCAGCCCCTTTCTCGTCCATTGCCACCTCTGTCACTAGCACCAACAAAACAAACCACGTGACATCCGCACAAAACAATCTAATCCCAATATTCTAATATTTTCTATTTGTATCTGCAGCATTGGATGGCTCAGCCAAGTGGACCACATGCCACCATATTTCACTCATTCATCCATCAAACAAAACCAACCATGCAAAACACTTGATGAATACACACTAGCTAGCGATGAAACGCATGATTCGGGAATGAAATAGAAATTTTACGGTTTCTTTAAACTTTATGCAGCGTTTTCATCAGTCCCTCCCTCCTAGTCAGAATAATTTCAGATTGATTCATGTTAATTTGTTGGGTAAGAAAGTAAATGCATCTTTTTCTTACTTTGAGCACCCAGTGATGAATTTACACTTTCATCCTACTCATCTTCGGAAACTACCAAAATTGTTTTCCCCATTTTGCAAATACAGTCACTTAATTAAATCAAAATTATAAAAATATATCCACGTAGTTTTAAAACTTGTAAATAATCCCACATAGTTTATCCATAATGGTTAATAACCTAATTATAGTTAAACTATGTGAGTTATTTGCAAAAATTAAATATATCGCTTAATTTTTGAAATTGAAAATACACACACATAGTTTGCATATTTTTGCATATATACTAAGGCCATGATTGTTTTATAATAACATGAGGGTTATTTACAATTATGGTAAACTATATAGAGGTTATTTATAATTTTTAAAACTATATATTTATATTTGCAAATTATAATATTTGATGTATTGGAAATTTGTAATTGAAATGCATTTTCACGTCGTATTTCATTTCATTTATTTTTTGCTTTGCAAGGTAACATGAAGTTATTGGATCCTCCTCAAGAGTGACCGTAATTGATTTTTTTTTTTTAAAAAAAAAAAAAAAACTGCACTACATGACCTCATTCATTCATTTCTAGAGTTTTGGATCAGTAAGGAAAGAATGTGTTCAAAATGATATGGAATTTTTGAACCGAGGGTGTGTTTGGCAACAACAAAAAATTGTCAATTTAAAACTTTTCAATCTAAAACTTTTCGCTCTCTACAACTATCCTATTTTTTAATTATTTCTTCACATTTTTCTATACAACTACTCTACTTTTCAATTATTTCTACACAACTAACAACATAACAAATTTATTTATTTTAATTTTATTCTATTTATTCGTCATCATTACCCTTATCATATCATATCATTTGACAACTTTTCATTAAAATTTTTTATCAATTCCCAAACACACCCTGAATCTACATCACCATTTTCCATATAATTTTCTAATTTTCAGTACAACTTTTTCAATTTCCAATACAGTTTTACCTGTTTCCAATACAATTTTATTTATTTTTAATACACATCATTCTATTCTTATTTTAAATACAAATTAAATTTAAAAATCTCGTATAATCCGGAACACCCCTTACGGTTGCATGGCAGAGGCGCTCCAAAGAAACAAAAAGATCGTATCCGACTGACAACTTTTTCGTGACTGGCTGATGAAATGACGGTCGCATTTTCCTCGCCTCGTCCACGTGAATCTTCAATGGCTCCATTTAAAGAGCGGCTTCGGGACTCTCGAGGAAGCTTTTACTCAATTCCGTGCACAATCTAAAAAGTGGGACTGGACCACCGAAGATGCATTAACGATTCATCCCCACCGCGCGCGCGCGCTCTCTCTCTCTCTCTCTCTCTCTCTATGTGCATATACATGGGAATATATATAAATATATTTTACCTTCCAATATATCCCACTTTTCAAATTTTAGCAACCAAAAATTTTCATATTCATTTACTCATCCCAAAAAAACATAAATTTAAATATTTAGATTATATAAATGTTTTAGCTATGTACAGCAGAACCAAGTGAACGAGTCAAATGCCCTAAACCGTAACGCACGTCACATCTATTTCTTCCATATTGGACCATTACCGTCTTTAGTCGAACCTTGAAGAAAGCTTTGAGCACGGCGCAAGTTTTGTACGGCGATCTGTCAAATAGATTGAGTAACAAAAAGAAGTCTACATCTTAATTAACGCGAAGTAAATTTTCAATTAGTAGACATCTTAAATCTTTTTTTCAGAGAACCACCAATCTATTTTATCTTGAGCTCCAATTCTATGTAACTCTTTCAAATTTTAAATTTTGAATGTTTAATAAAAAATTCAATTCATTTGTTATATTTAACTTCATTTATTTAGTTAAGAAACTAAGTTTCAATAAAATCATTTATCTACATGGCAATCAGACTATCAAAATATAAAAAGTACACCTTTAAAATTAATATTTAGTATTAAATTATTTTACTATGTTAATTTTACACATTTATAGATTAGATCCATACACAATAATATTTGAAAGATGAAAGGGGTAATATCATGATTTGAATTACGCTAAATACAATAAATTGAATGAATTTTTCATAACTTATCAAGATATTAAAATGAAAAAAAATTGCATGGAAGAGGTTCCGCAGAAGCATAACCCTTTTATCTTTATTTTTATCATTTACGATTATTACTTTTTATTATGTTATTAATGTTCTTCGTCTTTTTTTCTTTTTTTTTTTCAAATCCAGCTTCTTTCCTTCGATTTTAAAAAGAGAGCATTTACAAAGACGTAAACAGTCAATGAGCCTGAGAACAGGCACATCTTGGGAGATCACACCCTCCTCTATGCCTCTTCTGCTGCAAAGATTCCGGCCGAAAGTATCACCTCACCTGGCAAGGAATACATCAGCAGTCACGTCTAGCATTCAACGAATCAATGGCGCTGCTCCTGCTTCTTGAATCTTGACAAAGATTATCTGCATTGCACCGATTCCTACGAGAATAGCAGCTAATTTCAGGATTCCACAAAAATTTTCCATGC
>JAXCLR010000092.1:571156-611291 GCA_035584095.1 Annona squamosa
AGAGTAATTATGGAGAGTGAAAAGTTTTAGATTGAAAAGTTTTGGTTGACATGTTTATATGCCAAACAAACACACCCTTAAGTTGCAGTGAAAGCTGAAACAACAAGTTTGATATGGTAACCCGAATGATTAGAGAAAATGAACGCATGTGCACATGGCATGAGCCAATGAGCCATGCACTCAGCTGTGGCCTACAAATCATAGCATTTGTATCCTAACATCAGGATATGGTGTCAGACATCGCATGTCAGGATGCTTGCATTGCAAGTCAACTTGTAGAGGGAATGAATTGCTGCACGAGGGAGTGGAGCCATGGACACACAATTCATTCTTAAGGGATGTAAAGGCAAAAAGGTACCATGGAACCCAATATCCTTTGATCTGGAGGAATAAATAGGGACTATGTATCAATTGGAACTTCAGTAAAACCCAAGATAATAACTAGAGCAACCGTAATGATCGATCCATCATCAAGGTATGGACAGAATTAACCACACCCAGAGTGAGAAAGCATCCAAATAATGGCAGAGAACACCACCTCAGCAACTATCAATGAGCCAAAATTTGGGATACAATTCAACAGAAAAGTCATATCCTCAATGCATAGGCCAATGCATGAAGTACGAATAATTTGATCATGGCAGCGCCTCAACCATACTTTAATGCCAATCCGATGAGTATTGTGGTCCACAGGAACAAGCACCATGCGACTAGCTATAGTATGAGCTTTTGTTCAACTTAAGAATGCATGCACTGTGCATGATAAACCAGTAGGAGACACTTGCAATATTCACAAGTGAAATAAACAGTTATAAGATACTACACGGCTTATAAGCTTGGCAAAATACCAAATGTATGCAAAGGGAATATATCCGAAGGCTACGTAAAGAAAATTAGTCAGAGAAATAAGGAGGATACAACATGAGAAGTGGGCACAATGAGATCTCATAGAAAGTGCCAAAGATTTTGATCCATAACTCAGTTTCATACTATGACAATTTTGCCTCTGATAAAACTTGGTTTTTCTTCCATGATCCAACAACAACAACAACAACAACAACAAAAACTTGGTGTTCCTTCAGTGAACAACTCAACAAAAGACAAAATTCAATCACGACAACTAGATCTCATGAAGTGTAACAAAAATGAGAATTGTCTAGTGCATTGGGAGTGAAGATTTGGGGAATGAAAAACCTCCAAAATCTATACTGCCATTGGAAAATACGCCAACTTGATTTAAGCTGCTTGGACCAATGTTTCAGGTGCACCAGGCATTTCAAGCCTGCATAGAAATGAATTCATCAGCACTATTATACTTGGTGTTTGACAACTGATTAAGCCTAGAACAATAAATTGAAACTTGTGTAAATTGCAATTAGTAATCAAGAAAAAATAAACAATCACATTGGGGCATCACTTAAACAACACATCACACTGGGTAAGCAGGTTAAGAATTTTCATAGGGAAATGCAGCATATAATTGTTTTTTGGTTTTGCCCTGGAATTTATAAGCAAGAAGCAGAGTGATGAACAGAAAGTTTCTTGTTAAAGTACTAGTCATTCCACCTATTGACCTCCATTCGTGGTAGGCATCTCCTTGTGTTCTGACAGAATATTTGGATTTCATTGAATTATCACATAAAAACCTCAATTTTAGGTGCTCAGTAACTTATTTAGTTTTAGTTTTAATATTTCTTTGTATAGAGGCATGTAATGACCGTGAAAGTCAAACAGTTTAAAAAATTATGATTATTTCATTATTTTGGCGACACAACAAGAAGTAACGGCAACATCATGGAGGAACCCATCTGTTTCCCCTAAATTCTTCTCATCCAACATGTGCAAAAATATTCAGGAAACATATAGGGTGTATTTGATTTTAAATAAAGTTTTCATCTAAAATTTTTCAATCTAAAACTTTTCTTCACAACTACTCAATTTTTTCTTATTTCTTCACATCTTCCTATAAAAACTACCCTACTTTTCAATAATCTCCATACGACTATCTAGACAACTAACCTATCTATTTTAACTTTATCCTTTTTACTCCTCATCATTACTCCTATCATATCACATCATTTTTTCTCATTACAACAATTTTTACATAAAAAAAACTTTTCGAGTGTGTTTGGTAATGGATAAAATTTTTAATGAAAAATTGTAGAGATTAGAAATTGTCAAATGATGCAATATGATAGGGGTAATGATGAAAAGTAAATAGGACAAAGTTGAAATAGATAGGTTATTTGTGTGGATAATTGTGTAAAAATAATTAAAAAGTAAAATAGTTATATAGAAAAAGGTGAAGAAATGATTAAAAATAAGGTAATTGTGGAGAGTGAAAAGTTTTTAACTTGACAATTTTTACTCATTAACAAACACACCTTCATTCAAAACTTTTATCATTTTCCAAACACACCCATCTGTGAACTGGCATACACCTACATGAATGTGCAGGGTGGTGCTAGCACTAGGCAATCATGTTAATGGATAGCAGTGACTCAAGAAAATTCAAAATCTGGATAGTCCCACACCTAGCAGTTCAAAATCCAGAAGAAGGCCAGAGGCCATCCTCAGGCATGGCCCACTGACATTCCTGACCTGACCTCTACAAACCAAGTTAACCAACAGAAAAATCCTACTGTTGTCAGATATGGAAAGGGAAAAGGGTGTACAGGATGTGCAAATCATCCTAACAATTTTGAAGTAGATTTGATGTTTTCACAGGCACAAACTTGCATAGTTTAGACCACAATTGAAACTGATTCAGTGACAATAAGTGGAAAATGACTTCTTGACTCCAAAAAAGTACCATTTCTGTTCTCGAAAATTGTGTCTGACTCAATTGCCCTTGTTTCTCTACTTTTTAGAAAGCTGGATGCTCACATGCATCACCTTGAGGATAACTAGAAATATGAATTGATTAATAAAAATCACATGCTAGAACAAACAACTAGTACATTTTTAGTAGACAGCACACGCTTGAAAAAATTACAAGTTGAAATTTTCGCAGAGACAAAGGAACCAAATCATCTGCACATCCACTTGAGCACAAGATTGGCCTCAATTGATGAAAGACTGTCTGGGCAAATAATGTCCCTGCCTGATTTGGCAATCTCATCTTTGTCATTTTTGTTGCTGATAATCATGGAATGTCAGGTCTTCTGTTTTGAACAGTTAGATAATCAGGTCCAACAAATTGAAACCAAGAGCATCAGAAGCAATTGATGCGACTTTTCACCTCAAATACAGGTCAGTTCTGACCAACTTGACCAAACAAAATGCATGCCACAGTAACCTTAAGATGCTGAAGGTTAAGTTGACAACATTAACAAAGAATTAGCTGCTGACTATAGTGAAAAATTGAAATTGCAAGGCAATACATTCCAGAAATAACTACAATAATACTACCACACCAAGACAGTGCCATTGCTCAAACAAAGCAAATAAAACAAGAGTCATATGGCATTTACCTTTGAATTCCTTCTCCAACTTCCATTCTATAGAACTTGCCAATATTCACTAGTGAGCCCACTTGCTTTGATAGATCATTAAGCACCGACTGCAGTTGTAACAATTCAATAATAACAAGTTTCTTCTTCATCACTATTCATTAATGATATAACACAACTTAGTAGAAGACAAAATATGCACTCAAGCCATCTGTAGAAACCATTATCAGTTGTGATGAGTAAACAATAATCAGCAAAATTTGCTCGTAAATACAGGGCAGGGATGGTGCAGAATGTGTCTGTTGGAGTATTGCAAGATTGATGCACGTATGACCAGCTGTCAGCAGAGATGTAACGTAAATTAAACGCATAATATGTAATATGTTCCAAGCTGAACATACCAAAAATTTGGGATGGTGGAACAAAGTAAGACAGGAACAAAAGGAATGAAGGCACTGGAGGAACAAGGAACAGGCTAGAAGAACTGATGAAGCCAATAAAAGCATAAAGCATATTTCTGTAGCTAGGGCATATGCAGGGAATCAAAGAATGAACTGAACTTGAATGCTCTAACAGACCAAGGAATTGTAGAGGTTGTAAAAAAAGATACGAGAACATGCTCAGACACAAAATATGCTGCTGACATGATCAGGTAGTGAGAAGAAATGTAGCTGACTTCAAGTTGGAGAACAGACTAGAAGATGACAAAGAAAAAAGAAAAAAAAAAAACAACTTAAGTGGAGTCTGCCGTATTATTCACAGAAAGTGAAAGTTATTTGGACAAATTTGAAAATTCACTGTGCTGAATTGGGAATGAAACACATTCCACATACCTTCACGTTAATACTATCATTAATAACAAACTTCTGCTCCAGCAGCACTACTTCTTCAAAGTACTTTCTCAAACGACCTTCCACCATCTTGTCTATTGCCATTTGAGATTTACCGGTACTTTCCGCCTGAAATTTTTTAAAAAGAGTAAAAAGCAGAAATTTTAACACTAAGAGCATCCAATGAACTTAAAGGATGTACTTTCTGCCAGACATTTGAAAGAAGAGTGGAGAACATAAAATCTTACACTAAAAGTGTCCCAATGAAATTAACGCACAAAGACTGCAGGCAAGGTTTAAGATATAAATCACATAGAACATCCTAATAGGCCCCAGAACAATAATACTTTGTTGCCTAATAGCAAACATGCACAACCCGCTAGGAATATTAATTAGATATTTCATCAGTTACAGATTTACAGATTTGTATTACCATAGTCATGTGAGCAATAGTTCTTTTAAAAAGAAAAATACTCATTGGCAGTATCCTCTGTGCTCTCCAAATATATTTAGGCCAACTCTTGAAAGTGAAAAAAATAAAAATAATAAACAATCTGCGTAGTGTATTTTTAATCATGCATCCCATCGGGGTTTTTCACTGTTAAAACACCAATCCCAAAAGAAAAAGATCAAACTGTAACTTCACAGCAAAACCCTGCCACAGATGTTTGCTTGCTATCTTGAGATAGCAAGAAAATCATCAAGCCATCACGTATAGAAGCCAACTTAGTTCAATATATATATATATAAAAGCCGAATATTTGAAATATCATGAAGGTCGAAAATCAAGCATTGGAAAACATGCTGGTAGGCCCTAAAGCCATGACATATTATCGTATAACAGCCAACAGGCACAAGCTAACAACCATTTCAGGAAGAAATTTCAACAGTTAAAGTTTCATATCAGTGGAGTCATGTTGGTTCTTATTCTTAAAAATATTAGTGCCTCTTCGAAAGATGATACACTGCACATAATTTTTAAACCAAGCAAAAATCACTCCTGGAAAAAAAAAATTAAGGGTAATTCGGGGCAAAACATTTAACATGCATCTTTTGGACAATTCAAGGAGTGTTAATGAACTTTATTAAATAGCCTCTAATGGATGTTTGAATGCCATCTTGTGACCACAAGAAAAGCAACAAGCCGTCATAAATAGAAGCCACTTATTCAAATGGACAGTATTTAAAGTATAATGAATGCAGTTTACTTAACCAAAAAAGCAAAACCTATTACCTTGATAACATCTTTCTGATAAAGAAAAATACTGCTATTATAATGCATTTCAACTTGGCACATTATGATCCATGCAGCTGACCGCACATAGGTAGGAAAAAGGTTATGATGATGATGATGATGATGCACTTCAACTTCACTGTTTTCAGTCTGAGAATGACTCATAGAAAGGATAAGGAATCTGAAGGAAACCTGTGATTTCAGTACATCACGTTCATTGTCTATTGCTTCAGAAGAAACAAGTTCCCTTGATAGGAACAATGGCTTTGCAGCTACAATGTGCATTGCCAACTGGGAACCAACTTCGCGAATAGCTTCCAGAGGAACCTTATCATCTTCTACTTCTAGAGTTAGAATCCCAGCAATGCGGCCCAAATCTATGCCAAAAAACAAAAGTTAATAATTTAGTTACCCAATAGCATTTGAACTATCCAAAAGGTGGACACACAGTTTTCCTTTTTTAAGGTAATTGCAGTTTTACAGCATGTTCTCGGCGCTCAAGATGCGCCAGACCGCCTACTATATTTGCAATACCTGGTTGAGGACTTGAATGAACATACGTAGAGACAACACCAGCTGAAGATGTTGAAAGTGTGAAACCTCTTCTGAGCTTTACATTTTCACCCACCATTGCAGCCACTTCTGTAATTGCACTTTGAACTGTTGTTTCCCCACTAAGCTTTGGATGTGCTAAGCTAATTGACATATCCTACATAGCACAAAGATAGAGAAGCATTTTCTCCAGCAAGGTCGGGTCCAGAATTATATTCAAAGACTCAACGTATGAAAAGAATTTCAATCAAGAAAATCAAGAAGAAAACAAAATCAATTGTGCATATGATTTTGACCAAGTGTCAGAAATGAAAGAGGCTTGCTTGCCACTTTGCTAAGAAAACAGGAAATTTAGACTTAACTAGCAACAGTAGAAAACTAATTAACATCAGCCTGGTGACTCACCTCCAAGGATTCAATAACAAGGGGAGAGAAAGCGGAACCTTGCCCAGCTGAACTTTCAACTGATAAACCCATCCTCGCTAAGGATAAGGCCTGAAAAAATTATTGGTTGTTATGTGCAAATAGTGTAAAGATGAAGGAAGCTGATAAACCTGTAAAATAAAATACATAGAAATAGCAGCTGCAATCTGCATCAAATGTCTGATTATACTGCAATCCACAAATGTATGTTGTCAGAAGATAATATGGTTACACAACCAATAGTTGCAACCGAGTAACCAACACGGTCAACAAAAGAATAAAAAGAAATTAGTGGCATCTTCCCAAGCACTGACCAAGTGTTGAAATATTTCATTCCTAGCAACAAAGTCAGTCTCACAGTTGAGCTCAATAACAGAAGCCTTCTTCTCATTTTGAGCGATTGCAAGCAAGCCCTCAGCAGCAGTTCTTGAGGATTTTTTCGATGCAAGAACTACTCCTCTCTTTCTCAAATCCTTCTGTGCGGCCTCTGCGAAAAATAATCTCTTTCTTTTAGAAAAAGGATCCAAATTTGCAGATCAACCTCATGCATAAAGGAAAAGGAAAAAGGAAAGGGAAAACAAGAAAAGATAAATAAATAATGAAAAGAAATGAGAATGTAATACCAAGATCCCAATTGCAGGCCACCAAAGAAGCCTTCACGTCTTTTATGGGTGCACCAGTCCTTTCCCTCAATTGCTTGACAAGATTCATTTGCTCTGAGGCAGGCACCTCAGCACTTAGCCTTCTTGAAAACAGAAAACTTCGATGTGAGCTCTGAAAATGGACATGGATTGAAGTATGTGGGTTGATGCCATCTCTCATTCCTGTTGCTTGCGGTCCTCTAAATGCCCTTGTAGAATAACAGAATCCAGACTGCCTAAAAGCATTCATCTGCTTGAGCAAAAACTCGATGTGGCATTTGGCACGTCGATGACAAGCCATTCCAAATATATTAAAGCTGACCTGCGCACTATCACTATCTCAGTTGATTGAAAACATATGATCTCAACTCTCGAGATACTAGGAATACATCTAAGGTTCATATGTATGTGCATGTGCATGTGTTTTTTTTTGGTAATATAGAGATCTAGAAATGCACACAAGAAACAAACAAACCAACCAACCAACCAACCAACCGAAAAAAAAAAAAAAAAAAAACATACACATTACAACACAGCAATTAGGGCTGGGACTAAGAAACACTGCTACAATGTATTCAGGCTTTGTTCAGCAATAAGAAAAAGTTTGCTTATTCCGTCTTCGTTCACTTTACTTCTTACCATTATCTCCATCACATAATATTACACCATTCTTTTTTTTCATCGTTTTTCCAAATTCCTTTTTTTTAATCATATACGTTTCCTCATTTCCAGGTGGAAATCAGAAATTGAAAGTAAACAGCCACTTTCACATGGAATTACAGTATCTCCTCCACTCACGAAATTGCAGCCAAAATCATATTTACAAATCCATTCGGTCTTGTTCAATATCATCTTGAATCTTAAAATTTATTGGAAGAAACAAATCTTGGCTGCATTTTGAGGCTTGGAGCATGAAAAGGCATGCAATTTCTTCATCAATTTTGGTCCCAATGACTGAAACTGTAGTAAAAAACCATCATCATAGCTCCAATTAATACTCTTGGTTCTTGCTTTGTGTGGTTTTAGTAATTGAGAAGAAGTTAAATCTCAAATTTTGGAGCTGTATAGGTACTTCATAGAGAAGGGAGGGAAGGTTTAGATAAGGTTGTCTCATACGCATCAACTACAGTGTAAGTTTGACAATTTGACTAGACTCGAGCTATCTTCAATAATCAACTAATTAATTGAAGTCAACCAACTACGCAGACATGCTTAGCAGCACTCACAAATCCATAAGCCTTGATCACTAATTGACGTTTTGCAGGCATACATCGTCCGGCCTAAACAGCAAAGCAGCCTAATTTTTCAGACATCATATAGCATGAAGATTGATAATTGCATCTTCCAAGGAGTTAGGGAACTGACATAATAACTTATTTACTAATAATTACCCGAACAGCAATCAGATTGACATGGTGCGTTTTAAGTAAAAGCAAATGCGTCATATGGATAAGACCAAAGACAGGACCAGGCATCCAGAACAATGATAAGCATCCAGAACAATGACGAATGACATGGATATGAATTCCAGAGCTAACGAGTAAGAGGCACCAAACTTTAAGCATCAAATATAAGTCCGTGAAGGAAAATATCATTTAAAGCAATCTCATCTCCATCTGTTTGCCAGGGCAAGCAGCAGACTATCAGAGGCGGGCTAGAAAGACCGGAAGCAGACAATCAGAACATTAATCACAATCCCAAGGCGTATAAATTAGTGTCAATGGATGGAATAACCTCAGCCCAGTCCAACTACAAAATCCCCTCCCACCATGCAGTGAAGCTTTGGATTAGCAAGAAATATTTGAAGGGGGTGAGAGGAAATGGAATGGAAGAAGGGGGAAAAAGAGATCCCTTAGAGAATTCAAAGCACGGGAAGTTCTTACCAAAAGTGTAGGGACTAGGGAGAAAGGCTGGCGGTCGTCGAGACTGAAGGAGGGGCTTGTGGTGAAAGAGTTTTCGGCTCGGAGTCGAGTGACGGAAAAAGTTCGAATGGGAGGTTTCTGAATTCTAATACAATGCAACAAAACCATCCCTCCAGTTTTTACCAATTTGCAAACACGAGGATATGATACAATATTGTCGGAACTGAATCAGTTAATGAACCCGTCAAATGACTGCTTCTAGTCCACCTGGTTCAACATTTTTTAAAATCAAACTGAACCCGTGTATTAATAATTTATGTTAAATATATCATATATGTGTTGATAAGATAACAGCTTTAAAATTTACATATAAAAAATAATGCAATAATTGAAACTATGATTATAATTCTAGAAGCCAAAAAATGATGCACTTATTTTTATATTATTTTTATCTATGAAACTTTAAATACCTGCATAATAATGACAAAAACGTGACTAACTTTAATTCTAATCCTAACTAACAACTTAACATCCAACCAACACGGCATGACCAACAAGTTGGTAATGGACAAATTAATCACTTACAATCAAAATAGTAATTTTATGTAATCTTATTTATTTTTCTTATATTGATTATTGATTGTAAGTTTATTGCATTTATTGTATTTAGCAATATCTTTTAATTAAAATACCAACTTTCATCAAAAGCAAAGATATTATAGGTCAAATAAATATATTCATATTTAAATTACGAATAAATAAATTATCATAATCAAATGCTCATTTTAGAATTAATTAGTGTAAATGCAATAATATTCAAAAAGTTCATTGTTTACGTTAGTAGATTTAACCACTATTGGTTTGAAAAAAAAATTCGAATTTCAACTTGAAACTGAGATTGGAACTAATATCAATCTAGTCCAAACCCGACATAAGTCTGAATTCTAATATTAGCATTTAGGTCTGGGTTCACCCAACTCCAGTAGGCTTAGAGTTATGATTCACCTAAATTTAGTACAATTCGACTCAAGTTACACTCTTATCAACTGCTCATCCTTTCCTCTCTACACCATTTTCAAAAAGTTGTTTCACCTGTACACTAATTTTGAAGGAAATAGAACCTTTTGTATTAACAAGACAACCAATTACTTTCAACCAGCCAAACAAATGAAAATACTCACAATTCCACATAAAAAATCACCAACTTATGTGTTATATGCATATCATGTATGGTGGCCAAGCTAGATTCTAGATAAGCTAATAATGGCACGTGGTCAATCTAGCCATGGAAAGGGAAAAATAAGACATGGACTTACAAGATGAACTTGAGTGATAAAAGGTAGAATCCTTTATAGTGATCTTCCTAAAATACTAACCTTCGATAAGTAAAGCAACAGTGACTACCATAGTTTATATGGAAGAGAGAGGAGATGAAGCCGCTACTATGGTTGTTCGAGAGAAAGAAAGAGAGTGAAAGAAAATGTTATTATTGAGACGCTACAAAAGGGGCGAGTAGAGATTGAGATGACAGAGACAAACGACTAGCATCGGTAAGTTAGTCCATCTCTATGACCTTTCCATTGCATAATAAAATCATCATCATATTTCTTTCTCCATTCTCTATTCCTTGTGAATTAGGGGTGTGTTTGGTAATGAATAAAACTTTTGATGAAAAGTTTTGAAGAGTAAAAGTTGTCAAATGATGTGATATGATAGAGGTAATGATAAGTAGTAAAGAGGATAAAGTTAAAATAAATAGGTTAGTTGTGTGAATAGTTGTGTAGAAATGATTGAAAAATAGGGTAGTTGTATAGGAAAATGTGAAAAAATGATTAAAAAATATGATAGTGATGGAGAGTGAAAAGTTTTAGATTGAAAAGTTTTTAAGTTGATATTTTTTATGGATTGCCAAACACACCCTAGATTTACAAGATTGTAAAATTTTATAAATTATGTTCTAATTTTGAATATAAAAGTTAAGCTGCTCATCAAAATGATATAAAATTTTTCCAACCTCCTTTATGAACATAGGACGAGAAACAAGAAATTTCAACATTTTATAATTTGTACAGGCATTGTGATCCCTCTCAAGGGTAAATAAATTAGAAGGAAGAGAAAATTGTGGTTGAATTTTTAGAAAAAGTGAAAGATCGGTATTATAAGCGAATTAAGTATAAAATAGATAAAGACATAGTTATTATCGCATTGCTATTCATTTTTACTCTTATATTTTAATAATTTTCCGTGTATTTCTCTACAACTAATTTATCTATTTTTTTTTAACTAATTCCTATTTACTTCTTTGATATCCATTTTATTCTCATTCCCTATTCCTTGCTACTTGAGAATTTTTATTTTTTCAATGGCAGCTTCTTTGAAAGAAATTGCATCCAAGTGACCGCTTTAGCCAACTAGGGAGACAAAATAATAATAGTTCTAAAATGTTAAAGTAAAAAAACTAACAGAAACAAAACATGATTTTGCTGGAGAATAAAGAAGAGATGATAAAAATGGAAGAGGGTGTTGCCCTTGATGGATGACGATGGTCTCTCACATGGATGTATATTTGCTCGAAAATAAACTTCACATATATTAAAATGCAATGAAATTTTATATAATCATTTATCGATATAGAAATTGCATAGCAAATGGTTTACATGTTGAAAAATCACTTTAAAGTTATTATTTACATTAAACTATTTTATTACGTTGAATTTGTATCATTTTCAGATGAAGTTTATATAAATATCTGATTGAATGAAAATTAATAAAGTAATAAAATACAAGATTTTAAATATACTTGGTGGAGGTGGGGCGAAAGGTTGGTGGCAAATGGGGGTTGTTGAACCTCTGCTCATGGAAGCAAATGCTTTCCTTATGGGAGTAAACTGGGCTCTCCAAATCGGTCTTGACAAGGTGCAAATTGAAACTGACTCACTTCTTCTATTCAATATCTTAGTGTCACTTCTTCTGTTCAATTTCTTAGTGTCGGATTCTTTTGTCTCCTCACTGGCAGGGCTTGTTATCTCCGAGATCAAGGCCATTCTATTTGCTTATCCTCAAATATTGACTCATCATGTTTTTTGGCAAGGAAACAGGACGGCCCACACTTTAGCTGATTTTGTGTCAGTTATCTTTTTGGACCAATATGTATGGTGGGGGAAACCCCCCCTACTAAAGGCTATTGTAGCAAATATTTGTATGGATAATTTTTTGGCAATGTAATGCTCGGACCGCTCTTTCCATCCTTCATCCCACAATGGATGAGGGATGGCGAGGATCGATCCTTTTCATCACTGTTGCACGACGGTGCAAGCGTAAAGAGGGAGGCTCCTGTTGAATAGTGAGAGTAGTGAGTACCGAGCCCGTCCTGTCCAGCCGTTATCGCCGCTCCTGCTACGCTAGCGTAGTGGAGTCCTGAAGTCCAAAGTCCAAACACACCGCCCGGTCTGGACACGGGGCTTTAGACATTGGAAATGGATCCGACGCAAAATCCTCGACCGAGGACGCGGCAATCTGTAAACAGCCTGTTGCACCATAACAATCTTGTCGTCGCCGAGCAATGTTAAATTCACTCACCCGGATAGATAGATAGATAGATCCATCCATCCAGCCGTTCTTCAGGTGGGCCACAGCATCGAGAACAAAGGTAAGTAACTGCCTTATCACAGTCCCATCCCCGCGTCATGGTATAGGCCAGCTTTGCAACGGAGCCGATTTTGGAGTAGGGTCTGTGAATTCCGCGAACTAAATACACTGCACCGCAGTCTTTGATGCAGTCGATTGTAGGCAGGCTATATTGCTTCCCATCTACCGTACCACGACTTAAACCTGAAGCTTTCAACTCGAGTTTGGTTTTTAAGTAACCCACCAGCTTTTCCTATCCATCCTTCGTCTTTCGCCCTCTCACCAGCCCTAGTCTCCCTTTCTCCCCGTTCAATATCCACGGCGATTTCTACTGCATCTCCCAATCTCGTAAGTCTCTCTCTGTCGTTTCCACTTCTAACTTACATTTCCCTCTCTCTCTGCTGTGGGCTTTGTTGTTTTCCCTCATAAATCAACGCATTTTCCCCTCTTCTTCTCTATAGTTTCTTTTAAATTTGCTAGCTTAGAATTGCGAAAACGGTTTCTGGTGCTCGGATCGGTGTTTTCTTGTCCTATTTAGATCTGCTGATTCAGTTGGAGTAAACTTCTTGCATGACTCGATTCATGGGTTACCCGATAGAATTTATGCGTACCTGATGAAATTATCATTGACTGCGTCCTTAGATCTGTGTTTCCTACTGGCTTAGATTCTAGATTCAATTCCTCTCTGCTTGTGATGCCGCTGTGTCTTTGATTATCTACTAAGGGTATTGGTAGCTAACTATGCTGTTAATTATTGTCGGTTGATTCTCGATCTGTGACGCTGCATATGTGAAAGCCCCAACGTCTTGGTTGATCTCATTCATGCAGACAGTCATTGATAGAGTCATGGAAGTTTGCTTTGGATCTGTTAGCAGGGTAGTGTATGAGCGTGATTAAACAATCTTGTGGGCTATAAGTCGTTGTTTTTTTTGAATAACAGTTTGTCAATTGGATTCTGAATGGATCCTGTTCATTCAGATGTGAAGTGTCGATAGCCTGAAATAGCTGATTGGATCGAATATGAACTGTAATTGTCCGCATATCAATGACCTTATCAATGGAAAGACATTTTTTAATAAGATGGTGGCACATCTTTTTGTCTTGTCTAGTTCAGGAAATTTTATTACACGAAACTGGCACATTGTATCAGTTGCATGATTGATCTGACCCCAGTTCTACCCCTAGCTGCATGGGGACTTTCTCACACATCCCCTGGGTGTAGGTGACTACGGCATTTGACCTGGTGATTCAGAAAATTTTATTCGTTGGCTACAAACCAAGTAAAATATATGGAAACCAAATCAGTGATTCTTTGTTGACCATAAGTTTTTGCCTAAATAGAAACTAAATGATGCAATAAGTAACTCTTCTCACTGGTCCAGATGCCATGTTTCCAACTTACGTGTGAAAAATAAAAACTGGTGGGGATATATCTTCCTGGAAAATTGGTAACTTCGGAATGGCGCATGATTGTTGTCACTTTCTATTATGACATGGTGATTTGAATTCCTTTATGACTATTGTTATCACTGCTGCTACTGTTGTAGCTCATTGTTTTTATCCCTCCAAGACATTGATATTATTGATTCACTTTTTTATTAGATTTGAGATGGAAACTATTGCTTTGTAATCAGTCTGATGCAGTGGTGTGTTTCGTGCCTATATAGAGTTTTGTGCTGCAAGGACCCAAATCATAACTATCTTCTGGTGGGGCTGTTCAGAATTTGGTCCAAGATCTTATCCCGATGGGGGTGTCTTCAATCCCAAATATTGTTCGATTGGTATGGTCCACCGTGGTCTTTGTGATTTGCACTGCGTATGTTTGCAGTGGCTTCTATCTGCCTGGAAGTTACATGCGTACATATTCTCCAAATGAAGAGATATATGCAAAAGTGAATTCCCTCACATCAATTGAGACTGAACTTCCCTTCGACTATTATAGTCTTCCTTACTGCAGACCAGATGGTGGAATCAAGAAAAGTGCAGAGAACTTAGGGGAACTCCTAATGGGTGACCAAATAGATAATTCCCCCTACCGTTTCCGCATGAATGTCAGTGAATCTGTTTACCTCTGCACTACATATCCACTAAATGGAGAACAGGCAAATCTCTTCAAACAGAGAGCACGGGATATGTATCAAGTGAATATGATCCTTGACAATTTACCTGTTATGAGGTTTGCCCAGCAGAATGGAATCAACATCCAATGGACAGGATTTCCTGTTGGATTCTCACGTTCTGGGAGCAATGATGTTTATATCATCAATCACCTAAAATTTACTATTTTGGTGCATGAGTATGAAGGCAGTGGAGTGGAGATTATAGGTACTGGAGAGGAGGGAATGGGGGTCATTTCAGACACGGACAAGAAAAAGGCTTCTGGGTATGAGATAGTTGGGTTTCAGGTTGTTCCTTGTAGCGTTAAGCGGGACCCTGATGCTATGTTAAAATTGAAAAGGTATGACCATGTTGATCCTGTGAATTGTCCATTGGAACTTGATAAGTCCCAGATAATCCAAGAACAAGGGAAAATCACCTTCACATATGAAGTTGCATTTGTTAAAAGTGATATCAGATGGCCATCACGATGGGATGCATATTTGAAAATGGATGGTGCCCGTGTCCACTGGTTCTCAATCCTGAATTCTCTGATGGTGATATTCTTCTTAGCTGGGATTGTGTTTGTCATATTCCTGCGGACTGTGAGAAGGGATTTGACAAGATACGAAGAATTGGACAAAGAAGCTCAAGCACAGATGAATGAGGAGCTCTCAGGTTGGAAGCTTGTTGTGGGTGATGTGTTTAGGGAACCAGTGCATTCAAAACTGCTTTGCGTGATGGTTGGAGATGGCGTTCAAATTACAGGGATGGCAGTTGTGACATTAGTCTTTGCAGCTCTCGGTTTCATGTCACCAGCTTCCCGTGGAATGCTCTTGACAGGGATGATTATTCTGTACCTTTTCCTTGGTATATTGGCAGGGTACGCTGGAGTTCGACTTTGGAGGACTATCAAGGGGAGCTCTGAAGGTTGGCGATCTGTTTCTTGGTTAGTCGCATGCTTCTTTCCGGGTATAGGTTTTATCGTGCTTACAGTGTTGAACTTCATACTCTGGGGAAGCAAGAGCACAGGAGCTATCCCTCTTTCTGTCTTTTTTCTACTCCTCTCTCTCTGGTTTTGCATCTCTGTCCCACTCACCCTGCTGGGAGGCTTCTTAGGCACACGGGCTGAGCCCATAGAATTTCCTGTTCGAACAAACCAGATACCAAGGGAGATCCCTGCAAGGAAATATCCTTCTTGGCTCCTTGTTCTTGGTGCGGGTACTCTTCCCTTTGGGACCCTCTTCATTGAGCTCTTCTTCATCCTCTCTAGCATATGGCTTGGAAGGTTCTACTATGTCTTTGGCTTCCTGCTCGTTGTTCTTCTCTTGCTTGTCATCGTTTGTGCTGAAGTATCTGTTGTCTTAACATACATGCACCTCTGTGTGGAGGACTGGCGCTGGTGGTGGAAAGCATTCTTTGCATCTGGCTCTGTGGCCCTCTATGTCTTCTTGTATTCAATCAACTATCTGGTGTTTGACCTCAGGAGCCTGAGCGGGCCTGTGTCAGCCATACTTTACTTTGGTTATTCATTAGTCATTGCCTTCGCCATCATGTTAGCCACTGGAACCATTGGCTTTCTCATGTCCTTCTATTTTGTTCATTATCTTTTCTCCTCTGTCAAGATTGATTAGGGAGTTGGTGATAATTTCCAGAAAGACGAATGGATAGCTCAGCAAAAAGCTATTGACCAGTGGTTTTCAGAAAACACTGCTTATGTATGAAGCTGCAAACCTACCCATTTCCTTGCTTTTCTTGAGACCACGGCTACCTTCTGGTGAAATTCCTTGTTGTTGCCAAAAGGAGGCTTCTTTGTTTTGGAGCATGCTTCTGGCTTCTGAAAATAGGGATGAGCACAATCACAGTTTCATTTGGCGTTTGAAATGTACTTTTGGGGGGGGGGGGTTTTTTTTTTTTTTTTTTTTTTCTGTGATGTAGTTTATGACCGTTATTTTTGCTGTGTCTTGACGATTTGAAGATACAAGACCCCAATGCTAGCAGTTTTAGTAATTTACAATCAGTTTTAACATTTTATAAGGCATATTCATTGAAATTGTCAAGTTTTTATTGTATTTTATTTTATTGGGCCAGAGACGACGTTCGATGGCCAGTGGACGAAATTGCCTAGTCTTTGATTGAATTGGATGCTAGTATTACCTGAAAAGTGTTGCATACATCCGGATATGGATAATGCAATTTGGTTTGGAATTTTGAGTCATCCCGAGGTGACCAACTAGGTTAGTACAAAATGCGTATCTACCTGTAATCTCTCCTTGGATGAGTTTGTTGTAATCTCTGCCCGCCACCGTTGGAGGAAGTTATTATTTTAGTACTTAGGCGCATGCTATGACTGAGGAAACGTTTTGTTGAGTGTGGCTAAGGCATCTGTACCCAACAATACTTGATGGTATAATCCCTGATAAAATGCTTGACATTCGTGGATTTTGGCATGTTAAGCCTTGCAAAGAAGTGTGGAGCTTGTGAGTTGTGATTATACTGTGAAGACTGGCTAAGATAATACGCATGCTGCGAACCATGATGATTATGATGGTGTGGGTCTTGGTTTTGGGTTTATGTAGAGGGTAAAAAGAATAAGATAATGACCAAATGAATGGAGATAAGTAGCTATACTTTTTTATTTGATTGATTCTTGTATTTCCTTGTTTCCTGATAAACGAGATAGATACGAGCCAACACGAATGGCTGGCTCTGGCTTGATAAGATATCGCGCGATAAGCGGGCGTGTGTTGTGAGGCATGACCATAGAAATTAATAAATAAATACAATTGCCGAATGGGGGGTGCGAGCGAAAGACCCGAGCACATGGAATACTTGTGAGGACTGGAGAGAAAGGCCATGGGATTTCAAGTTGGGGGCAAAAAAAAAAAAAAAAAGGGTGGTGCATATCCTCCCAGTTGCACACCACATCTTTGGCATTCCTTGGACATCCATCTCATCTCATCTCATCTCATCTCATCTCCCACACGACCAGAGGTTTCTCTTCCCTCCCTCGCTCACTGCTGTAAAGCAAAAATAAAATAGCTAGGCTCACCGCAACCATTACCATACCCTGGACTGGACACATCTCTCGTCATTCTCATCTCACACGTACGGTACGGCCAGGTGATTAAGTCGTTAACCCACTGCAAATAAATAAATAATAGATGGGTAGGGAGAGAACAGTAAAGGCTGCCGAGCGGAGCCTGATCAGCTGGTGCAAAAGCTAGCCAGAGGCCAGCAGACGAGGGAGCGAGCGAGCCGGCCAGGGCAATGAGAGCATGGCTGCGACTGTCATTCCCTCCTCCTGCAAATGCGCCATTTCCCTTTCCCCCTCTTCTCTTCCTCTCCGCTCTTCCTCGCCCCATCCAACTCTATTCGCTCATTCCCCCCTCTGGAGCTCCAGCATACCCCATCCGCTCTCCGCCCCCTCCCTCCTCGTCCAAGCCCAAACTGCCCAAGAACAAGTAGAAATTTCCGCTCCTCCAAAGCTCCTCCCTCGCCGTCTCATTCTCCTCCGCCATGCTGAAAGCTCCTGGAGGAGTCCTACTCTCAGAGGTTTTTTTTTTTTTTTTTTTTTTCCCGCTCCCTCTTTAACCTTTAACTATATATAAAACCACCCCATCCCATCCGTCATCCTTTTCCTTTTCCCCTGACCACTTCTTTTGCTGCTTGATTCTACGCCCAATGCGGGAAATTTCCACTTGATTCGTTGGTGTTTCCGAACAAATTAGTCGTCGCCCCATTCGGTTTTGATATGACAGACTCTTTCTAATGGTGAATTGGATTGGTAACATCGCTAAGGACTGAAGATAGAGGTTGAATTCATGCAAGTGTTTCCTCCTCTAACTTCATCTGCAACGCACTCAAAAATTTTGCATTTTGTAACTTTCCTTCAAGCTGCTCATTCACCTGTTTTCATATGCACTTAGATGCTACTTTTTTTAATTCTCCATTCAGCTGCCTTGATATATTTTCGAAGAAATGCCCCACTCAGCGTCTTTTTTCTTTTTCTTTTTTTGAATGGAACCCACTCAGCGTCTTTAAGTTGGGACACGTCTATATTTTCCAGTACATTCGGAGATTCATCTGCTCTTCCAGTGATTACTCACACCGATTCGGTTCATCACATCTCACGTCACATGCTTATTCACTTTTACACCCACTGATTTGCTCCTCCAATCTGTCATTGCTTTAGCCGCAGTCCTGATTTGTAACTTGAAATTATTCGGAGGGAAATTCCCGTGCAAATGGTTCCTTTGGGGCTCATGGTGACTTATAAGTTTAATCAGGTTCATTCATCATGTTAACATGACCTCCTTTGGATCAGGATTCTAAAAAGCATCAAAGTACAGGCACATGTTGGCATGAAGTTCACCTCTATCTGAATGCATCCGCGCGTCCATCAAATTTCTCATTTTGCGTATGGGACACCTAAGTTTTCACTTGAGCCGATTTTGCTAAGAATTGTTATAAAGCATGAGAAAAATAGAATACCTTTAACAAATATCTCATAATGGGCCCTGCATAACCCAACTGGATGGAACTTTTTATGGTAACATTAACATGAAGTTCCTTTCCCTGTTTAGTAAGTTGATTTCAGCTTTGACTGTTGAGAATGAAACTTCCTTCTGACTGTGCTGGTGCTACCTCCGAAATTAGATTAAGAGAGCTGGCTCAAACTTTCCATGATAGACTGGATGACACTGTTTGCTTCATCAGACTTCTTGTTCATCTTGTTCTTTGAGTAGTGGTCAGCATGCCACAAGAAATGCAAAGAGAAAAGCCTCAAGGGAGCAAAATTTAAACATTTTGAAAACCACGATGCCTAATTTTATGAATTTTTGATTCATTCAGATCATGATCGTCCTCTTAGCAAAACTGGAAGAGCTGATGCTGCCAAAGTTTCTCACAAGCTTCAACAGATGGGTTGGGTACCTGAACTTATTCTGTCTAGGTTAGAATCCATGTGGCATATGGTATCTCATGAAATAGTCTTACTTATTTCTCCACTATTGGTCTGTTTATCAAAAAATGGGACGAAATGATGATTTATTTTCTCATACACACACACACACACACTCACACTGTTGCACTGCCCAATGATCTTTTGATGTTTGAATTAGGTCTTCCCTAGTTGACTCACAACCATGTTATTGTCCTTTGCATTCATTCTTTTAATTGTTACAGTGATGCTGTGAGAACAAAGGAGACACTTCAGATCATGCAGGAGAATGCGCAGGGCTTTCTAGAAGCGGAGGTGCACTTCATCGCAAGCTTCTATTCAATTGCCGCCATGGATGGGCAGACAGCTGAGCACCTTGGACAGACCATCAGTGAATATGCAAGGGATGAGATACTTACCGTCATGTATGATTCTTGGCACAATTGTTGCTTTAATTATATGTGGAATTACTTTGTACAATGTCTAGAGCAAATGTTGTAACTGTCAAACTCTTATCTTCATTTAACAAAAAAAATGAGGGGTTGCTAGGGGGGTGGGGGGTGGGGTGTTGTTATGGAGGAGGGAATGATGGAACATTTTGGGATCTTAATTCAGATGAACAGCACAAGACCATACTGGCGTTTCTCTGCCATCATCTTGCAAGTTTTCATCTGTCAAAACTCAAACCAGTACCTATTTGCTATAGGTTTTTCAATGATGGATTCTTTTTACCTTGTTTAATTGCAGGTGCATGGGGCACAATAGAGGCTGGGAGGAGGCAGCTTCAGCATTATCTGGTACAACTATAGAATTGAAGACTTGCAACGCTGCCCTGCTTGAATCTGCGGGCAACTCCTGGAATGAGGTTAGCATGCAACTCAAGAACTTCTAGGACTCCGGTTTTGTTCTGAAGGTTCTCACAGGCGAACCATGGTTCATTACAGAGTTCTTCAGGACTTAGCTGCTACGATTATCCCACCATGGTCGTGTGGTTGCGATTAGATTGACAGACACAGATAGAGCTGACATTTATACCACTCCATTCTATCTGGATCAATTAAACGATCTCGCTGATGCCATTTAAGAGTATTTCACTGATTCCTGTACTTTTTAAGTGTCATAACACAATCTCATCCATGTGCAGGCGTTTACAACTGCAGGACTAGGCGGTTGGAAGGTCCATGGCATTGTGAAACCTGATACTGAATGAGACCCATGAAGTCTATCCACGAATCAATTGACAAGCTTCCGAACGCACCCAGTTTCAACTTCCACATGGCACGGCAATCATATCTGAGGCTCCATGTGAGATTCTTCAGGCAATCTAGCCCGAAACACAAGTTTTGAGATCGGAATAATCAAAGATCTCAGTTTCGCTTGGTGTACAGCTTTATTCGAAATGCTAAAAACCTTAGACTATTTGAAAGATGCTATCCCTGTCAGTATGACTGCAAGAGCATCTAGCAAGGAGCATGTAGGGAGAGGACTCGATAGGCTTTCTGAGTTTTTAAAAAGAAATATTTAACAAGGTCAAATGTACTGTTAAAATAGCTTCCATGCCCAAAACTGGATTTGGAGGCCCCGTGCCGAACAGAATAGGCAGTCAATGAGGATAACTCTATCAAGCTTGCATGAAAAGGAGAGGCGAGTCATTTTAAAATTCAAAGAGTATTCGTGGAGGTGGTTTTCTGTTTGATGGAGAAAAGAGAGAGTCATAAATGGCAGAGATTGGCAAGACCGGAAGCGCTGCAAAGGTGGGTGGAGTGCACTGTGATCAGCATACACTACCTCCACTTGACGGAAGGTGGTTGATTTTTGGTGGGTAGCTTAGTTCAGTACCCTGTTGGGAGCTGCGATGGAGTGAGAACGTAAACCCCGGTCTTCGCTGCCTGGTGCTAGACTTTCTAAAAATTGTATACCATCTTTTCCGTAGACATGTAAATTTCACTCGTATCCAATTTTATTTTTAAGAATAATTGCTTTCTACAAAATTAAAACGTAAATATAAAAATAATACATATATAAACACTTTGATATGCTAATATAATCCAACTAGATTCAACATCTTTCTCGCAGGGTGCGTTTGAAAAATGGTAAAAACTCCTTAAAGAATGTGTAAAAAAATTTTAAATGGAAGAAAAAGAAATAATACAAAAAGGAAAAATGGAAATAAGTTATAGATATACAGTTAACATAAATAGATCAATCATATTGATAATTGTATAGAAATTTTTGAAAAGTAAAATAGTTGTCTAAAGAAATTTTGTAATTAAAAATAAGATAATTGTAGAGAGTGAAAAGTTTTAAATTTAATAAAAAAATCATAGTTTAAAAAGTTTATGGTGCAGCCAAACACAACCTTGAAAAAACAAAAAAATTAAAAAAAGGAATTTCCCGACTCGCCGGACCACAAAAGTAGTAACAAATCCAAACATCAAGGGGAGAGCAGAAAAATTGCATTCATCCATTTGAAAGCATGCAGCAAACCTAGAAGATATGAAAGTCAACACGCAAACTAGTATATGCAGCTTTTTCAAGGAATTTTTAGGTACATATTGTCAAGCACCATAGGAAAATAGGCAAGATAAGATCTAGGAACAAGCATTCACTAATTCCTACTCCCTCTAGTGCGACTGAAAAGGAAACCATTAACTTGAAATTTTACCACCCTGTTGTTTTACTTATTTACTAACTTGGTTGAGAATACGAGGTGCAGACATGCATCCATGTCGTAGAGCCCAATTCACTACAATCTCTAACCCATAGCATATTTCTGGGTCCAGGAACGTGCAGTAGACTCGTACTTGGCCCTGTCCGTCTTGTACATATGAGCGATTTCTGGCACCAACGGATCATCTGGGTTAGGATCCGTCAAAAGTGAGCAAATTGACAACAGAACCTGGAGACACAAAAGATTAAAGTTAGGGATCCTCAAAAGGATATTTAAAACCACAATTTAATATACCAGTGCCTTGGCGCAGAGGCATGTGTAGTGGGCATGTTTGCCCATGGTGGAGGGTTAAAACCTCCCCACCCATAGTCCCCTCCATTTGTCATGTGGATTTTAATTTCCCTCCATTTGGAATATATTTGATTATAATATCTGTTGTTCTCTTGCATATAAGATATCAAAAAAAAAAATTTGTGACATGAGATTCTTCATTAAATTTTACTTGGTGGATCTATCTCCAGTCAACAATCAATTACCATCAACAAGAAAAGTTTAATTGATCATGGTGGAACGAGGACATTCAAAAAGCAATAAATGTTAAACAAGAAAAATTTTAAAAATGGTAGAGTAACAAAAATAATACAAATTTACAATAATGTAAGTTATCTAAAAAAGTCACTAAAAAGATTATTAGTGATACTAAACACAACTTATGACAACTTATATAACAAATTAGAAACTAAACAAGGTGAAAAGAATATATTTAAGTTGGCTAAATTAAGAGAAAATAAATGCAAAGACTTTGCACATGTTAAATGCATTAAAAGTGAAGACCAAAGAGTTCTAATTAAAGATGAAAAAATTAAAGAAAGATAGAAAACTTATTTTTATAGTCTACTAAATGATACCCCACCAAAACATTTAAAATTAAATGTTAGTTTAAATAGAAAAGAAACTAAAAATATCAGTTATTTCTGAAAAATTCAAATATCTAAACTAAAAGAAACTTCAAAAAAATGAAAACGGGAAAAACTTTAGGCCCAAATAATATACCGATTGAGGCATGGAAGTGCATTAGAGATGTAGGTGTAGCATGGTTAACCAATTTTATTAGTCTCAATCTATGAAAATAAGGGAGATATTTAAAATTGTGCAAATTATCTGAGAATGAAACTAATGAGTCATACTACGAAGTTATGGGAAAGAGTAATTGAACATAAACTTAGACAGGAAACTAATATATCTGAAATTCAATTTAGTTTTATGCAGGGAAGATCAACCAGGTCATTTTTTTACTTAGATAATATTTGAGTATAGAGAGAAGAAAAAGAACTTGTACATAATTTTTATTGATTTAAAAAAGCATATGATTGAGTGCCAAAAAAGTTAATATGGCAAGTGATAAAAAGAAATAAATTAATAACAAATATATTGATGTTGTTAAAAAGAGGGCTGTAATAAATGTGAAAACCATTAATAGAGATACTAATATTTTTTCAATTAAAATAAGGTTACACCAAGGCTCAGCCTTGAGTCCTTACCTTTTTAATTTAGTAATACATGAAATTACGAGACATCTACAAAAAGTACCTTGGTGCATTTTATTTGCAACTAACATTATTCTAACAGACAAAACTAGAGAATAACTAATGTTGAAATTGAATAAGTGGGTAAATGCTTTAGAATTTAGTAGTTTTAAAATTAGTCGCACAAAAATTGAATATATGAAATGCAATTTTAATAATAGTGAGAAGCTGGACAATGAACCAATTAAGATTTTAAATCAAGTAGTAACAAGAACTAATCACTTCCAGTACTTAGCATCAATAGTTCAAGAGAACCGGAAAATTAAAAAAGATATAATATATAAAATTCAAACAAGATGGAAGAAATGGCAAAACGCGTCAGGAATTTTATGTAACCATTAAATCTCAATTAAATTAAAAGAAAAATTTTATAAGATTGTAATTAAAACTGCTATACCTTATGGGGCAAAATGTTGCATCGTTAAGGAACCACATACACATAAAATAAACATATCGAAAATGAAAATATTAAGGTGGATGAGTGGTAAAACAAAAACAGATAAAATTAGGATAAAATAATTCGAGAAAATCTAAAAGTGAGACTAATATGTGATAAAATGAGGGAAAATTAGGGGTGCAACTTGGGTAAGGTATTCATGGGTACCCACCAACCCAACCCTAATTTGGGTAGGGTAGGACAGAAAATATTACCCATGGGTATGGATAGGGTATAAATTATTACGCACCTTCTCAAATAGGGTATGGGTAAGGTAGATACGTTGGGTACCTAAAACCGACCCGAATAGGTACTCATATGGATAATTAATTAGGTGCATAATTATATATATATGTATAATATATATTATATAGTATGTATTATGTTTGTCTTTTACATTTTATGTGCACACATATTTTAACAAATTCAAATTTAAATGAATTTTACACCTTGTGAAGTATAAATTTAAATGAATTTATACGTACGTCATTGACTTCTTATAAATACGCTTGTGACTTGTGATTATAATATATTAATAGTTTTAATGATTGGGTCATGATGGTCTATACTTCATATTTTTACATAATAATATAAACAATAATATATGTACTTACGATTTTAAAACATAAATGAAAATTATTTTATATTATTTAATATAACATAGAAATTTTTAAAAAAATATTATATTTGAGTATTAAATAAATCAATTTGGAACCGAAACCGAAACCAACCCTATGGGTAATGGGTAAGGTAGAGTATACTAAGAACCGAACCGACAAATGAGTAAGGTAGGATACGCCTTTTACAAATAGGATATGGGTAAGGTAGACCACTACCTGAACCAAACCGAACCAACCCGAGTTGCACCCCTAGGGAAAATAGAATAATACGATTTGGTCATGTTAAACGAATGCCTGAAAAAGGACAAAGTCTATCCAAGTAGAATGTGGTAAGACAATGAGAGGAAGACCCCAAAAAACATGAATGAAAGTAATTAAAAAAGATTTGAAAATACTACAAATTCCTAAAAATTTAGTCTCTAATCGCCAAAATGGTGCCACAGAATTCATGCAGCTGACCCCACCTTGGTGGAAAATGGCTTATGATGATGATGATGATGATGAATCAATTACCTTCATGGTGAACTTGATTTGGGACAAAGACAAGATTTACTGTCCAACCAGTGTTCTAAGTGTTCAAGTTCGTCTGCATTTACCCCTCAACCTTCAGCATGTAGTATAGCAACCAACTCCATATCAAAGTGTACAAACACCCTATTTTTCAACTAAAACTTTTATCTGCAACTATCTTATTTTTAATCATTTCTTCACATCTTCCTATACTACTATTCTACTTTTCAATCATTTCTACACAACTACCTATACTACATTCTGATGTATCTATTTTAGCTTTATTCTCTTTACTCCTTATCATTCCCCTATCATATCACATCATCTTCTACCAATTCAAAAACTTCTACACAAAAAACTTTTCATTAAAAGTTTCATCACTTCCCAAACACACTAAGAAAAGTTGTATCATGACCAGATAAAAGCAAACAACACCTGCAACATTTTTTCCTTTTCAATATTAAAGATTTCCTCCTAGGGAGAAGCACAAAGGCACTCTAAGTTGCCTTTTTTAAAGGAGTCATCACCCTAATTAAATGAAACTAGTTTTTTCTTTTCTTTTTTTTTGGTTCAAGAATGACATGTAACATTTTATGGACTAATTACCCTTAGTAGTAGCTAGCTGCATGACAGCATTTAGCTTGAACGAAACATTACCATATGCTTTTCCTAACCAGAAATATATTCTCTCCGGTTACCCTTTTTATTACCTTGGATATTGTGAGGGCGGGGCTCCACTGTTCCTTCAGAATGTCAAGGCAGATGCTCCCATTGCTGTTGATGTTTGGATGAAACACCTTAGTACGGAAGGCAACCTGCATGAATTTAATTATCTCAATAGTTTTCTTCAGCAACAGATTGAAACCAAAGAAGTTACGTGGCAACATAGGAAGCTACATCAATCTTAAAATCATAACCAATAACATTATTCAAAAAGCAACATGCAGCCCCTTCACTACATGGGAATTAATGGGAAGCATTGAAAAGTGGAACTCTGCTATCTTGAGATTCCAAAAAGACCTACCAATCTACCAATTTAATAGTTCAATTTCTACGAATAGGTTGATGTAGTTCAATTAAATACTTCCTCACTGACGGCTAACATCAAAAGTTAATTAATTCACATCTCCAATTTACTGAGCTCAGCCTGATAGGTAGACAGGAGGCTGGTGAGACCACCAGCATAAATTTAATTTGCAACAAGTCGGTCAAAAATATCGGATACCATTAAGTTTGAGTAAATATGCTGATAACAAGCAGCCTGATGGTGTTCAAGGCAATGAATGATATTCCACTTGTATGTTTACAGAGAGTGCTGTATGAGTCTACAAGCAAAGCAAGTAAAATTGGTATTGCAGTGCAACTTAAGAGGAACTGCCTTTTCTGGGAGTACAAAGATGATTTCCCCTTGTGATAGGACACTGCAAGTTAAGGATCTAGTATTTAAGCCAAAGAACAATCCCTTTGCTGAATTTAAGTTTTCTAAGAGATAATTTGAACAAGAATTTTTTTGTCCACGTAGTAAAGACAACACAACTTACACACTAAGGTGTGTTTAAGAATAAAGGAAAAGAGGTGGGAAAAAAACAAGACAGAAAAATGAGAGAGAGAGAGAGAGAGAGAGAGAGAATTGTAATATGATAGATCATAGAGATAAAATAAATAAAGAGAAAAACAAGTACACATACGCTTTTTGTACTTTTTGCACAAAAGTTTTGAAAATCGTGATTGAATAAATATTAGGAAACAGAAAGATTATTTCATACTTAAGAAATGGGAGGGGGGTAAAAGAGTAGATAAGTTTTCCACATTTTCTCCCCATTGATGAAAGAAGAAATGGAAAGATAAGAGGAAGGATATAGGCACAAAATGGAAATAACCAATATCACAACAAATTCCTCAAATAATCAAGCGGAAACAAACTTCTCTGCCTCATTGTCAGGAAAATGCTAACAAAACCAATATTCAGTCAGGAAACATTACTTGCGTTGTCTTTTCAGACAGTAATAATCTTATTTGATCACTTCCTGCTTGTGTCAATTAATTCAGAATGCTATCTGTTTGCACCATCTTTTTCAACAGATTGCTTACAGATGGTTTTTATTCTGCTTGATTTTTTGGATCTGTCAAATTCTTTGCTTTAGGGAAGGGAGAAAAAAGATAAAGTAACTGCTAATGAAAGTCAATGGGGAGCATCAGCTACCTTGGGTGGTTTGAAGGGGTAATCTGGCGGGAAGTGGATTGTTACAAGAAATACGCCACCAGCAAATGGGCTGTCTGCTGGTCCCATAATTGTTGCTTGCCAGTGGAACATGTCATCAGCGACAGGTCCTATAATAAGAGGACATTCAAAATAAGGAAATTGCAATGCAACAAATAAAGCACTAGCCTGTAAAAACAACGAATTTTGAAAAGCTTGAATGATAATTTTTGTTTCCTTCTTCAGTAGCACAATCAAATTTGGTTCTACAAAATGGTGGCACATTGGGCTGGAGAATCCCTTATTCTCCCTCACCCTCCTCATTCCATTTCACCTCTTATACTTTTCACATTCACTCTCTCTCTCTCTCTCTCTCGTGCATCTGAGTCTTAGTGGGTTGCAGGTGGGACAAACCTCCTGAAAATGTAAAAGCTTAAGCAACATAGAGAAATATAATAACAACAGTCCCGAAGCATTATCAACAGTCACAATCTTAGTTAAAATATAAATGCTTAAAGCGACACAAACAGAACAAATGAAGATTTAGAGTTCAATCTACAAAGATGAGATTGCAAGTCTGATAAAATGAAAAACAAATAAAAATCAATCCGATGCAGTAAAAGGGACATCTTTACATTGGTGCAGGCACAAGATAATGAGGCTAAACAATCAGTACATGAGTTCCCTCTTTCTTTTTCGAAATAAAATGTTGGATGGAAGCAAAGAAACAGAAATAAAATCAAGGATGCTGGGTTGGGTATGGCACACAGCAACCCCTACAGTAGGTACTCCAGAGAAATCTCGCGCTTCCATTCCCTTCAGAACGGACATAAAACAAAAGAGATTGAACATAATGAAAATAATCAAGACATTTTTCAAATGAAATAAATAAAAACAAAGCAGATTCGAGATTGGCAGAGTATCTTTCGTACAGTAGTTGCACAGCGGTGGAGCAAGGAAAACAGCAGTGGCACAGCAGAGAAGATAATGTGATCCTAAAATAAGAAAACAAACCAAATAGAAAAGGATCCTAACCAGCACTGCAGGATGTCGGAGGGTCCTTCTGCAAGTCCTTCAGCTCCTTGGTAATCCGCTTCGAGGCCATTGTAACCCTGGGAAAAAACAAGTCGTAATCACAAGCAGACAGACAGCAGACATTTTTTAGTTGATTAAAAAAACGTTGGGACAAAATTTCAATTAAAAAGAGAACCCTGGGAAAAACTAAAACTACCTACAATCGCCGAGTAAATCTCTTGAAATGGTAGAAATTCTGTCAAGATAAACCCAAACAATGTTTTGAGGAAAAGTAATCTGCTTTCATAAAACACTTTCTGTGAAAACGCTTCCGGGAGAAAAATCATCAATTAGGGAGTCAGAACCGCATCAGCCAGCAAAACCAAAATTAAATAAAGAAACAAAGGAAAGAGAACATCAAAACCAAAAATTAACTATAAAAGCCATGACAATCGAGAAAATTCAAACAAGTGCACATCGAGTGCTACAAATCGACAATCCAAGCCCTAGAAATCTAGGGGGGAAAGGCATCGAATCCACCCAATTGACGAACAACTTCCGCAAAAACATAGTTGAAAGAGGAGGGGGAGGGAGGCGGAGAGAGAATCTGACCTTTTCCTCCTCCGGCAGGAGATGTGAAAAGCGAGAGGATTTTTCTGCGCTAGGGTTCGTCGCTGCGGAGGGAATTTCTACCCGGAGAGAGACAGAGAAAGAGAGAGCGAGCGAGGCTTTTTCCCCCTTTGGCGTGGGTGCAGGTCGATTTGCTTTTATCTTTGTTTCCATGCCTTGCAGTAAGTAAGGCTGCGTTTCAAATTGTTCCCGCCACGTGTCATCTCAGCCGTTGAAAAGGCGGCCCTCGGGATCTAATGTTGTAAATTACGATCATTTCGCTTGAGCCCAGTGGTAGAAACAATTTCCCCTGCGTGCCTCGCATATCTGGAGATATCCAAACCGAGAGTTTAATTCGGGACACCCAACCAACGGCTGTGCTTGAGCCACCAGGGCTGTGGACCCACCTTAGTCAAGACAAAAGGGCATCGGATCGGGTTTGGCATTGGCGCGTTTGAGTAATTGAGTTCGAGGCGTGCGGTCCGCTGGGAGCTAATCATCATTCATCAGTTTGGCGCGGGCACGGGCGGATCTAGAGCGATTCTACATGGAGCTGAAGCCGGCAGCTTCACCAAGTTTTGGAAATTATAATCAACCAGTTGAGATTTTGAAAAATATTTCAAAAATATGCTCTCCCCCTTATGGCCCCCCGTCTTCGATTGCCCCCTTACCAAAGTTCCTGGATCGTCTAACTCCTGGGGCTGTATTATAGGGTGCATTTGGTAAGAAAGTAAAAAAACAGAATAATTTTAAAACCTGAAGGTGATATAATACGATATTAGAAATGTGATGACAAATAAAATAGTTTCGTGAAATCGATTACAAGGGATAAAATAAAATTAAAAAAAAAAAAGATAATTAAGATATATTTTTTGGGAAGATGTGCCGAAGGAAAGTTGAGAAACCATTTTCCTCCGTAAGCTTATTACGGGAGGGATGGTATGACAGTGGAGAATGAAATTAAATAAACATGATAAAAACAAAAGTAAGAATAAAATAGAAACAGATAGGATAGTTACAAGACAAAGGAATTTTTTCAAAATTGCCTACAGAGTTTGATTATTATCACATCCGTATTTCTAGTCATGTCGATATTGCAAATTTGTCCATAAAGTTTGTGTGAAATTAAAACTTCGACCCTTATGTGAAAATGTCGTTATAATTTTCTATAAAATAACAATGATGCCTTTTAAGTCAAGTGATAAACTTGTAATTTTTCAAATATTATAGATATATTTGCTATTTTATCATCATTTTCAAAAATTATAAATGTATCACTTGGTTTGAAGGGTATTGTCGTCATTTTATAAAAAGGTTAAAGAAGGTCATAATTGAAGGGATACACTTGTAATTTTATACAGACTTTATGAGTATATTTGCAATATTAACAAACTTAAGGACACGGATGCAATATCAATTAAATGTTGTAGATATGTTTACATAAATTAGTATGAAAATATATAAGGTGTGTTTAGAAATTGATAAAATTTCTAGTTCAAAAGTTTTTAAATAAAAAAAGATGATGCGATGTGATGTAGACAATAATGATGAATAAAGATGATAAAAAATAAATAAATAAAGTAGTCGTGTGGGTACTTGTGTAAAAATAATTGAAGAGTTTGGTAGCTATAGAGTTGGAAATTTTGGCTTAAAAATAAAGTATTTTTTTAGAGTACATAATTTAAAATTAAATAGTTTTAATTACAAAACATTTGGCAATTGAGAAGTTAGTGGAATTTTGGAACGAAGGGGGAGTACAAAAAGAATATTTCAAAAATTACGTGATTGATATAAAATAATAAAGATAAAGTCTAAATAAATAAGATTACTGAAAGGATAAACAATTGGAATACAAAGATAAAATTGAAAAAATATGGTTGTTAAATTATACACAAGATAACATTACCATCGCGGTGTAACATCTCATCCCACACTTCTCAATTCTCAAACCTCTCTTTAATAAATTTTGGAAAATTTTCTATTATGATCACAACATTTACCTCTAATTCCTATTATACCTACAATATTTAAAAATTTTTTTCTCATACTTATAACATTTTCCTAAATTTCTATTATATTCATGTAGTCACCATTAACTGTCTTATTGAAACTACTTTTGCCCATTCAAGTTTTTTCTAACTAAAATGATTTAACCTTAATATAATATTTAAATCACTTAATGTCACAAATTAATAGTTTATAAACATTAATTAAATTGTATCAGGGTTGAATTATTTCAATTAAGAAATCATGAAGGTGTAAAATTAATTTTAAATTAAGTGATTAACTTTTGTTTATACTATGTGTATAATAGGAAGGTAATGTGAATTATTAAGAGGATAAAATGAATTTTCAAAACGGTGCATTATAATAAATTATGGGTAAATATTGTAAATATAGGAGGAATTTCACGCGAACCTGCTTTAGGGCAATTGGTGTCACATTAGGCCTTCGTTTGCCCGCATTTAAGGGTGTGTTTGACAATTGATAGAAAATATCAAGTTAAAACTTTTTACCTTCTACAATTATCATATATTTTAATCATTTGTTCACATTTTCTTATATAACTACTCTACTTTTCAATTATTTTTACATAACTATCTACACAACTAACATATTTATTTTTAACTTTATTATCTTTACTACTCATCGTTGCCCCTATCATATCACATCATTTGACAACTTTTGCTTTTTAAAATTTTTTATCAAAAATTATATTCATTACCAAATATACGAGAGGCTCAATTCCCATGGTCAACAAATGCTCTAGCAAATTTTTTATTAAAAAAAAAAAAAGAAAACTAGGTAATTTTCATTCCCCGTTTTCATGTTAGCATTCATATATTACAAAACTGTGGGATATAAATAGAGTATTAGACAGCCAATGACACACTGAAGTGAATGTGATGGAGGGCGCGGATGGGAGCAAATGTTGTCGTCGGTCCCGAGCGTGTAGTTGGCGCGGCGGAATTTGCTTCGCCGTGTGGACCAGCCCCAGTGGCTAGATTCAAGCGAGAGAAAGAGTCGCTTGGGCCCACCGGAAGTTGCAGCAGCCTGCAAAGTGCAAACAACAACGTTTGGACTTTGGACCATGTTTCACACCCTGTTTTATTTATTTTTCCTTTTTTTAAAAAATAAGCCCACGCTTTTGAAGTTTTAGCTAGATTCCATTTGTCATTGGTCATTGTCCTTTTTTTTTTTGAAAAATTCCGTAGTACCGACAATACTTGTCATTGATTTATACATGCTTGTAACGTTTTACAAACTCGTTTTGTACTAATAACATTTTAATCTATACTCTTATCAATAATCCATACAGTTCATACATATGTTGTCAGCCGATTGAAAAGACTATTTTAAATTATTTAACTCAATGGAGCATTTTGAAAGTAATAAAACTCTTTGATGAAAGTTTTTTATATAAAAATTTATAAATTATAAAAAATGATGTAATATAATATAAGTAAAGATGCAAAGCAAATAGAATGAAGTTAAAATAAATAGGTTAGTTATATGAATCATGCATTTGAAGCATGATAAAACTTTTGAATAAAAAATTTTGGTATAAAAGTTTTTGTATTATAAAAAAATGATGTGATATGGTATAGATAACAATGAAAAATAAAAAATAAATAAGTTAACATATGAGTAGTTGTACGTAAGTGATTGAAAAACATGATAATTGTACAAGAAAATATAAATGAATAATTAAAAAATATGATCATTATGAATGATGAAAAATTTTGTATCGACATTTTTTATTTAAAGCCAAACGCACCTTTAATATAGAATAACTTAAATCATTTTTTACCATCAATTGATAATGTATCATCATCAATGAATGTGCATTTGGATAATGAAAAATATTATCGATAGCTTAAATGATAATTTAGACGGTTTAGACGGTAAAAATACAACTTTAAAATTGATATTAAATAAAAAATTATTTTATTATGTTGATTTTACATATTTGCAAATAAATCTCATATACAATAATGCTAAACAAATAAGAAAGCTTTCATAATAATATAAATGATGCTAAATATAATGGATAAAATAAATTTCTCATCAAGATTAATATTTTAAAATTGAAAAAGGTTAGATATAACAAGAGTTTCATGGAAATGAGCCCATGCTCATAAAATTGTTGGGGCCTAATTCTATTCTCCCGAGAGTATTAAGGCTTAATGCTCTTGTGAGTATATAATTAGATCCTAAAATTATTTAGATAATAGAATCATTCGAATCATTTTATTTCTAAAAATTATACTACTCACTTTGTTAAATCGCCTTAATAGGTAATAGGTAAATCTTGGATTGACAGAATTATCATTTCAATGGAGTATGGAGTAGATAAAGGATATTATCCAGGACTTGGTATAAAATCATTCGAATTAGTTTATTTCACAAAAAAAAGTGTACATTTGGGTAAATCACCTCAATAGGTAAATTTTCATTAGGCAAATATCATTTTAGTGGAATAGATAAAAGATGTTGTGAATGGCTTGGTATGGTGGAAATTGAGGATAAAATATTATTGGTATGGGTGAAATTTATGAAATATTTAAGTATATAAGAAATTAGAAGCAAACATTGTTAGTAACGTTCTGTAATAAAATAATAATAGGAAAAGTACAACATCTTAGAAATATGAAAAAAAAATATTAACTTGAAGACAAAATAAAATTCATGAACAATGATAGAAAGGCAATAATATAAAAAAATTATTGTAGTGATAGCATCTAGCGCCGGAAGAATTGCCTTGAAAATTTTTAAATTTTTTAAATTTCTTTTACTCAGATGTGACAAGTTTTAAAAAATTTTTGATGTGTTTTAGGGTGTGTTTGGGAATGGATAAAAATTTTGGTGAAAAAGTTTTTGAAAGTAAAAATTGTCAAATAGTGTAATATGATAGTGGTCATGATGAGAAGTAAAGAAAAAAAAGTTAAAATAGATATGTTAGTTGTATAAATAATTGTGTATAAATGATTGAAAAGTATGGTTATTGCATAGAAAAATGTGAAAAATGATTAAAAAAATATTGTAGTTGTGTAGAGTACAAATTCTTAGATTGAAAAGTTTTAACTTGACGTTTGATACTCATTGCCAAATACACTCTTATTTTAGAAAATCAAAAAAAAGAGATTGATAAGAATCCATGTCCTCTTGTTATTTAAAAAATAAATAAATAAATAAATTAGAAAATCTTTCAAATTTCATAAATAGAAAAATCCAAGATAGACATAAATGATTGTAAAAGTATATGTTTTCAGCCACCCGCAGGGATTCAAAAGTTTATTCTTGTTTGTGTTTACGGTAACTTAGCCTCATGTTAAAACTTTGACTTTGATATCACAAAATGCTACACATCCTAATTCAAACACCAATGCTCCTTTCGTAATGCGTAAGGAGGACAAAACTTTAATATTTTCTACACTTCTTTTAATTAACTGTCTTATTTTCAATTACTAAATACTAACTCTATATTACAATCATATTTTACATTTTTATATAGGTATAATATTTATTTTAACCTATTAACTTTTCAAAAATTATTATCTACGGTTTTTGATGTTTTTTCACAAATGAAGTCTAAGGTTAGTTCTCTACAAGTGTTGATCCTACCTGGAGCCATTTTACTCTTACAATATGCTTTAGGACTTTAAAGCATGTTTAGGATCTCCGATTGGACAGGATAAGATGAGAACATCGGATAAAAAATAACAAACAGTTATTGTATACTTGAATGAGAAAAGTAATATTAAAATAAGAACTTGTATTCGAAAATAGATAGTTCTGTAAGTAAAAAAATTCCATCCTATCCAGTGAGATAATTTGAAACTCCCTGTTAGGGCCTATTTTATATAAGTAGACTAATACAGTAACCTCTTCCCTAGCCAAAGACAATCTTATAGTGATCCATATCTATATTTAAGTATTATTCCTTGCATTTTCAAAAAATAAAAAATATTCCTAGAAAAATCCAAATTCAAACGAACATGCGGAGTCCTCCTTCATTACCGATGCAATTGGAAATCCTTAATACTAATGCTCATAGCTCATTTTTCTTAAAAGTCAATTGACATTCATAAAAACTTTTCAATTTAAAATTTAAATTTTTTTACTTTCTACAAGTGTTATATTTATTGACAGATTTATTCACATCTTGTTATCGAATTACATAATTTTCAATAATTTATCTACGATCATTCATACAACTATCATATTTATTGCTTTCAATGCCGGTAGCATGACAAAAAACATGATGGGCATTGTGCCATGGGTTGCGTGTTCAACCCACCGTCCCCTTGTGGTGGATGTATTAACTTTTCCCCTCATGATGAAAGTATTACATGATTTTCTCATTGTTGTCGGGATTATATATTTACTTGATTAAAATATTAGATAAATAAGTGTATGTATAAATGAATAAGAAAAGAAGTAATTTTATTAACCCGGACTAAGTAAATACTTCACTCAACCAAACTCAACAAATCTATTTACAAGATTTTTTTTACCTTTTTCTTCGTACAATTGCTTATATAAGTGCTTTTAATGTATAATACAAGTTTTACTATTTTTCGACATGTGTATATATCTTTTGAGTTTTTTTTTAAATGAGTATTGTAAATGAGTTTTTTAAGGTATGCTAAGCGATAAATTTGCTTAACTTGAGCTAATATAATCACAATATCATTCTTTTAAACAAAATATCAAATCTATTTTCACATTATTTTGTTACTTCTTATGACTACTTCAATTGTATTATATCACTTCTCTTATTTAATTTTTTTTAATATACACTTCCAAAAAGTTGTATAGAATGACAAAATAAATCTAAATAAGAAAAAACTTTGATACTGACATACACTTAGTTGATTCTAACATGATACGTAGCTGCAAATTAGAAAAGCTTTTTTCATGAAGATTTATTAGCAACATTAATTATTACCTTGTCAGAAGATAAAAAAGAAGTTTGATGGATCAACAGTTAGTAGGATGAGGGGTTAAGGCTAAGTGCATTTAGCATCAGTACATTCGAATGCATTTTACTTGTTTTTAAAAATTTGTTTGAACTTTTTTTTATAAAGTTGTTAAGCTAAGTGTATTTAAAATGTATAATTTTACCATTTTTAGAGCATTTTAGATGTTTAATAACTCAGTGACAAAAAGTTAAGCTATTATTTGAATCTTAATTTTTAACTATCGTACTTTTGTAATATTATTTTTATATTTTAATTATTTTTGAGTTTTTTCATGTAATCATCTCGTCTATTTTATCCTTCTTATTTTTGCTTCTCATCGTTTTTATATTAAATAATATTATGTTGTTTTTTTTCTAAACATTCTTTTCTACTTTGCTTAACTCTTGCCAAAAGAATTTGTAATATTAATATTTTCGTTCAGGTGCATTTGAAAATTAAGAAAGAGGGAGAGTCATGTAATATAAGAAGAGTAATGCGAGAATAAATATAATTGTTGTGTGATAAAATAATTATAATACCAAGACTAAAATAAAAAAGGCAAGACTGTTGAAGATAGTTAAATGATGAAATCGGAAGAGTGCATCCCCTTTCCCCTTCATGAGACAAGTGAGACCTTGCAAAGTGATGCCACGCTAGTTCCGCATCGTCTCTAAAAGTCCACTCCCAAAATTCAAAAAAAAAAATAAAAAAATAAGTGTATACGCTAAATTGAAGTCCCAAATAATCATACTTTTTCGTCTCAATCATTCTGCTGCCTACTTATCACCAAATCAACACCTCAGTAGCGCCGGATACTTGATCATCGAACCATCAAAATTTACCTTTCTTAATCTCATGCACAACTACACAATAATCATTATACATTCTGTTGTTACAGACAGAAAACATTATATATATATATCATATACACATTGTTTATTCCATTCTTTTATTTGCAACCAATCAATCGGAGAAGCCTGTGTTGGATTAGGATGGGAGATTCAACTTAATCAGCCGTTGTTTAATTACTTTGTTCGTCTTCTTTCTTAAGTTTAAATATGTCTATTTTAGTAATAAGAAAAAAAAAAGCTCTCTCTTTTGGATATAAATGTAGATTTTCTTCCTATAAATAAAGGTAAAATAAATATTTTTTTAATTTTAATTGAACTACTTTAACGAGCTGACGGGTGCTTAATACTTTAATGAGTTCTCCTTAATATATCTAGGCTATGTTTGGCACTGCAATAAGTGTTTTGCTTTTACTTAAAAGAGAAAATGTATGAGCAATTTTAATAGAAGTGATATTCTATGACTTTTTGCATTGAATGCTTCTAAACTATATTTTTATTTTTATCTAAAAATATAAATAAGCTATAACGTTTGCTAGATAGGAAGTCAATTTATCGTATTTTTGAAATGGATAAGTCATAAGTGCCTCTAAATGCAATGCCAAATGGAACTTTACTTTGTCCGAATCTAATTTCAAATATGTTCATAATTTTTTAAAATTTTAAATATATCCGCTATATTTTTATTTAATCTAAAAAGTTCCTTTATTCGTCGAACAACATCAACGAGTATATGAATTTATCAATATGCTCGTGGGCTAGACTAAAAGAGTCTAACATTGGTGCACTGTTTGTCAAATTAGGTGTTCATTTGATGTAGTGTAGTCAATTGTTGATTTGCAAAGTGATGGAGGTTGCGACGTTCATAGCCATGACCAAAGGAAATAAAAGTATTAATTAAAGCGGTATTATCTATGTTGATTAACTATTGATCAACAATGTGCTACAAATTGAGTATTGCCGATGATTTGGGAACATTAAAGACAAATTTTGATGACTTGGGGGGGGGGGCTTGGTCTAATGCAACAACACACTAATAATTGATAGTCAATTAACATTTATGATAGTACTTTGATTATTACTTTGTTTTCAACACCTATGGCTGGAAATGCTATATCCTTCTTCATTTAAAAACTGGAAATCATTTGATATCAAATGTACACCTCCATCATAAACAAATGATATATGACTTTCATTTTAATCTGTGGATATGTTTGTAATTTCACATGTTAGTCGACGAAATTTAATGACAAAATGAGCATGTTTAAATTAAATGTAAATACAATGGGTTCATTAGAGATTTTGAAAATGTTATAGATATATTTGAAATTTGGAACAAACACAATAGATATATTTGAAAAATATCTACTAAAGGCATTTTTGGAAATTTATGAAAATTTAACGAACGACTTGCAACAAACCGTCATTTTTAGGAACAAAAGCAAATATAATAGATATATTTAAGATTTTATAAGTATCATGATATATTCGGGGTTTTGGTCAAATGTAATGGATATATTTCAAAAAATCACATGTCTAATTGAAAAACGAATAAGTTATTTTATCAAAATATTTCTTATAAGAGTTACTTTGGAGAATATAAAAATATGAAGAATTTTTTAACAAATAAGAAAGTAATACAATTTGACATTGGGAATGATTAGAGAAAAAAATAAACATAAAAGAGAGTTTGGTTGAATAGAAAGATATAAAATAAATAAATTTTTTTGAAAAAATAAAATAAATAATTAAAGTTTAAAGAATAATAGAATAAAAATTAAAGCATAAAGAATAATAATAAAAATAAAATAGTTAGACTGTTGAGATGTTAATCGTACCGAAAAGTGTGTTAGAAGAAGTAGAATTTTTTTTTCTCAAAAAAGAAAAATTTTACCAAAAGAAATCTACGTGGATAAGAAACGAAATAATGGGGGTGTTTGGCAACAACCAAAAGTTTACACATAAAACTTTTCAATCTAAAACTTTTTATTCTCTACAACTCTTCTATTTTTTAATTATTTTTTTAACATTTTTCTATACAAGCCACCCTACTTTTCAATCATTTTTACGCAATTACCTATACAATTAACCTATCTATTTTAACTTTATTCTCTTTACTCCTCATTATTACCCCCATCATATCCAGGGGTGCAACTTGGGCCGGGTTCGACCCGAACCCGGCCCGCCGAACCCGAATTTAGGCAATGTTAGAACCTGCTGTTGATGAGCTCAAACCCGATTTTTCGGGTTGATAAGAACCCTAACCCGCTCAACCCGAACCCGATTTTAGTAGCCATATAAAGATGAATTTTTACCAAAACGGTGCCCTAATATCTACTTCCCGCCCAGCCGCGACTTGATGTCCCCCATTCCTTCCCGCTCCAGCCCGCCGCCCTGCCCCTCTGCACCTGCTCCGTCAACTGCGTCGACGGGCAACCATCGGCCCCCTGCGTCGCCGACTGCCGACTGTATCTGCTCCACCAAGGGCGCCGTTTTCTTCTGTGCCGACTGCCGACTGCTGGCCCCTTGCGTGAATGATGCCAGAGTAATGGGTTTGCAAAAAATGGAAGACTTGAATCTTCTGATCGGGTTGCGGAAAGCTAGTTCCGGTGGAATGGAAGTTCTCTCCAAGGTTTAAGAAGACAACAGGGAGCTTTGGGGATTTTTATTCCCTATTGCCGCACAAGACGTGTGACGGGTTTTGGAGCTTTGGCTTTCTTCTCCGGCGGCGGTGCTGCGTCCTTCAGTCCATGGCTTCTTGCGCAGGCAACTTTCCGCATCAGCCCCGGCAGTGTCCTGCATCAGCCCCGGCACTGGATCATTAATATTGAATGGGCATCGATCTTTCTTGCAGGAGTCTAGGGCAATCTGTTTCAAACCCGAGAGCATTCAGCAAGGGTAAAACTGCTGGATACAAGTTAATGGAGATAATCAAGCAGAAGCCCTCCATTGTCCAAGATCCCTCAGATGGGAAGTGTTTGGCGGAGGTGAATGGAAACATTGAATTCAAGGAGGT
>JAXCLR010000092.1:613667-625419 GCA_035584095.1 Annona squamosa
AAGATGAAAAATAAAAAGGATAAAGTTAAAATAGATATGATAATTGTATAGATAATTGTGTAAAAATGATTGAAAAGTAGGATAATTTGTGTTAAAAGATGTAAAAAGATAATTAAAAAATAAAATAACCATAGAGAATGAAAAATTTTAAATTAAAAAATTACATGTGAAAATTTTTTTTCATGGCCAAACACTCCTGGAGAAAAAAGAAAAACTAATGGCTAGCAAGTCGATATTAAAAACTTACGGTTCACAATTAATTGCATCGTATTCGTAGTTGGGATATTTGGGATTGATTGCGGTGAGAAGAGGAGAGAAGAAGGTAGTTGACGGCGAGTTTGGCATTTTGGCTCGTTCTCCGTTGCCCAAGCTGCCGATTCCCTCTTCCTTCTCTGCCCTCGTTCCTATTCTCGGACTCTAGGACTCTCCTCCGCATGCCCACCTGCGCATTTTAAGAATGCAACTCGCCTCCGTAATTCCCTTTCTCCTCCTCTCACCTTATCTCTCTGTTGCATTGCTGCGCATCCTGCGCATTTTAGCATGTAGCTCACTGTAAGAAAAAGAGAAACTACCCATTTATCCTTGTCTATAATAAGGAGGGAAAATCAACGGCCTATTCAGCCATTTTTAGCCTCTCTCTCCTCCTTTTTCTTCCCCAATTCAATCTTGTCAATCTTTCCAGTTGTTGCTGCGTGAGCTGTCATTCCATCGCATTTTCCTGGCGTCCTCATTTCCAATCGATTTGATGTTGTCTGTTGAAAGCTTTTCCTTGATTGCGTGGGTATTCGCGGTGACTCGGGCCTCGGATTCGTTATGGAGGGTTTGATTATTGCGTGAATAGGCGCGAAGTGCATTGCATTTGCTAGCATTTCTTTCCGAGAGCAGATCCGACTCCATGATTCCTATTTCGAGGGACTTCTTTGGAAAATCTGGCTTTGGATATGTTTCATGAAGCTTTTGAAGGCCGTGTTCGGGAATAAAGGCGCGGTTTTGAGCGAACTTGGTGCCGCTGTGAGATTCTGTTTCTATGGTGTTGTTTTAACTATAACATGAGATTCCGGTTCCTAGGTGCAGCTGCAGCCAAAATTGCAGTGAATTTTAGTAATTCAGTCACAATTTTGAGTTTTCCCTCGATTTTATCCCTTCGCCCCTTGTTTTTGAGGTGCTAGGTCTTTTATGGTTCTTGAAACACGACTGGTGACTGGTTATTTGTAATGAAATTGGGGACATTGTGCTGCCAGATGAAAATTGCAGCTTTAGCACTTCATTTTAGGTTTTCTTTGAGGTGTTTCTGTCGTTTTTCAACTTGATAGAAAATGGTAAAGCTAGAATGGCAGACTGTCTGTGGACTGAAATTTGATGCCATTAATTTGCAGGCCCCGAGGGTTCTGCGTAGCTGCCGTGCTTGAGCAGGCGTCGCACTTGGTTCGTGGCATTGGATCTGGAAAGCCAGAATATCAAGGGGACATCGTGAATTTTGCTTCCATTTGATCAGTGCCTGGAGATTCTGTTGCTTTTCAGTTTTCTGGAAGTCCGGCCCAAGTTTTGGCTGTTGAACTCCTGAAATACTGGGCGATTCGACTTTTGTCTGAATTGGGGCGGGTCAGATTGAACTTAAATATGATCGTTGTGATGTTCTGGATCTCAAAAGCGCACGGGATTGAATCTTGAGCTTCTCAGACACTTTGACTGTGCCTGGATTGATAAATAAGACAATGATTGACCAGTTCATCAATTTCGTCATACGGCCTCCCAGGTACAAGCTACAGAGCTTTTTTGTAACTCTGCATGATGTGCCTTTCACCTCACTGGTAGTAAACGTGCGCATGTAATGGATAGACATATTTACAGTCAATAGTTGTTTCATTGTTCAGTGGTCCATCTATTCATGGTTCGCATATGAAACGGCTGCTATGATTTCTGTTTATTTGTCCAAGGGCCAGTTGGGCCATGCGGTAAAAGCATGTTACTGTGTTTTTATGCTGAATTCCATTTGGTAAAAATGTCTTCAAGGCTAAATTCCTTTTGGCAAGGATTATTTGGTTCTGGAACACGTCATTTAAAAAATTGAAAAAGTGGGTAGAAGATAGTTTGACTGAAGTTAGGATTCCTAGCTTGTACAGAGTGTATACATACACACACACACATATTTTTGTGTTGGATGACACAATAGTATCCTTGGCAGAGCAGGGCTGAATAGTCCCTAACACTTGGAGTGAGATAAGGTCATGATTTTTCATGATTATTTTTAAATTTTTTCTCACATTATTGTTTGTTGATTTCCTACTTTTCAGATAGATTTTTTGTTTTGAATTTTCAATATGTTGACATTTCGCCTTAAGTTTTCTCAATATAGTCTCATTTTAGTTTACTACTTTGGGCTGTTGCTTTTGGCTTTGGATTATCTAAGTTAGAAGATGGATGTTTCTTGGAATTCTTTATTAGCCTCTCTGTATGCGGGAACCATATATGATGGATGCACCGGTAGATTATGGAATCTTGGTGGGTGTGTGTGTGTGTGTGTGTGTATGTAATCATTATTATCCTTTTATTTTCCTCAACCTTCTTTGACGCAATAGATGATGGATATGCAGGGCTGAGTATGACCCGAATCAATATCTATGGGAAGAAGAATTCACCCTTGCAGGCAAAGGATATAAACGGCAAGACCTGGAGGCAAGTACAATGAATGCTTGTCAATTTTTATTTTATTTTAAATCCAGCATATATATATATATATGTATGTATGTATGTATGCATGCTGTTTTTGTGCTCATTGTATTGCTAATATATCCGCCATTTATCATCTGAAATTTGCAGCTCCAAAATGAAAGAGGTCATAAATTGAAGTGCAGCCATTATTTTCCTTCCGCCTTTCCGGAAGGCACTTCGCTTCCTTGTGTCATTTACTGCCATGGAAATAGGTATGCCATGGTTGTTTTGGGTGTTTTTTTCTCCCGGAAATTTCAGTCCTTATTTTGTCATCACTGCTTGCAAACATATAAAGACTTAGAGAATATGTATATATTTTTTCATTCTGGTGTTTATGTGGATCAATCTTCTGTCTTGATTTTGTATTTTTTTCTCCTATGGTTTGTGAATGGGATTTTGGGAACTGCTTCTTGTTCTTTAATTTTTTTTTTACTTTTATTCTTTTTTTTCCCCTTAAATTTTTGATGGGAGCTGAACTTTGTTCATTTCTTTCTAATTGGCCAATGAAGTGGGTGCAGAGCAGATGCAAATGATGTGGCAGTTATTCTGCTTCCTTCAAATATCACTGTATTTGCTCTTGATTTTTCTGGCTCCGGCTTATCTGATGGTGATTATGTCAGCCTTGGTTGGCATGAGGTAGGCTTCTTGTTCTCTTTGCTGAAATCCTAGCTTCACCCGTGTGATTTATGTTCTTGGTGTTCTGATGTCTTTCTTATATATCTGTCAGAAAGATGACCTGAAAACAGTGGTGAATTTTCTACGGAGCAACCCAAAAATATCGCTCATAGGGCTTTGGGGTCGATCCATGGGTGCTGTCACAAGGTAATTGGTGGAATCATCTTTGTAGGTTTACTTTTATCCTTTCTTCTGTCAGTCGTAGTATCAGTTGCCTGTCATTGTTGATAGTGAGTGGAATTTCCAAATGTGCCTATGTTTCTCATGTTTCCAACTGTTTGAAATTTGGAAAAGGTCCTCGAATGCTTAACTTATTCACCTGATATGAAAACCTGATAGAAGTACATTTGGTGGGTCAAGTGATGGAAAATGATTAAGGAAAAGAGGAAGAGAGAACACAGATCTACACATGGTGTCACCACATGATCCCCAAATGGTACTGCTTTGATGTGTTGAATTTTGCGTCTTTGTGTTTGGATGCACCTTCGATGCTATCAGATATAGGAACGCTAGAATAGGTTCATCCATGGTAAAAAAAGCACTGATTCCTTTTCTTTTCTTTTTTTTTTTTCCTGAGAGTAAAAGCCGTGATTTCTTAGTGTGCACATGACCCGCTTTCATGATTTACTATGAAAAGAAGCATAATGTCTTGTATTTGTTATTATTTGCTGTCACGCTCCTTGTCAGCCCATTCTATGAAGGATCTGTGATGAATTATGGTCTAACAATCCACTTTCCATTTCCTTATGTCTTTTCTGTCTCAATAGTAAAAAAAATCTGAGAGCCTAATTTTTTGACAAATGTTTTTGCAGTTGTTTCATTTCCAAACCTAAAGTTCTTGCAGGGTAACCTGAATTTTTATTGGTTTGATTTCATTGAAGATAAGTCAAACATTTAAAAGCTTCATTGAGAGGGTGTTGCCTTGTGGCAGTAAGCTTCCTGCTTTCATCCTTGGTTGAATAGATTTGAGTGATGGAGATTGTCTCTTTAATAAGTAGAGGTTAGAAGCATAAAACTGTTAAGATGCATTGGTGGGAGCCTTGTAGGTAGGTTTGAGTCCAGTCTAATTTAAAAGTTCATTTAATTTTCTTCTATGAACAACTGGTGTCTAATCCCCATGAAAATTCAAAATACTTGCCAAGCCTGGTCTTGTAACTTGGTTGCCACTTGCATCGTGTATCTGGAAGTAGCTTTTGTACTTCACTTAGTTGTGGTTAATGGGTGCTCAGCATTTGATACATTTGAAGCTTTGCTGTGTGTAATATGGAAAAGAATTCCTTGAGTTGCTTCAATTTGAATTCACTGCTGAATATAAATAGAAACGTTTGGGGCCGTCCACAGACTTTCTGCATCTTTTGCTAATGCCTCGCTCGTACTTTTATTGTAGCCTTCTTTATGGAGCAGAAGACCCGTCTATTGCTGGGATGGTGCTGGACAGTGCTTTCTCCAACTTATTTGATCTGATGATGGAATTGGCAGATGTTTATAAAATCCGCCTGCCAAAATTCACGGTAGGTGCAGGGATTTATTATCTGCCATAGTGATTTACTTTCATTTCTATAGTTTTTAGTTGTTTTCTCTTGTACATAGGATCATTATGACACATGTAAGCTAGGCTTTTACGAGCATTTTATGCCTATATATTACAAAATGATTAAGCTAATCATTTTTATTGCTATATTGTAATTTTGGTTTGCATATGCCGATTTAATTCAAATTGGCTTTTAGGTTGCAAAAGTGCAAAGGTCCAATGGTGGTGGGTGTAGATAATAATAAATACTTATATGCAAATAGTCTGAGGATATCATCATCTATGTAGCATCATGTCAACTATGATTTCATGTAGTTGAACTTGGGTCATAGATATCCAAAGTATTAGGCTTTGGTTCTTTTGATAAGTTGACTACCTCAAAGTCTCCCCACGATCAGGCTATTGTTTCTGGCAATTTTGAAAATAAAGATCAACATGTATGACACGACAGTATCCATGTAGCTAACTTCACTTAAATGGGAAATAATTTCTGATGAAGAACCTCAAGTTCGTTGATGTGTTCCATTATTCTCGTTCGATGAATCTATTTTATAGTGTTTTGTTGAGGGAGAGGTCCAGAGTAAAAGAAATATCTGAACATGGGTACTAGACTATTTTCAGTTGTGAATCTGATCCCCCTTTGCAATGAAGTATTTCTGCATATGGGAACACGAAGTTCTTTTGGTCTGACTGTGACATTTAACTCTGAATTTCCTTTGTCACTGATTCTTTAAGGACTTCAAATTTTATACGGAACTGTGTAGTCAAATATGGATTAACCTTCCAGCATACCTCAAAACTCAAATGCTAATCTAGTTAATATCTAGGGCAGCTTTTATCTTTTGGAGATATTTGCAGGATTTAATGGTACTGCTTTCTTGTTTCTTGTATCAGCATTTTCTGATACTGACTTTTGCTTGAAAGTGCAACTGGTTGGTGTCTTTTGGAACATTGGGTGAATAGTTTTTTTTTTTTTTTTAAATTTTTATTTAAATTTCAGATGATTCTTAACACATTCTTTTATTTTGTAGTAAGAACTGATGGCTCATAGTTCAACATACACCTTTTCAGGACTGTGATATGATTCTGTTCTATTTAATTGTATCAAGACTGCTGTGGAATCATTCTCTGAGATCAGTTGACATGCAATCTTTTAGAAGCACGTTATCATGTGTTTTTCTTACTTGCTAGTCTAATGTTGCTTCAAACATCAATGGTGCAAATGTTGCAGCACATGCATAGTTTTATAGATGTTCAACAGTACTTATATTACCTTGGGATCATATTTGTCTCTCAGGTTAAGATGGGTGTTCAGTACATGCGACGAGTCATTCAGAAGCGAGCCAAGTTTGACATTATGGATCTAAATTGCCTACAGGTTTGTCAAATGATGGCATTTCCCAATTGCAAATGCTAGTCTAGAAACAAAAAAAAGAAAGAGGAAGAAAAAGAAGCAAATCATGTTATCCAAAAATTGATACTGTTCAAAACAAGTTGGACCATTTCTGATTAGGGATGAGCTTGCATAATGATTACTTTTGCCAAGATGTGGAAAGGAATGGGTTGGAGATATGATATGTCATGATGTGAACTCAGTGTGCAGCTTCTATTTACAATTTTACATTTGCTTGGAGCTGTGTCCATCTATTCAAAGTTTCAAAGAGGCCTTAGCAAGTCATTATGCCAAGATGTGGGAAAGGATGAATTGAAGATATTATATGCCATGATGTGAGATGCAGCTTCTATTACAATTTTTCATCTGTTTAGAGCTGTGTCCCTCTATTTGACGTTTCAAAGAGGCTTTAATTTTCTGTTGTTTTGAAATGAAGCAACGCTAATGTGTGTGATGTACAATCCGGATGGAATGGGTTGACAGTTGAAGGCAATACTATGCAAATAATCATCCTCAGCATTTTTGCCTTCTAAATGGGGTTAGTTATCTTGATATTGTTATATCAATATTTATTTATTACCTTGTCTTCAGGTTGCACCGAGGACTTATATTCCTGCTTTGTTTGCACATGCTGCCGATGATGTATTCATTCAGCCACATCATTCTGATCGGATCTATCAGTCTTATGTGGTAATCATTTAAGATTTTTTTTTTTTTTTAAATTTTTTTGGCTAGTGTTGTGGGCCATATGACTTATGATTTATTAATGCTTTTAAAATTTCTTCCCTTCTGGTTAAGAGCTAGGCTGGTACTGAAATTGGAAACTAATGTGCATGCACACATGCATCACTACCAGTTGCATAAAAAAAATCATTGGTACCAGTTGAAGTAATAAGTGCATGTTTTTGACGATATGCAGGCATATGTGTATATATGCATGGATTGTTATCTTTTACAACTTGTCAGAAATGGAGTTATTTTCCATTTCCGACTGGTCAAAAATATAATTTTTTTTTGTTTTTTAAATAAAACAGTTAACCTGTGTATATAATCCATAAATCAAAATTTATCATTTTAAAAATAAAACAGGGGTATTTCAGTCAATTTAAAGGATCATATACATCTAGGTTAACTGATTTATAAAAAAACATTTGCACCCTGCAAATTGCTGTCATTTGTACTTATGTGTATGGGTTCCAATCTGGTGAAACTGTTTTCACCAAATGTTTCAGTGAAACCTCCCTATTTTGGTCCGCTTTGATAATTAAAGGGGAACTCAATACATCATTGTTTAATTATAGTACTGAAAATCATTTCAATCAAAACTTTGAATCGGTAGTACCTTTTAGACAGGCTGGTTCTGAAACTGGACACTGATGCACACACACAAATGCATCTCTGCTACTTGAACTAATAAGTTCAAGTGCATGGTTTTTTGATGATATGCATGAATGTGCATGCCTATGCAAACATGGCCGTGTATCAAAGTGGCATGTTTCAATATTTACTGGGCATGCCTTCATGATGGTGATAGAATAAACTGCGAATTCTGAATCTTTCTTAATTTTCATCTCACAGGGGGATAAAAACATCATTAAATTTAAGGGAGATCACAACTCTCATCGGCCACAATTTTATTATGATTCTGTCTCCATTTTCTTCTACAATGTTCTCCGACCTCCCAAATTGTCATCGGCATCTTCCATAATTGAGAAGTTTTGTCATACGGGGAGTTTGAAGGATGCTGGGGCCAGGAATATGTCATCGGCATCTTCCATAATGGAGAAGTTTTGTCACGCGGGAAGCTTGAAGGATGCTGGGGCTGTGAATATGGTGATTCCTAAATGATTATAGTCATCTTTCTTCTCTTTGTTGGATTTTTGAGCAGAACAAATTCAAAATCTTTTTTGATTTTTTTCCAGTATACTGATTCCTTTGTATTTCTCTGTAACCGATTTAAATAAGCTAAAAACTGAGGGTTAGTCAACATTCTATTTCCTTCTTTTGAGCACCTTTTGCTTTTTTCTTTTTTTGTCTCTTTCTTGCTTTTCAAGGGCAGCTGTAGGTTGGGATGGACATATAATAAGGAACTGTTTGGCTGTTTAGTTTGCTGGGTGGACTACACTTATCTAGATTTTAAAGATGTTTGGCCTGTGAGTTTATCCACAGAGGATAGTTGTTTTTAATGTTTGTGGGAGCTGTTGGTTCTTCCTACAAGCAGGCCGATTGGGGCTTTTGCTCTCCACCAAGGCGCCATGCAGGCCTTTATTTGCTTTGTTATGCCTCTTGTTGGAATTATGATGGTTATCTCAAGGTTTAGGACACTAATACAATATTTTCTGTAAGTTTTGTAATTTTTTCTGTGGGTATTAGAATATAAAAATGTTGTATGCTTTATTACTGGAAGTGGGGATGTGCGGATGGCTATTTACTGATTGGAGGAAGTGACCACAGTGCAAAGGATAAAGGCAAAAACCATTACGGTTTTTGATATGGGGGTGGCTCAACCCTACTGATTTGTTCCATGTTAATACATGGTGAATCTAGTAGGAAGCTGAGAATATAGAGGTGATGACGTTGTAACATGTAGAGATGGTATGCTGATTGGATGGAGAGCTACCAAAATGCAAAGGGAGAGAGTGAAAACTATGATCTGTTTCAATTTAACATCCTGATTCTCATAGGGAGCTGAAAATGCAGATACATCCTCCAGTTTGTTCAGTAGTTTTGAAGATATGGTTCTTGATCTAATGAAGGGGCTCAACTTACCGTGTTCCGTAGGCTCATTCTTTTGGATGATTAATTGAATCCTTCCAATCTCTGGCAGCTGTAGTTTGACTGTTGGAGCAATTGCAGTCCCAACTAAATCATGCAGCAATTTCTTGTTTCATTTGTTGTGCTGATAAACCAACTCCAATGGAATGCGTTGTGCTTCACAGAGAAATATTTCATCTACCAAAGAACTGCATGATTGTTATTGACATTTCAGCTGTTGGAAAAGATTCACATTTCTTGTTTTATTCAGCTGTTGGAAGAGATTTGCTTATGGAGTTGGTTTTCCCTTTTCCCCCCATTTTTGGGGCACCGGGATATTGTTTATCTGTCAAATGATTTTTTTTTTTTTTTCTGATTCTGATAAAATACTCTTTCCAGAGAAGCATGTCTACAATGAGTGCTGCAAGTTCATCATCAGCTCCTCCCTGCTCATCAGAAGGTATGGATCATAGTTGTTTTAAATTTGAATGGGCTATATTTGCAGCTAGACCTCCCATCTTGTCAGTAACTTATGTTTGCAACACAGCTTCTGTTCCTATTCCAACATTGATCAGCGAATTGCTCTCTGAAATGGGAGATTCTGCAGAAGCTATGGTAAGATTCTTGCTTTAATATTTATCACAACCCTTACTGATTGTCCCTAGCTTATTTCTAATGTTTAAGTAAACAATATGATTCAGCCAGGAATGCACCTGGTCATGCTTATTTGGCTTTTGGGATTGTGAGCTGACTTACTGTGACACTGACTCCCACAGTTCTTTCTGGTTAAGTTGATTTTACCTTGGCCAGACTTGCTCCGTCAGTTCAGTTGCTTTGTATTTCACTTTTTCACAAGAACATCAGTAACCTGAACCCAACCCTTTGAATGTGTCATTGCTGCCTATATGCAGCTTTCCCTGCCAGTCATTTGTTGTACTTTTTTGAGATTGCTAAATTTTTTCAGGATATAACAAATGGGCAAGTTGAAGAGTGCTGTTCTTACTCGAGTTCAGATGGAGGGGATTGGGGAAGATGCTCTCCTGCAGGTCAAGTAAGTGACGAATCACCTCACCGGACGGCAATTCCCAACACTAGAAGTCAGGTAGCCTCTCTTTAGTTTCTTTGCTCCTTTTCCTTTTCCCTGCATGTGATCACTAGGTCAAATTGGATTTTGGGAAGGCAGCCCAATCCAAACAATACAATGGCAGTGGTCAGCCTCGGTTGCTCACATCTCTTTCCTCATGCAGCCAACATCATCCATGTGGAACCTTTACTGGTTGTGGGCCATGCTATTGACCCAGTTGTTGTTTTCTGCTTCTTTTTCCCCTTGATTTTTTGGGTTTTTCCTTTTGAACATGCTCTGCTGCACAACTTTATGAGGCATTTGCTGGCTGACAATTGAGTGGCTGGATTAAACTGCAGGGGTAGCTTTCCTGATAAATGGTATAAATAGAAAGCAGTTTGGAACTGGCCTACTTTTGGTCGAGTGTGTTGCTCATTCAATAGTTTCATGAAGTGCCTGTTGGAATTCGAATAAACAAATTTAGCAATTCCATAGTATAACAAGCTAACTCACAAATCAGAACATTTGCAGAACCAACACGTGAGGAACAGTCAAGCTATCGTAAGGTGGGCCATGGTAATTCCTAGAATTCTAGGTGGTCAAATGTCGTGCGCTTGATAGATGACAGAGATATTGGATATCTATCTCGGTTTGAAATGTGTTTTGTGCTTTTTGGCAATCCTAAGAGGTGGTTTGTCATGGTGGATAGGTCAAATGGGGAGCATGTACTGCTAATTGCCAAGTGGTTTGGTGATGCTGTGATAGTTGGTTTTGTAATCATTGCTCACATCTGATGAGCTATCTGTAGAATCTGGCATGAACTGTGCACCTATTTGTTTTTCCTGAAAATCACTCTTTTCAATTTGCAGATGTCGTTTAGGGCACTTGTGATGCCTCTCAGAAATATGCGGTGCAAGTCAAATAATGATATGTTGAAGGAGAAGAAGAACAAGAAGACGAGAAAGAAAAATACTCCAACTCATAGGAGGTCAACACACCCAAAATTGGTTAATTTGGATCGCTTGAGCCAGCGATTCCGGTCTTGTATGCTAGGGCATGTAAGAGAAAAGTGAGAATCTCCTTTTTCTACACCACTGTATGATATAAATGTCTGCAATTGCAATTGTAATTTTTTCTCCTTGGTGGCTTATTCACTTTTTCGTTTCTTCTAACCCATCAATTGTTCTCTGTGTATTTTCCTTGAGATTAGGACAGCTTTGCTTCTATTGATTTCATCTTTAGATCATAGTTTTTGGTTTCTTTCAGGAAAGATTGTATATTTGACATGCTAACTAAATTGTTTGAGGCTTGATTGATCAGGTGATTGGATTGTATTCTCTCTGTGGATTGCGGGTTCTGGTGTTCCAATGGGCTGTTGAAAGGCTTCTTATAGTATCACCACTGTGCCTGACTATCTAAAGTGCTTACGCCATTTAAAATTTATCAACACAATCTCATTTGCACTTTAATAGTAAAAATTTCAAACCAGGATAATCTGCATGCGGTAGTTACAGTCAATGCCATTCAAATTGATGAACACGTAAAATCGGAGCCCAATTCAGTGCACCCGGGTGCATTCAGCCTCAACGCACCTGGGTGCACTGCACTTATTTTTTTTTATTTT
>JAXCLR010000092.1:625519-637287 GCA_035584095.1 Annona squamosa
TGTTAAATAAACCTAGATTAACCATTGTATGAAAAAATTTTCAAAAAAAAATAAAAAAAAATAGGTGCAGTGCACCCAAGTGCGTTGAGGCTGAATGCACCGGGGTGCACTGAATTGGCTCCCCCGTAAAATCGGAGGCATAACGAAGTACATGGATTATCTAATCTTGATTGCTGGCCAGGAAATGCTTGCGAATTACGAGAATAAGAATTTCCAGACTGGTTGCTCCATCTGGCATCCCCTCTTCCCCCATCGGCCTTTTCTCATCCATTGATTTACCCGTATGCGCTTCAATTTGTATGACTAGTTAAACTGATGACACCGCTAGCAATCGACGAACATCCTTTGCCATTAATAGCAACAAGAAGAGGAGGTGGAGACTGAAAAAATATATGGTTCGCTGAAAACAACCAGGGCTAGAAAATCAATCCCAGCATGTCTACTTACTAAAACATCAATGTCTGCCACAGTGCGACTTAACGGAGGTGCCTGAAGTCTGCTACCAACAGAATGACCACAATCCAAGCAAGAGACTCGACTGCTTTTGACTGTCCGTTTTATTGTGCAAATGAGAAGAGGCCTGATTTTCAGGCAACTGCACATACATGGTGAAACCCAAATAAAAGTTGGTTGGATTCCCAACAGATTTTACAATGCCACAATTGAAAGCACTGCTCTCGCTAGTGGTGTCATGTGTCATGTTCCCTGCCTTTAGAAATTACTGAACCTTGTAATAGGTGCAATTTGATCCGTAAAGCTAGTGGGAACTGCTACATTTCTGCCCCCGTCGTGAGATAGATGCTTCATTGTAGCTCCATCCACCTGCCCAAATTGGTTCCCTTTCTGAAGCAGGGAATAGTTGCTACATTCTAACTTCACCACTCGCTTCTCCCCCTGGAAGATCTCTGGTGACAATCCATTTGGGCTTTCATTGGAAGTCAAGCAGCTTTCAATAGAACAATCAGCTATGGCTGGAGGGCCATTAGGAAATCTCTCTCGTTGAATATGAACCCCTATGTCCTGTGCTGGCAACCAATGTTTGTGAACTGAGGTTGGGGTGCCATGAAGTGTTGCTGTGTTGGGCAGGTTTGGTTCTGCTGATAGCTCAGTAACCATCTTGAACGCTTTTTCCAACAGGGATACAAGGAACTTTGTTTCAGCTTCGGTGCAGATCTCCACATGGTTCTTAGCCTGCACAAAACGTCGGTGAGAGTAATAGAAGGTGAATGTCAGTTTTCAAGATCAATGGTCATATATATGCTCAATCGTCCACCTAAATTTCAACTCAGCCAGGATCAAAGGTCCTCTGTGATCTCTAGATGGCTCGTGCATAGAAATAGACATTGCATATCTGCATTGATGGTCATGGTCTGCTGCTCATATATGCATAATATTAAAGCTTATACCAATGTCGGTTGGCAAGGAAGCAAATTGTCCAAACATAGATCAGAAGCACTGAATAAAGTATGCAGAAGAGTCAACCCCCAATGATGTGGATGCAGAAAGCAACTTAAAGCGCATGCAACAACTACAAATTTTATTCAGTGCTTCCAGAATAGCTTCAAGAATTTTATTTAACATAAAATGCTGTATTAGATGACAGTTGCAAGAGGGAACAAGAAGTTGGGCTGAATGTAAGATAAGATTGGAATGCCATTAGAGGAATGAGAAGTCATATGTGCCACAGAAGCACGCACAGTACAAGATGCTTATCAGGGGAGCCTACTCTCCAGAATCAAGCTGCTCCAGTATTGTTGGGATATGTGTATAACAAAGATACCTAGCACAAAGAGCTGCCAGACCATAAGCCCACATGCAATGGCTAAGGGCTCCGCCACTGCTCACATGCAAGATTGTGAACATCTGTATCCGTTGAGAATCCTCAACTGGAGGCACACAGGATTCAAAACTCTTGACTGTCTCAAGGTCATCTCTGCTCAGGGATATCATGGCCTCAGTGGAGCGTGTCTTAGTTCAGGGCTGACTTAGATAAGATTTGTTGGACTCTTGTGCTAACTCAAGTCACAAATGTGCGTCTGTAAATTAGAATAACTTTCACACCTATTAGTCATCATAAACTCATGGAAGGATTTGGGAAGAAATCAGTACAAACAGTTGCTGGAGGTTATTAAAGGTCCCAGAAAAGGTAACTTGCCTCAAGTTGTTCCTGAAGTTTCCTCTGCATTTCCATCTGAGCTCTTAATGCTTCTTTGACCTCAGATCCCCTGAACAAAGAATCATCCAAGATGTTAATAATTTCAAGCACATTCATGATTATATTGATAACAAAAAAGGATATCTATAAAACAGATCGTGTCACCACTCAGATGACCAAGTTGGTTGACATGAGTAAAGGGTGTGTAGGATGGGAGGTTTAGGGTTCAAAGACGGGTAGAGGTATTTATTTGCCTAATTACAAATGCCTCTAACCCTACCCTAGATTTGTCTTGCGTCCGTTGCCTGGTTATCCAAAATGCGTGACACAATAAAATAAGGAAAAACAAAAAAACAAAAAAACTTACTCATTCATATCAGAAGTAGGCAGACCCTGAGGTGAAGTGCTTGCGCCCTTGGTTTCTGAAGACCAAGAAGGTCCAGTAACATGATTCAGTGCATAATTAGGAAAATGTTCAATAGAAGGCATTCTTTTCAAAGAAGGACTAGATGATAATCAGGCAGGAAACTGTGTTCAGGATCCATGCAATTCCAATATATAGACCACATGATGATTAGGCAGAAAACTGTGTTCGGAATCCTGGTGATCCAAATAAGCAGACTACATGATGATCAGGCAGAAAACTGTGCTCAGACTCTGAAGATCCAAATACGTATATCTGGGACTTAAATAAATCTACTGCCGCATTGTTGAACATACTATCTCAAAGTCAAATATCCCACTATGAATAACAATACAATTGGGCTCAGAACAAATGATACACTGTTGGCCCTACCATCTCCGGGTTGGTCAGTTGATTCTTTCCCTGATTGCTTGCCTAACCTGTATTTCTGAAAAGCAGAAAAAGGCCATTAATGGTAACATAACTAGAAGAATTCAAGTTAACCTTAGCACTAATTCTTTAGCTGCAATGTAACAGCCAATTTACAAGGAATATGCAAATAAAACATGAGGCCAAATCCACCAAAAAGATTTGTGGGAAAAGCTCCAAATGTGTGGGATGCTAGATGATATGTGCATGATAATTGTCACGTCCATATGTGACCTCCAGTGTTTCTTCACAGGTAGCTGATAAAGTGAATCCAAAGGTCCAGACAAGCCATAGAATGTAAAATCATGCCCAAGCAGATAGCTTGGCTCCCTAAGTGTGTTTTTTTTTTTTTTTTTTTTTTAAATGTATAAATTTAAAGTATAGACAAATTAGTTTATTCAATCAAATCACCTGAAGATGACTCTTCAAGTGAAAAAGAGTGAGTCCCTTCACACCCATTGCTCGCAAGATGGTCTTTGGTGTTGCTTCTGAAATACAAAAAGGTGGAAAAAGAAAAAGAAAAAAAAGGAAAATCGCAGGTGATCTTGAGCTTGCAATAATCAAATTCTGCTAGTTACAAAACTTAATTCAAAAATTCTTGTTGCCTGCAAGTATGAATTAGTTTCAATGCGAATCTAACAATTAAAAACTTCCATAGAACATATTTTGGTTTGCTTATATAAGATTTGTTTTTTAAATTTGCATAAATGTAAGATTCACGAATCATACTTGTGCCTCTTCCACTCCAAATTACACATGGAATTCACTTCTGCTTCCAAGCTATCCATACTTGCCCATATTTTCGAAGATCAACTGGTGCAATCTTATGGTTAATTACATGCAAGTTTAATATGATACAGACCAAGATATTTTTCTGTGTTGGGAGATAAGTAGTTGATCAGTCAATGGTCTTAGTTATTTGCATAGGTGCGCATGCCAAAATGGTAGATGACAACTTGTAGCAGTATAGCACCATGTAAGAAATGGATAATCAAACCGCACCTAAAGGTAGTGAAGACCAGCCGAAGCTAAACGAAGTTATGGAAACAACAATAAAAACAAGTAGACTGCAAATCTGCTTTCAACTTCACATTCTTTCAATTCTAAAAGAAAACATAGCAGTAATGACTGAATTATAAATAATTTATGAAAAGTTTACATGGTCACAGTGCAATTTTAATATATTACACTCACAATAATGAAGTAGGCAATATTTTTTTAGAAAGTTGGAGTAGATATGGAAGCAAGATACAGTGTACGCCAAATCCTCCACAAGCAACAATCATTTTGAATAAACAAAGAACTCAATAGTAGGAAAGCCACACCAAATTGTACCACTTTGAAAAAGTCAAAAGGGAACGTCCCATGTGCAGAGAGGCATTTCAAGGATGGGTATCACATGGTTGCCCGACCAGATATCACTTTACAACAGAACTAACTGGTGAGCGGTCATATATTCTACTCTATATCATGTTCTTTAAATTAAACACAAATCCTCCTCTATCAACCATTCCCAAATGCAGCTCACCCACTTAAAAGCAGAAGTATCCATCTCAATGCCTGAGCCGCACAAAAGTGATCAAGGTTCGAAGATATTCGCTGTAAAAGACCGAAGACCAGGATACACATGGCCAACAGACAACATATTATTGCAGTTGCAGGCTTGCAGCTCAAGGAAATCATCGTAATGGATACCCAAACAACAAGAAAGGAAAAGCCTGTCAAGAAAACCGTTAACGACCCAATGCATCACAAATTCACAATTGGAAATTAATGAGAATTAAACACGATCACACTAATATATGTCCAAAATAGACCCAGATCTAGACATTAACCCAAAGTAGGCTCGGAAGAAAAAAAAAAAAAAAAAAACTAAACTAAAAAGAACAAAAATGCCAAAAATTACAGACCAAATTTCAACAAGAAAAACCATAAATAAAATCACGCAATGACTTTTTATGCTGCAAGAACAGAAAAAACAAAAGACCCAGATCTACAAATGAACCCAAAGTAGGCTCGTAAAAAGAAAACTACACTAAAAAGAACAAAAATGCCAAAAATTACAGACTAAATTTCAACAAGAAAAACCATAAATAAAATCCCGCGATGACTTTTTATGCTGCAAGAAGAGAAAAAAATAAGAGAGAGAGAGAGAGAGATGTAGAACACAACAGAAAACAAAGGGGGGACAGCGAAGAAGTGGGGAAAAAACTAACTGCCAGGGCCGCCTAGCTGAGTGACAGCATCGACGAATCGGTCGTGAAGATCGGCAGTCCAACGCAGGCGAGGCTTAGGGTCGGCGGTGAGAACAAGGCAAGGGTCTACACGGAGATTGGATACATGCCCCTCTTCCTGAGCTTGGATTGCAGCTTCCTTGCACTGAATCAACCCAGAGAACATCTTCTTCTGCGGGAACGAACGACACCCAAAAGCCCCAGCGAGAGAAAAACGTATGCTTCTTTTTAGCAGGATTCGGAGAAACCAAAAAGGAGACTTTTTGGGAAGATTTCTGCCACACCCCAACAACACAGCGCCAGAAAAAGCGTGGGGGGGCGGGTTCGTCCAGTCTACAAACAAATAAGAAAGAAGGAAGACAGTTTGAAGCAGGTATTTTATTTTTTTATTATATATATATAATTTTTATTTAAAAAAACATTGATAATTGAGGCTCACCACGTAGGATAATCCATACCGTTGAAATGCCTGTAACCACGGAGGAAGAGAAGAAAATGCGACACCGGCCTCACGTAAATCGAGTCATTGGAGAATTTCTAATCTGTAATATCAAGACTCTTACGTTTAGACAGTAAATAAAAGAGTAATTTTATTTTCTTTAAAAAATAATAATCAGGAGTGGATTTCTGTGTTTCAACATCAACATGCAGACGGACGGTCTGGATTTTTAGATAAACGGGGTATTTTTCCCGATTCTAGAAGCCGAGTACGCTCTGGAGCTTGTGCTTGTTGTGCACCACAAAAGTTCCTTCTTTATTTATTTATTTATATTTTTTGAGTTTTTCTCCACGGCCACGCTGGCTGTCTCCAAGATTCGCATATTTGAAATCGCTACTTGCTCTTGCAATTCTACGTGTTCGATTTCCATTTTTTTAAAAAAAAAAAAAAAATTAAATCACTTATCATGTTTGTGCTCTGAATCCATGTGGTTGATGCCGTCGCCTTTTTTTATAAAAAAATTATTTTTACGTTTGTGCTCTATTTAGACAAATATTCATTATTTTTTCGGAAAATTTAAAGTGATCTAAATAGTTTTTTATTTTTTAAAATAAAAATTGCGATTCTCGTGAACTGGGGTATCAGATTTGCATTTTTTGTTAAAAAAATTTATTTAAATAACTTTAAATTTTTTTTAAAAATTATGAACATTTATCTAGTTTGGGCCCACAAACCCAAGGGTGACCTTGTTGACTGCCCCGACGTTTGCATGCAATCTCCCCGTTACGTTTATCCATATGCATTTATTTATAATTATAAAATTACATGTATCACAAACTTTTATAGTTACATATATATGTTTTAAAATTTTTAATATTTACACCCAAATGCTTCTATGAAACTAGTTTTTTTAGAAGCGATTTAAACTCTATCCAGTTTTAGGATATTGACGATAGATGTAAGATTTAATCTATTCATTATATTTAATATCATTCGTTTAGCTAGAGGTTTATATTTTATCTAATTCTAATATGTGCATTAGCAGTATTTACTTAAAAATAAGTATATTCATATATAAATTATAAAACATTCTTAAAACTGTTCATATACATATATATTAGAATATTGTAATAGTTTAGAAAATCATTTATCCACATAGGAGTATATTTTAGATGGTTTAAATGTTGAAAATATTACTTAAATACTAATATTTAATATTAAATTATTTTATTATGTTGATTTTACACATTTGTAGATTAAGCTATATTCAATGATACTAGATAAATGAAAGAATTTCTATGATAATATAAATAATGCAAAATATAATAGATTAAGTGAATTTTCTATCAATCATCTAGATGATAAAAAAAGAAAGGCTTTCATAGAAATATCTTTGATAGCTATATATTCAAATTTTTTACAAATGTATTCACCTTTACAAGATGCTGTTTTTTCTTATATAAAAAAAAGATATTGTTTTTTATACTTTGTATAAGTTTTTAATAAAAATTATTTTCGGTGACATAATAAAGCAAGATGCATTAAATATAATGAATGGTTAAGATTAAAAATAATTTAAAATTTAAAAAGCCAACAATAAAATTATAAATATTGAATCATTATTAATTTTTTCTAAGACCCCGTTATTGTGGTCATATTGCAAATCTACCATTCATGAATATTGATGAAGGTGCTTGACAAGCATGCATCTCCACCCACTATCGCCATACTTGATTGAATAAAGAGTTTCTTAATTAGATGGAGATAAATTAAGTTTTCATTAATTCTCTCATTGGCAAAGAAAATTTTCATTTCATGGACTTGTCCTTATCTTTATTTTTACTTTTATTTTTTACTTTCTAAGATTCTATGCCATGTAAAGATTTGGGTTTCAGACTCCAAAGATGAATTGAGCCACTTTATTTGAGACGTAGTAAAAACTTGAAAAAAGTCAATTAATATCAATCTAAATCAGTTCATTGCACATTATTTTCATTTGATTCCTACAAACAAGTTTACTATCAGATTGTTGCCCCTCAATTGATGTGTATTTTTTTTTTTGTTTTTTCTTATTATGAGAAAAAAAAAGTAAACGTTAGGTAAACTAAAGGGAAAGCCGTTGCACCAATTCTTTGCACCAATTCTAGCTGGTAGAGGTCTACTGGTTCCGTTGTCCTAAAAGCATGTGTATTGGTATCGATAGCATCTCAATTATATGTGCAATTGCTTAGCATGTTTAATAGATCTCTCTTATTTTTTGTTGTTGCTTAATGTGATATCCTAGCCTCTATGCATGTATTAGCTCCCCCACAGGAATGACTTTAGTATACACATATCACTAAGGCCCATTGCACGCAGATGCATTTAACCCCTTTAAATTTTTTTTTTTTATAAAAAACATTAATTTAAGTGTATTTAACATAGTATCAATTTTTATCATATTTGGATAATTTTAGATTTTTTTAGATTTACTAAAATGCCACTAATTTTTAAAAATTTCAAAATATATTTATAAATCTAAAAAAATAGTAAAAATTGATACATATGTTAAATACATTTAGATCAATAATTGTGTAAAAAATTTCAAAAAATATTAAAAAATAAGTATTGGCATCTGGTGCATTGCAAGTTTGAAACTAAGTACATTGGGGTGTACAACATCATGTCCCATACATCACAGCTAATGTGTGTATTAGCTCCTCATGAGAATGACTTATATATATATATATATATATATAAAGCTTGAGGAGAACATTTTATGTAGAGGGCGATCCCAAGCAGCTGGCTGCAATGACCTTGTAATTGCGTCAGTCGATTAACCTATTTTTTATTTTTATAAATATATTAAGTTATGTGTATTTAATTTATAAATTAAAATTTACGAATTTTAGATATATTAATGCATAATTTTTATTTTTAAACATGGGCATTGTGGTAACTTTAACCGGCAAAAAATTACCACAATGTCTCTATGTTTATAAATAAAAAATGTAAAAACATCTCCAAAAATAATAAAATTTGTTTTATAAACCGAATATGCCTAACTAACATATTTATAAAAAAAAAAATGAAAAATAGGTCTTGTTGCCGGCCTAAGGGGATCACCCTTATTTTTTCTGATTATTTTCTATCGTGTGTGATGACTGCAACTTGTGGCATGCAAAACCATTCCTCTGAAAACGAAGTTCATGACTTATAACAGTACATCCGGCGATTAGGCAGTAGATATTTCGAAGGCTATATTAATCATTTCTCCCGAATAATCACCGGGAAACCCTTCCTTCTGTCCAAATCTTACTCCAAAAGGTCACGTCTAGAAATGAAACATCTTTACATTTCATTCTTTTAGCAGAAATTTACACTATGATTTTCGGCCCTGTCGGACCAACACAAGTTGAACAGAAGCACGTGTTTTCCAGCACTTATAATCTAAAACAGGCTCAAGTAGGGGAAAACATATACAATGACAGGACATCATTGAACTTATTCACATTTCATTCATGAAAGAATGAGTTGGAGAGGGTTTATTTTGATTGTTTTGGATGCAACAACACAACAGCGTCTCTCTCAAGTCGGATTCCTACAGCCAGCCAAGAAGATTGAGCTCCACTCAGTTAAGATGGGGGATGCAATGTCATCAAAACCAGACCAGGCATCGAACCGTTTCCGCCACTGGTTCCTGGTTCTACTGGATTTTTTTTTTCCCCCAGGTCATTGGTTTGCCGGTTGAACCAGCGAACCTGGTATGCCCAGTTTTTGGTTGGACTGGTTTAACCAGCCGGTTCAGATTGGTATTTATTTTGCTAGGGGATGTTGAGGATCCTCACCATAAGCACCACAACTGACTCAACTAAAAAGTACCCAATTTCTGAAATTCGCACCAATGATCTACTCAACAGGCATGCGCTTAAGCCATTGTGGGAGAGTACCAGTATTCATGGTGGTTGTTGGCATCCAGATGCGGATAACTCCATCCCGACCTTTCTGGCATAAAAACCTGGCCAACAATCCAAAATGTTACACAGCGATTATTGAGCATAAAGCCAATAAGACATCCAAAACGAATAAAATCATGCAGTTGCTGTGCAGCTGAATGTTGTTTTTACAAACAAGTAGTCGAGATCAACTGTCTTGGTTGAAAATAGTGCACTTCCAGAGGAATTTCATATCAAATAAATTTCATAGTAAATTGGCACATGCATATTCAGGTTAACAGTGAACCAACCACGTGAAATTTGGGATCTGATTTGCTAGAGCAAAGATCCTAAGCACAAATTACTGAGTGACGTTGCTTTTCCTTCATAAGCCATTTTTGGAAATTTGAACAAGAGAGCTGTTCAATACAATATTTATCATTTTTTTATTCTTTTCTTGATAAACATGTTTTTCTAAGTGTATTTAACTCATATACCTATAACACGTGATTTTTAGCGCGCTACGATGGGCCGATGAATGGGCCTCAAAACGTGAGATACACAGGATAAAGGTATGTATATATGTGTGTGTATATATATATAACTGAGTTTTGAATAGGAAAGTAAATATGTAAGTACAAGAAGGAAAAATAGATATGAAGTGCAAAATTTGAGGAAATGTATGAATGCGCAACCAATTATGAAATGCAAGTTAGCGGATTAGCTGGTTAGATATGATGCGAGTCAGATACAGAATTTAAACGTGCAAAAGTAAAAATATAAACAGTGTAGAAGAGGGGTTCAAGATCAGAAATGGAAAAAATATAAAAGGTGTAGACATGGGGGTTAAAGAAGGGAGATGCAAGCGTTAAAACTTTTAGATGATGCAAATTTTTAGAGATTTTTAAATGATGCGAGTTAGACAAACGCAAACATGTATTTCAATTAGACGCGATTAGTAATATGCATGCAAATATTAATAAAATTGAATATATTAAATTTTGGAGTCGCCACTAACCATATAATGGTGATTAGTCCGTATACAAAAGGTACTAAATTACAGAGATTTTCTGGGTGAACTCACAACTAGAAAAAAAAATATATATATACAATTTCATTTTTCTAGTACATCGGTCCTAGGAGTGCAAAAGAAAAAAAAATATTTTATATGTAAAAGCTCAGAAGGGTGGAGGCGGGATTAAAAGGTTTTTTTCGAGGCCGTAACTCAATTTGAAAATTAGGTATGGGTAGTTGCTCTGGTCATGCGGAATAATAATGATATATATTTTTTTTTAATGGTTGGATTTTAGTTTTTTTTTTTTTGAAAAAAAATGGGAAAATGGTAGAGAAGAGAATAGATGTGCCGGTGAGTTGTTTGTTTGTTTTTTTTTATGGATGAAAAGAGAAAAATAGATGTGCTTGATTGTTTTTTAAAAAAAAAAAACAAAAAAATGACGTGCTGAAGGATTTTTCCCCCTTTGATTTTGTTTTAAAAGAAACGAGAAAATGAAGAGGAGGAGGAATGTTGTACTAAAAAAAAAAAGAGAAAATGAAAAGAAAATGGAAAAATGATGTGCTGGACTTTTGTTTTTTTTTTGTTTTTTTTGTTTTAAAAAAAACGAGAAAGTGTAAAGAAGAAAAAAGAAACAATGTGCTGGACCCTTTTCTCTTTTTTTTTTATAAAAAAAAGTAAAATGATAAATGGAAGAGGTGCCTGGGACTCAGTTTTTTTTTTTAAAAAAAATGTGCTGGAATAAAAAAATGCAGAGAGAGAATGGACTGGTTGGATAGTTGTTTTTTTTATAAAAAAAAACAAAAGAAATGAAAAGAAAAGAAAAGGACACGCTGATGGGTTTATGGATGCTCTTTTTTTTTATAAAAAAAAAAACGGAAAAGTGAAGAGGAGATGGAAAATGACGTGCTGAGTTTTTTTTTTAAAAAAAAACAGGAATATGGAAAAGGAGAAAAGAGAAATGAAGTGTTATTATATGTTTTTTTTTAAAAAAAAACGAAAAAATATGAGAAGAGGAAACACAACGTACTGGTGCCAATTTTTTTTTTTTTTTTGAGATTGAGAACGGACAGGCCTTTTGACTCTCTGTTCCTTTTTTTTTTAGAAAAAAAAGAAAATGGAAACTATGTAAAAAGCATTGGAATCCCAACGAAAAAAAAAATCTCCTGGTGATAAGAAGAC
>JAXCLR010000092.1:646055-671849 GCA_035584095.1 Annona squamosa
TCCCTACAATATCATCTTGCTCTTGCGGTGGTACTATTAGCTGCAACGGATTTTGTGGCCGTCAGAGCGTAGTTGGTGGCGGATGCACAGCTCAAGTCAAACGGTCCACATGGTGGGTCCAGTCGGTAGGCCAGGAAAGCTAAAGTTCCTAACTTTTTAATTATTATTAGTATTATTTTTTTCATTTTTTCAGGCTAATGATATAACGCCTAGGTGGTGAGTGGGCCCGGGATCCTTGACACGTGGCCCTTCGCTCTGCAGATGGGTTGGAGACATGCGGAGAGGGAGTATGGGAAAACGTACGCCTCGATGTATTGTAACCTGGTCTTCGGACGGTGAAGCAGCGCCTCTCTCTTCCGCTTATAAATGCCATACGACACCAACCATCGGCCGCAGCACCGACGCTTCCGCACAACGTCGGCAGTAGCTGACTCTTAGTCGCCTGAATCTGGCCGGAATCCGACGGGCTCTCTCCCGGTAGCCATGTCGTCCGGCAGGTATATGGCCTACTCGCCGTCTCCCTCTGCTTCTCCCTCTCCTCATCACATCTCTGGCATGCGGTCCGCCTCGACGGCTATCGTCGAGCAAGAGAAGTAATCTTACGCCCCTATTTCTTCTCTTTTAATTTCATCTTAGTTCTCAGTTGCATCTTTTTTATCTCTTCTTTGCTGTTTTCATCTCCGTTATGTGATGTGATCGCATCTGTCTATTCGGCTGCAGTAATCGGTTGTTTTTTCAGTCGATCTAGGCCGTGCGTTTGAATTTTGTACTTAGATGGTTTACTTCACGATATTTCTTTCTTCTTAAAGATCTTGCCTGTCCTTGATTGGCAATCTGCAAACCAAAACCCTCAAGGGAATTGATCCGTGTCTGGCAGCGGAATCTTACCGTCGAGGCTTTATTTATTTATTTATTACTCTATTCTGGGCCGATTTAGATTTTTACACCTTTCTGTTTTAGTGTTAATGCTGTGGGGTTGTTTCGATCTGCATCTCGTAGTTTCACTGTAGTTGATTGCTTGCACATGCCTTTGATTTTCGAGCTTTGATTGGCTGGAGAGCTACAACTTTGGGTTCCGTAGGTTAAAAAGGTTATAATGAGAAAATGTGGTAGGTCTCGGTGGGTATTGCAGAACAATGTGTTTGTTCGTGTATGGAAGAGATTTAGATCTATAAAATAAATTAGTTGAGAGTGTCGTTCAGGTGCCAGTTGAAGGTTGTGAAGTGGCTGGGAAGGTGAGAAAGCGGAGAAAAAAATTGATGACATAGGGTTGGGTGTATTCAAATGAGGGAATTTTCTTTTAACAGGAGTACTTATATATATTTATTATTTTTGTAAAGTAAGGTTTTCAGTTTTTTTTTGTTGGGGGGGGGGAGTAACAAGGAAATTAATCCAAGAGGTTATGCTAAGTAATTGGAACGAGGAAGTAAATAATATTAAGAGCCTGTTTGTCCTAGCTTCTGGGGGAAGCAAAGATGGTACTGTGCAACTTATTCGGAGTCTAGATTTTTGTCATGTGGTTTTCAGTTGTGTACAACAGAAAAATATTATCTAATCAATTCAGCCAAACACGTTGCGTTGGCATGTGTTTTTTTTTTTCAAGACAAGGAATCCCATTTCCGCTTCCAAACCACATGGCCAGATGGAACCTAAAAAGGAATTCTATTATAGTTCTTTTATCATGCACAAAATAGTGCTGCAGATCATTCCTTTCCACTGCAATGTCTTTCTGACTTTGTGTTGGTTTGGCATTGTGACAATGATGGTCCATAACTGGTACATAATGCACGAATAAAGAATGGTATTTGTGCCAATGGAAAATTACAAATGAAGTTGAGAGAAATAAGCATGAGCATTTAAGGGTTATGCCCTTTCGCATTTTTATGCATGCTTAAGTCCTTGGGTTCATTCTTAAATCTTGTATTTCACTATTTCGTATCCCAAGCTGAGCCTAATTATTGTTTTATGGCTTTTTATTTCTGTCACTGAAATGAAAAGGAAATGCAATGCTGTTGAAACTTATCTAATTTAGCCATTCTCAGTTATTTCAGCATGACTTCGCATGTTGGATGTCCAAGTCCCATGTTGTAGCTGGCTCTCATTTTTCCCTACAAGTGGCAAATTTCTTTGTGGTCCATTTTAATGTGTTACTTTATTGCAGATATCTTTCTGAGTTGCTTGCAGAGCAGCGTAAACTTACTCCGTTTATGCCAGTCCTTCCTCACAGCTTCCGGCTGTTGCATCAGGGTGAGTTCTATCAGAATTCAGGTTGATTGCCTTTCTGCTTTAAATGTTAAAGTTGTGGTATCAACATGATTCTGTTCATAGGCGTCCCAGTCCTGCTTTTGGATTTCTGGGAATGAGTTGTTAACAAGAACAGTGTAGAAAAATGATGAAAATAATCATCGAATCATCATGATATGAGATGAGATCTTGAATGAGACAAGTTTACAAGTTCTAGTCTCAAAGGAATGCAACTTCCTTGTGCACAGGGTTCCTAAATCTTGTGTGATCTGATTGTGTACTTTCATGATTTTCATTTTTTTTAAGTAATAAAAGTGTAGACAAAAGAATGCAAACATCAAAGGATTTGCATATAGTTGACTTAATACTACTAACGCTAGGTCCTGTTTAAAAAGGTAGCATGGAAGCAGTTGTTACTATTTCATGGTAAAACATTTATTTTCCATCCAATTTCCAAATTATCTTAACACTCCTTTATCAACTTTCTTTTTCTACCGTCAGATTTGTCTTGTTCATCATTACCTTTGTCTTTTCGACAAAGCCTTTTGGTTCTCCCATCAATCTTGTATTTTGCATAGTTATTATGCTATTTATATATTTTCACTTATTCCTCTATTTTATTTTTATCTCATCACCTTCTCAGTATTATTTCCACTGTTGTTGGCATCGTGTTCTCAAAACAGTACGTTTTCTTTATCCAAACACCACCCAAAGGTTTGATTAGCACTCAGTGGTAAAAACATAAAAACGAAAGTCAACTAATTTATGTTATCATAAATATATCAATTGCTTTTGGCATTAAATGTTTACAAATGCAAAACTCAATTCACATGTGCAACTAGTGTAATACATAAGTGACAAATGCTTCTCAAAATCTCTTTTAGAACTTAGAATGACGATGCAAAATACCTTGTCGATGATCTTGGCCATCATCATTATCAATGTTTTACCTCTAGTAATTGGTGTCAGCCTCATTACTATACCTTGATATTTGTTTCTTAAATCATGTTTACTCCATCCTCGATATTTCTTTTTAGATCATTTTTACTCTATCCTTAATATTTCTTTCTTAAATGGTGTTCCATTGTGATATTTCTTTCTTAAATCATGTTCCACTGAGACATTTTCTTCCCATTTCCATTCACGCTCTATCAGCATTGTTTTTTTTTTTTTAAAAAAAATAAAAATAAAAATCTATAGATCATTTGACTAGAATTGGCTTTATTAATGATCTCCTTGCACTTGCCACCACTTGAGATCAGCTTCCCTTTATCTAAATTAGTCACTGGTGCTACTTCTGTGTGCCGTTGATTATTAAATTTCCAATTCTTTCTTTACTAATTGTGCTGATCATTCATCTTAAAATCCTCATGACTTTGCTCAACATATGACATTTTGTTCCTTTACCACCCAACATTTGCACATGCTCCTGAAGTGCAACTCCTTTCTTACACTGTGTAAATTAGTAGGTGACAACCTTCTTAATCCCTCATAATCATCTCCAGATGCTCAGCTCTTTGGACTTGAATTCTGTATCCGATGGTGTTCTGAATCTCTCCTTGATTGGGAATCATTATCATTGATGTTAATAGTGTATCTCATGGTATTTGGAATTCAAATGATGGGCCAAACAACAATTGAATCTTTCAGAAACTGCTAAAGCTGTTATTTTCATTGCCTAACAAATCTTGATGCTGATTGAATGTGATGTTGTTCAAGTTTTCTGTATCATCATTCTGCATTGGCTCAAATACTTAAAAGTCCCTGAGATAAATATTCTTGTGTGATTTCTTATGAAGTGTCTAAGGAACTAACCTGTTTGGATCGATAGAGTGCTAATTTTTATAAATGGAAGCGTTTAGTCTGACCATGTTACGTGTCCATTTTGTGCTGGTCATTTCTAACTAGTACACATCTTACTCTTGAAATTGAAATTGTGAAGCAGAAATAGTGCGTGTAACCACACTGTTGGGGAATGCATCTACTAGAGATCAAAGTGGGCTCGAACATGCTAGTCCTCTGACATCCGGAGGGTTATTTCCAAATGGAGGAGCTGACATGAATGGATGGCCATCAGCGTTTCAATCGGAAGTATGGATACTAACCATTAACATAACTCCTTTCTCCATCTAATTTTCTGCTCTTAAGAAGCATTTCTGACGTAGTTTCTTATAGCTGGTGCTAACTGGAATTAACGCCTGTTTCAGATTTGGTATTTTGGATTTACTGCTGCTGCTAGGCTCAGCAAACTAACATTATTATGACAGAGTCTAAGAACCTAATTTGATCTCCTTGAAAGTTATAAACCGTTATGTTGTTGAAACAATTTGGTGTACTCTTTAATAATAATAATAATAATATTATTATTATTATTATTATAATATATTTTAAAAAAAAACTGCAATCCTGGCATTGGATGTAAGATGTGAGTCTCCTTCAATTGAATCCTCTGATATGATCAGTAGCAATTGCCATATGTCGATTTGTGGCAAGACATGGCAGTAACTTTAAGAAGCCTTTCCTTCTTCCGCATATGTTAACGTTTCAATTGGAAATGCCTCAAGTATGGGGATGAGAGAGTGCCTTTCTGCTAACTGCTTGTTGGTGTGTTGAGAATGAGGTCAACAAAGACTATTATTATATCAAGGTAAGGAGACCAGTGAGTGACCAATGTAGTTTTGGTCATTTTTGGGATTTGAGGAGATGTTAACATGAACTTCTGACCCTACAATCAAGCCTGTTAAGTTTGGATGAGTTTGTCCTTTGCGATGCTTTTAGCTTGTCTTGACTCTTGAACAACATGTTTATCACATATTGCTGATTATAATTTTAGTTTTATTTTTCTAAGCGGCCTTTATCATTCTTAGATGATTTTATTTACTTTTTGCACCTGAATTATTTGGATTCGATTGAGCATAATATAAGACCTGCATATATGATAGGGATTAGCAAGTTCATGAACTTTAGCCTTTTAAGGTATGAGGGACTTTAACCTTCACCAAGGGCTATGGTGACAAAGCCTTGAAAATCAGAAAAAAATTCTATTCATGCTCTTTTTTTTTTTTTCTGAGGTGAAAATTTTTTGGCTTTTAGATGCAACCTTGGCTCATGGTTCAGTTGTTGTGATTAATTTATTTGCTCTACAAATTTTCTGCATCTCATTCTACTCTCTGTTTTATAGTCAATTTCTTAGTATGATACTTCTTATCATGCAATATAAGATTTTGGAATGGGCGATATGCTCTGCTGTTGCGGTCTCATTTTGCTGTTGGCTGCTTGATAACAAATTTAGTGTTTGCACAGAGGTTAGGAATGTTGCAGTCATCAGCTCCGCCTGGATGGGTTGGATCGCAGGCAACCTCTTCAGGACTTATCGTCAAGAAATCATTCAGAATCGATATTCCTGTTGACAAATACCCTACAGTATGAGCTAACTTCTTTTCGTCTTTCTTATCTGTAGTTTCTTTTAATCTTGTGGTCATTCTCAAATCTTAATGCTTGCCTTTGCAGTATAATTTTGTAGGCCGGCTTCTTGGTCCTAGGGGGAACTCTCTTAAGCGAGTGGAGGCAAACACTGAATGCCGTGTCTTGATCAGAGGACGTGGAAGCATCAAGGATCTAACACAGGTGACAGTAATATTCTTTCATCATTTACACTGGTCACCATATCTCTGAACCTGGAAGTTTGTTGATCTTGTTTTATGAATGTGAATGTTTCAACAAGAATGCGAATGCAGGTCTTGAAGAGTAAAATAAAAATGACTTTCTTCCTGTAAACTTGTTCAACTATTAGACTCTCTAGGATTAAGTTTTCTTGTAAACTTTGTCAACTTGATCTTGTTTGATGAGGTTGACTGTTTCTTCTGTTTGTTATTCTTTTAAAAAATAAAACAGCAATTATTTCTTTCTTGTAGGAAGAGATGATGAGAGGAAAACCAGGGTATGAACATCTGAATGAGCCCCTGCATATTCTTGTTGAGGCAGAATTGCCTGTAGAAATAGTTGATGCCCGACTGATGCAAGCACGGGAGATTCTTGAAGACTTGCTTAAACCTGTAGTAAGTTTTCCTTCCTTTTGTTGAAAATTCAATCAGTTTCTTTCAAGAAGTGCTTGATTTGATTTGTGCTGTAGGATGAGTCCCAAGATTTCTTCAAGAAGCAGCAGCTCCGAGAGCTAGCAATGCTGAATGGCAACCTCAGGGAGGAAGGCTTGCATATGCCTGGCTCCATATCTCCCTTCCATGACAGCCTTGGGATCAAGAGAGCCAAAACGAGGGGGTAGGAGTAGCTGCTTTATGGTGTAGTGGGTTGCGGTTGACAATTCTCACACGAAACTAGTGGCCTTGAAGCTTTATTTCCGCTGGGGCATGACCTATCAGCAATGCTTGTTGGCTCTAACTTGAAACCGCATGATACGTGCTGGATTCCAAACTTGGTACCAGGTGAATCATGCTAGTATGATGGGGGCCACTCTGTGTGGTGTTAGTGGGTCTTAACCTGTCTTCAGCAAACTTTCGCGTGCTTGTGCTCTGCCGATAATCATTAAATGTATTGCTTGTGTCTATGGTCTTGATATATATATATAAAATATAGATTTTAAATTCTATAGGAGTGGGATTATTATAAATTAAGAAATGCGCATGATTGTACACAAAAAAAAAGTGAGACAGCACAAAGCAGCAGGTCATGGGATAGCTATTTGATTTGATTATGTTTTTTGGGACCATGTTTTTCCGTTTTGGAAGGCGATATTACTCGTTGCACATTGATTTCCGATGTTTTCTTCTTATGATATTGACTGATGTGAATCACCTCATAAGCAACTGTATCCATTCGTTCGTCTTCTGATTTTTGTAGTTCATGGACTTTTGCGGGTCGGTTTTCGTCGGCTTGATTTCATAAAAGGAAACGTTCTTCCTTGGCAACTTAGGCTTGGCATGAAAGTTTCATGTTATTTTTTTTCCCATTTGCATTTTGCTTTCATGATCGGCTGCCTTTTGAAAGCACATAGCATCGATATTTTCTGTGGGTGCTTCCTACCAAAGGCGATGTGGCCCAATGGTGCCGTGCATCCTGGGCATTGGGCGGGCAGCACGGCATGCCAACATGCCATGAGATGAAGAAATGGTGGCGAGGACGTTATCAACCAATGTGAAGAAACGATTAGAAAACAAGAGTAATTATGGAGTCAAAAAGTTTTAGATCGACATGTGTCACGGAATGTGCTTGAATGGCTCCCTTGAGAGCATCTCAATTCTTAGGGTCGGGTCCTACGCTCGAGGGGGCTGTGGGGCTGTTAAAACATGATCAGGGCCGTTGGATGAGGTTGTTAGGATTTGGAATTGAACGATGATGAGAAGGTTCTTAGGAGTTAGAAACGAATTAGATCTCGTTACGGATAATGATCTTTCCGTGACCTTAACTGCAGACGGTAAAAGATCAAATTTATTCTGATCGTACATCAGAATTCAATCCTTTGATTTTGGGCTGGCTCCATTGGAAATAGAAGCTTTGCGCAACTTGCTGTGACTGAAATCCCGGCATTATCTCGATCTTATACAAGATTTAGACAAACGAAAGGTTTTAAAACAGCTATATATATTACTGGGTCTCAATACGTGTATTGAATCATTATCCTCGTAATTATTTTTCTACTTGTTATCTATGCATCAAGACTAAAATGCCCGTGTTTAAAATCCCCCAAAAAAAATATATACACATTTTTAAAAATGATGAAATTTGGTTTATATGTTAAATATATCTAGATGAACATGTTTATAAAAAACGAAAAATAAAATTAAAAAAAAAAAGAGTTATCCACCCGGCTACACCCAAGTGCACCGGATAAGGGTCTTATCTTATATTGTTGATATAATATGTGCTTCTATTTTGAACCATCCAAACGTTTGTATATAATATAGAAAATATTATACTACAATTAGTGCAGTCACATGCATTGTGGGCCCCACATGACCATGAATGGAAAATCCAAATCACCAATTCCAAAACCAATATATTTTTTGTCCCCATCTTAAAATAGTGCAAAATAAACATAATAAAATAGTTTAATGTAAATATAAAGTTTAAAGTAGTGTTTTCAATGTCCAAACCATTTGAAGTATGATTTTTATATGGATAAATAATTAGATAAAGTTTCATACATTCTAATATGTGTGGAACCCATTTTACAGCGGTCCGCTTGCACGTGAATGAGAATCATCTAGTGCAATCCGCTTCAAAATGGACTCCATGTATATTAAAATATAATAATACTTTATACAATTATTTTTCCATATAAAAATCATACTTTGGATGGTTTATATGTTGAAAACATTATTTAAACTTGATATTTATATTAAACTATTTTATTACGTTGATTTGTACCATTTTAATATGAGACATATACATACGTTGCATTTGGATGAAAATTGATATGCTAATAAAGTGAATAATTCTAAATAAAATTGCTAGAGTAGATTTTCTATTCATAATCGAATGGGCACCATAGTGCATGGATTGCACCGTAATTGTGGTGCAGTCCGAATGCACTTGATTATTTTTCAATATATATATATATGAGAAATATTCAAGTGCAATGCAACTGCACCGTAACAGCGATGCAGTTGCGCCAAAATGGGCCCTACATTATCATAAAATTATACTATACTTTTCTCATTGTATTTAGAATAATGTATTTTATTACTATACCAATTTTTCATCCCAATCGTATATGTGCATGGATGTCATCTGAAAAAGGTACGAATTTAACGTAATAAAATAGTTTGATGTAAATAAAAATTTCAAAGTAATTTTTTTGACATGTAAAACATTTGCTATAAAATTTATATATGGATAAATGATTGTATAAAGTTTCATTTCATTTTAATATGTGTGGGACCCATTTTTTGGCAAATGTACCACTATTCCGGTACAATTGCGCTGTACTGGAATAACTCTTTCTCTCCGTCTCTCTCTCTATATATGTATATATATGAGCAGTGATATGTTAGCTTAGGCCAAGTAAATATTTCGCTTAGTCCACCTTAAAAAATACATTTAAAACACTTTTTTTGATTTTTTCTTTACATACTTGTTTATCTAAGTGTATTTAACATATAAATCAAAATTTACCATTTTTAAGTATGTGTATATATTTTTTTGAGATTTTTAAATATTTATATGTATACATGTGTTTAAAATACTCATACGTTTGAAAATCTTAGAAAAAATATTTACATACATTCAAAAATGGTAAAATTTAATTTATATATTAAATACACTTAGATAAATAAGTATGAAGAGAAAAAAGCAAAAAAAATATTTTTAAATGTGTTTTTTTGAGGTGGGTTAAGGGGAACATTCGCTTAGCTCGAGCGACTGGGATCATTTCTTTCTCTCAGTATATAAAAGAAAAATGTTAGGACAAGGAAGAATCGAAAGTCTGATTGGGTACAATTTCTTCAAGAGTTCGATTGATGGTTGTGGATGAAAGAACCGAACATTTGATACGACAAAAATGCAATTACGAGTTGATAAAAGAATCAACAGACAATTGGGCATTTATTAAATCTATAAAGACTGAAATGATAAGATGAGCAGCGTTTGCCAGTAGACACAGGAGGATCTTGTGAACCAAGAAACCAGGAAGTGGGCAAGTGGTTGCTGAATTCTAATGTTGAATTAGTTTCTGGACTCTGGAGTTTGGAGATTCTGAGCAATATTTCTTTTTGCATTGAACAATGGTTGTGCATTACCTTACTCTGATCACTTGTTTATCTTAATCTACTCGTGATTTATATACATTTAATAAAAAATGGACCCCACATATATTATAATGCAATGATACTTTATACAATCATTTATCCATACATAAATTTTATAGAAAATAATTTATACCTTGAAAAAAACTATTTAAAGTTGTTATTTATATCAAATTATTTTATTATGTTGAATTTGTACCATTTTCAGATGGGGGCCATGTGCATATTTGATTGAGATGAAAATTGGTATGGTAATAGAATATATTATTTTAAATACAATGAGTGAATTATATTATAATTTTATGATAATGTGGGGCCCATTTCTGATGCAGTGATGTTACACCTGAATATTTCTGACACACACATATATATAACTACACCATAATGTAGCTACACTTGAATATTATATATATATATATTGACGAATGTTAGATGTGCTACTAATAAAGTATTATATGTCAGACAAACCTATGACCGAGCCAGGAGATCCGTGATACGTTTTCGGTTTTGGGATTGGACGGCCCTTTGCACCCAGTTCTCAACTCGTGGTGTTTACCCCTGGCCGAGCTGTACTTCTCCCAAAGCTTGGTGAGACAAAATGGGGCGGGCTGGTTGTGTTGAATCAAGGAATGCTACAGCTGTTGACTTTGTGCAAATGAGAGGAAAGAGCAGGCTCATCCAATTCCCACTGGCATGACTTGGAAGTACCCGTATGTAGTTGTTAATTCTAAGTCCAACTCAACTAGCCTTGGCATTCAAACATAGCTTCCCACGCGGAAAGCAAGAAAACTTGGTCCCTTGAGGCAACAGCACAGGCTCCACAATCTATTGGCAATGAAACAAAGGAAACAATGTAAACGAAACCCATGTTTCCCATTCCAATCAGCAGTTGGATTGACAACGTGCAATTGACGTTCATTGCCACATGGTGTGATGCATCACACATGGGTCGAGACAAAATGTCCATCAGACATCTTACTGGCCAAATTAATATTCTAATGCCATATGGGTTGGTGGTGGTGATAAATTCAAATGAATATTCTAATGTCCAGTTTGACTTTGCGCTCATCTAAAGGTAGTACAATCTTTTATCTTTCATAATGGCGAAATAGAGTCAAAGCAGATTCGGAAGGGATTATATTCCTCAGCAGCGCTCAAGTAAGAAGACTTCTCTTGAAACTTGTTGGAGGGATCCAGAGAGAATACTGGGAGATGGCCCTGCTTGCTGCTTCATTTTTGTTGCAGAAATTGAGCGAGATTCTATTGCAAGAGGCAAGTTTCCTTCTTGGAGTGACTGATAAGGTCAGATCCATTCGAAACAAACTTGAGTGGATGACTTCTTTCCTCAAGGATGTCGATGGGATGCCAAGAGAGAATGAAAGGGCTAAGCTTTGGGTGTCCCAGATAAGAGAAGTAGCCTATGACGCTGAGGGCATCATCAATACCTTCATTCATAAGATTGAGCGGCATCAGAGGCAGATACCTGAATCTGGATTCGTGGGATGTCTAGGGAACTGTGTTCTTTACAGCAGGCGCATTTCCGCCATCCATGACGTAGGAATAGAGATTGACAACATCAAAAGAAGGCTTGATGACATCTCAGCAAACAGATCAGAATTCGGGGTTGGTGACATATCAGGTTTTGGTTCTACAACACGAGTTGATATTTGGAAGGAGAAGAGGGCTCGCGTTGCAGAGGAAGCTGATGTAGTGGGCCTCGAGGATGATGCAAGGAGGCTAGTGCAGTGGCTATTTGATGGAGAAGCTCGGCGTGCTGTCGTTTCCATCACTGGTATGGGTGGCATTGGTAAGACTACACTGGCAAAGAAAGTTTACAAAAAGATCAAAGCAAAGCAGCATTTTGATTTCTATGCTTGGGTGTCTGTCTCTCAAGAATATCGACTGCGAGATATTTTTGGTAAAATTATAAAGAATTTTACGACAATCTCACAAGCAGAGATAGAGACAACAGCTGAGGGAGACTTGCAGCTGAAACTCTATGAATATTTGGAAGGAAGGAGGTACCTAGTTGTGGTTGATGACATATGGACCAGAGAAGCTTGGGATGGACTGGCAGCTGCATTTCCGGAGAGGCAGAAAGGTAGCAGAGTGCTACTCACAACTCGCAATGAAGAAATTGCCAAGTACGCGGATGTAAACAGCATGCCACATAAAATGCGTTCTCTTGCGGAGGAGGAGAGCTGGACACTGTTTTGCAGGAAAGCACTTCCAAGAAATCTTAGCTCTTGTCCTTCAAATCTAGAAGAGCTGGGAAGGAAGATTGTCTCCAAATGTGGAGGCCTACCTTTGGCAGTGGCAGTATTGGGGGGCGTCCTTTCAAGAAAAGAGAAGTCAGTGAGTGAGTGGGACAAAGTGTTGAAAAGTACTGAATGGTGGCTAAATGAAAGTGAAGATCAAATCTCTGGCATTTTGGCTCTAAGCTATCATGACCTGCCTTATTACTTGAAGACTTGTTTTCTTTATTTTGCTGCTTTTCCTGAAGACACTGAAACACCTGTGGATGAACTCATTTCACTGTGGCTAGCTGAAGGCTTCATTCAGAGAAGAGGAGAAGAAGAGTTAGAAGATGTTGCTGAGGATTACATTCAAGAGCTGGCTGATAGAAGCATGATTCAGGCAGCGAAAAGGAATAGCAATGCAACAGTCGAAAAATGTCGCATTCATGATCTTGTCCGTGACCTAGCCATCGCAAAAGCCAAGGAAGAGAGATTCCTGGACAGGTATGGAAACAGAGAACAGGCCCCATCAAACATGGTTCGTCGGCTTGTAGTTACTTCTCATGGCATCAGTAAGTACATTTCTCTTCACCATTCCACTCTTCATTTGCGGTCCTTCCTTCGCTTCTCTGCAGAGCGTGAAACACTTGGGAAAAATCATTTGAAACTTCATTCTGGAGGCTTCCGATTTCTTTGGGTGATGGATCTCAGAGGCATTGAGATCTTTAGTCTACCAGATGAAATTGGTTCTCTGAATCAACTGAGATACCTTTGTGTCAAGGACACCGAGATAAGAAGCCTACCATCCAGCATATGCTGCCTGTACAATTTACAAACTCTAGATGCACGTTCTACTTCCCTTAACAAACTGCCAAATGATTGTTGGAAGATGGAAAATTTAAGGCACCTGAGATTATACAACAAGAATATGTCATCACAGTGCCAAATCAACGAGCAAATGCCACTCAATAAGCTAAGCAATCTCCAGACGTTGGGATCAGTTGAAGCAGGATTGTGGATAGAAGACCAGTTGGTTGGATTAACCAACTTGAGAGAATTGGATATACATGGAAAACTACCAGGTTTTTTACCTCATTCTATTGCTAGATTGGTGTGCCTTCGGTCACTGAAATTGATAACCGGAGGCTCATCCATTCCAGCTCTAACATTTCCCAATCATCAGCATCTCTATAAGATGAATCTCTATGGACGTTTGTTCAAGCCACCTGAATTCCCACCTAACCTCACTGAGCTAGACCTTTGGAGGTCTGAATTAGAGGAAGATCAACTGGAAGTGGTGGCAAAACTCCCGAACCTGAAGATTCTGGCGTTATTTACTGGTGCTTATAGCGGAGAGAAAATGGTTTTCTCTACACGGACATTTCTTGCGCTCAATGTTTTACGCCTTTATAACCTTGAATTTGAGGAATGGGAAGTTGAGGAGAGAGCAATGCCGAAACTCAAATGCCTCAGTATGGAAAGCTGCAAGAGATTAAAAATGTTTCCTGATGGATTCCAGCACATCACCACCATCCAGGAATTGAAGTTTTCGGGCATGAGTAACGAATTCACTGAAAGGATTCAAATGAATGGACCGGACTGGGTCAAGATCCAGCATGTACCTTCTGTCATCATCTAAAGCTGGCAAAGATGTTCTTCAAGGTCAGTTGAACCTTTTTTCTCTTTTCGTTGTCTTTCTTCAGTGTCTTCTCCTACTCATCCGCATGGCTTAATTTCCCTCCACCATTTAGGGAGTTCCATTCCTAGATGTTCACTGGTCTTCTGCCGACGTAAAATCAGAATTGCTTTAAATATTTAGGTTTAATTCCAAATATGACCATAACTTATGCCCATATTTATATATATGACTACACATTTATAAAAATGGTATAGAAAATCCTTAAAATCCAAAATTCAACAAACCTGTTAAGTTTGTTAAATAACATGGTAAAATTTTTTAAATGACAAAATTACTCTTGTCATTTCTTTTAAAATCGACAGTTCGTGTGCATAGGAGTGCTTGAGTCTGCTTTTACTTTGTGTTTTACATTATTTCATTCAATTTTTTATAACATTTAATCAGATCGACTTTTTTTAATTATTTTTAACAGTGATAATATTGTAAATTCACATCACCTTTAATGGCAGTTTTAACAGTGTTGTCGTAGTTGGAATTAGATGTAAATATGTGGGCATCTATGACATTTTCATGATCTGTTTCATATCTGTAAATATGGATTTTTTTAGATGAGAAGTACTAATGGATTTAACTTGTGGTCAGATTTGGCATTAACCTAAATATTTATGATAACATCATTCTTGCTAATACGACCATTCTGAGTATCAAATCAAAACCAAATCCACCAGACTCCATGAGTCCCATTACCTTGCCATAAGAGATGCTCCTATTGGTGCTAAAATGATGAGTAGAGTGAAACTGAAAACTTTGTTTACTTCAGCAGAACTTTAATGTGAACAAACAGAGGGCATAACCATAGGTCTTCATTCAAATCAGGAGGGTATTCATTTCATTCTCTACAAAGGCAGATAGGTTCAATAATTTTGCTGTTTTTAGATATTTCCTCAAAGGGCGGTGAGCCTGAAATGAACAGCCAATACTGTCTTCCCACTGATTACAGAAAGAGATCCTTTTTGTTTCTTAATAATGAAGCTTGGTGTAGCTATTTCTTGATGATAAACTAAAAACTAGAGAATATCTCAACATTCCAATAATACCATTTAAGCTTAGTGTAGTTATAGTCTGTTTTCTGTATTTCTTCCTTCTTTCAGAATTCCTAATCATGAAGTCACCCTCCTAGTATTTATTGTGGAAATATTACTTTCTAGGGACATTGATAGGTTAGCAGCATTCAACAATGGCCAATCAAAGAATCTGATTGTCTCGAAGCAAACCCTGGGTGAGGGGAAGTAATCATGCTGTAAATACAACATGCCTATCCATCTACTGGTTATTTTACTCTTTTCATGCAAATGAAATCCAGTTTTCAGACTGAGAGAGAAATATAATTTTTTTTTTTTTTTTGTGCAGATTATCAATCATTTTGCTAGCCAACAGAATCTGCCCAGCCAAAATAACAGTCAGTGGTGCCCGGAATGAGATCATAAAGCATTTGATTTTAGTAACTTTGATATTTCAAATTTTTATGAGCAGCAAAAAGGACCTTGAATTGAATAACGAGTGTGGATAGAGTGTTCAGTTACTTGGGCACTGCTTGCTCATGTTGATGTTTGCGTCTTAGCAGCTTAGTGTGGTTATGCTTCATAAAGATTTCATTGAACAACAAATGACTTATGTATTCTTCCCATTATATTTCTTATTTCTTATTTTGCAGCTTGGTTGTATGCTCCCGGGAGCATTGAGCCTCAATGCGCTCGGGTGCATACACCCATTTTTTGAAAAGTTTTTTTGAACATTTTTTATATTATTGTTAATCTAAATGTGTTTAGCATGTGTATCAATTTTTACCAAATTTGGAGATTTTTATATTTTTTTCAAATTTGTCAAAATCAGTAGCATTTTAGTAATTTTAAATTACTAAAATACCGCCGATTTTTTAAAATCCGAAAAAGTATCTAAAAATGGTAAAAATTGATACATATGTTAAATACACTTAGATTAATAGTTTCATGAATTTTTTTTTAAAAAAAAAAGAATTAAAAAATGAGTATATACACCCGGGAGCATAAAACCGAGTTCCTTTTATTTCTAGTGTGTAATGTTAGATTTCATCATTTTACCTAATTTAAAGACAGACGTGTGACAAAATATTTCATGCGTAGCTATACTTTGAATAAAATGATGTTCAATTGATAGAAGAAACCATTGGCAGGCTGCACCCATTTGGAACAAGCTCTCAATGGTCATATTCGTTTGCTGGAAAAGATAAAAAGCTGCTAGTGCAGTGAGGGTTGATAGACTTTCCTGCCATGTCACTTGGAATTGAAGGCCCATTCTTTTCACTTGGGCAATTGCGTGCTTATGTGCCACTTGAAGTCTATTAGGTAATGGAATAATAGTCATTGTATTCTGACTAGAATGACATCCACAGCAGTAGCTTTGTCAATTAGTGCTATTAATGATAGACATCCATGTTTCTAATAGGCCTATATTATGACTTACGAACAATCTTCGCATAATCACCTCCTGCCTTCACATTCCTTTGTGGGAAACCAAATGGATCATGTCTTCAAGTTCCTTCTGCATGGGAAATCAACCTGTGTAATCTTTTCTTCATCACGATGTGCACTGTTAGCCTGTTTGTCCAAAATGCAGTGGTTGATGAAATTTCCGATAAGACCGATCTAAATCTCAAGATATTTTTGTCGACAATTTATTGCAGATTTTATGCTGGAAGCTATTCAGGTTATGAGATTTCAAGTAGTACAGTCGTCCACTTGCCAAACCACGAGAAATCAGAAAGAAGCATACATTGAAGTGGCGTACTCAAGGAAACGATAGCCATCCTCCTAGAATTTGTTCAAAGATCCTTTATGCTAAGTTGAATCAGTTCTAATAGTCTTTGAAATTGTCAGAGATAATTACACTATGTGAATCTAAATGCATATAGTCTGCAGACTCATCAATCTATATCAACTGATCATTCGTTTCCCAAACATCAACAAACCATAATATAATAATTTGATAAATCAAGCTCACGAGTACCAGCATAGAATGTCCATGGAAGCAACTCTGACATACACACTACGGAAAAATCTATGCTTTAACCAAAGGAAATATATGATCACAAAATGAAACCAATCCACTTGACCAACATGAAAATACATTTTTGAGCTGATTAGGAATAGATATACGCATAACTATTCGGAGTCACAGTAGATGACAGGAGGCATATACAATTGATGAGGAAAAGGATATAGAAATCCCCAGAAGCATTCATCTAGAGCATGCTATTGAAAAGGGCATGTCCATATTCAAATTTGCCAATAGCACTGAAGAAGAAGATATATAGCATATTCGTGCAACCCAAACAGTCTGCCTAGCACCCTGCATTGTCCTTCTGCTTAGGTATCGTCGGATGATTGCTGCTGCTGCTGATTTGATTGTGGCTGTGGCTGTGGCTGCTGCTGCTGATTAACTGTTTGCTGTTGCCACATCTGCTGAGGCACAAAAGGATTTTGCACAAACAGAGACTGATCAACACCAGGTTTACCCATTATCAGTCCAGGAGCAGGAACCTGTGGGGCATGTTGTGGAGACAAATAATAGTAAGGAATGGCATCTGCAGGACCCCCCACTGGCATGGTGCCAGCCCTTGGGATTGAGCCAATCACCTCTTCCTTCAGCTCCTCTCTTGGCACAATATCAACCAAAAAATCAAATATATCTGTCCTTGTGATTGCTGCAGCAATGTCATTCTTCTGCAGAGTTCTTCGTTTATTCTCCTCTGTATGGCTCCATGAGCGCAATGTCAGCTCCAAGATGAACATCTCACAGGCCTTGGAGAACACGACAGGTGCCTCTGCAGATATCATTCTCACATCCTCATCTGCCTTCATGATCTTTTTAATCCTTGCTAACGGCAAGCTGTGATTCTTGAAGTCATTTGTCTGTTCAATTTCATGGTATTGGTTTGCCCAGAACATTTGGAGTTGGTTCTGCAGGCTTTGTTGCTGATGCTGCTGGAGCTGCTGATAAGTTAGTTGATGCTGTGCAAGCTGACTGGGGGTCCCAACAGAATTGGGAGGGTTTGGCCCCATTATCTGGCTAGTTTGATAAGCAGCACCACCATATGACACTTGAGCTGTACCACCAACATTTCCCATGACTGGGAGTTGACCATGCCCTTGCTGTTCCATTCTTGCTACGCAAAATCGCTATAGAATTTTGCCCTTTTCGATGGACTGAGTGGACAAAATTTAGGTCCCTGAGATTGAGTGCAAAAAATTAATGCAGATACTGGAAATAAATACTTTTACCAGATAAACTAGACAAGAAAAGTCAGTCTTCGCTTCATATACAAAGCATTAGTAACAGAAATTAGCTTGCTGAGTTATTTATTTATTTATTTTTGACAGAAAGCTTGCTGAGTTATTGAAGAAAACTTTGAAACCAACTCTTAGGACAACAAATCTGACCTTATCAAAATATTTGACTAAGTTTCTGGATTCAATTACCTCAAGGATTGCCTTGAGGATCTTCAACAAGTAATTTGAAGTTCAATATTTTCTAGTCATGTCAATGTGAACGAAAGTAGCAACCTGAAATTCTTTTCGGTTGCCCATATGTACATTCTTACACCCCCAAGGGATGCTGTTGTTTCTTCTCCTTGTATCAGAAAAATATAATAGCCCCCACGACTCTAGATCTCTTCTAAATTCTGCAAAGAAGCTAATTCATTGCATAAACCTCACAGCTTGAGAAACTCCAATTTGCTATCAAAGAGAGACTGCAGCAATCTCAAGTATGATTTGAAAATCCGTACCTAAAATATCTAATAAAAACAATTTGCTTCTCCATGTATGATCTCATTAACAGTAAACTGCATGCTCCTTCACCATATGTTCTCCTTTAATGCTAAAAATCTAAAACGGATTGGATATCTTTTCATCTCTATTCATCCAAAGAACCGAAAGTCAAATAAAAGGGGAGTGCTTCAATGAGTTACAGCTAGCAGCATCAATACAACCTAGGTCACTACTTTAATGAAAAGCCGCTGCTATTGCCTATTGCATGCAATTATTATCATATGAAGTACCAACAGGTTATCCACATAGGCCACCAAACCCCTTATTATCCACATAGGCCACCAAACCCCTTATAACGAACTGAAATCCGCTGAGTCTGAAAGGGAAATTACCGGTTTCTGGCATTATTCTAAAAAGGAAAAACAAAACCAAAGACAGATAAGTAATCTATAGTTCTACACCTCAAAGCCAGCAAATTTATGTAGAATGATAATTCAAATTTTAGATCGCTTTAATTCTAAGTTTATTGTGTTATCCAGGATCATTAACAGACCATGCTGAATAAACAGATGGGTAGCCTTCCAAGTCCCCTTTGGCCTTGATTCAAGACATTGGCATTCTGTTTTCAATGGATTCCTATGTTATGCACCATCTGAGCCCCTTTTGGCCTTGATTTTTGTACTGGAAAGTAAACATGCTCTTGTTCGCCTGATGGACGGAGGCAGGTTTGTGGGAGCATTCCACACGCGGTCCTTATGCATGAGATACCAAGAGAGAGTTGCACAGCCTCAGAAACCTGAAAGGTGAACTTTGGTCTCTGTGTTAAGCATAGGGCAGAGAGGAACAATGCACAATGCAGCCATTTTGACTATGCTAGACATAAGAAAAATAATCATTTTAACCGATAAAATTGCTATATAAGAAACAACGACAAGAAAAAAATCACTTTTTTTTTTCCCTGGAAAACAAGATGAGGCCGTGCTCTCTACTCAGAAGAGAAGAGAAGAGAAAGGAGAGTTGGATTTCCAGACAGATCGACAGGATAGTCGAATTTTCGAGATCTATTCACATCTACGCCGACGCCGATCCGCGGAAGCAGGAAACGACGATAAAAAACAATCAACCACCGGCACCATGAGACATATAGCAACGTGACGATCAAAGACTGCAGCTTTCTATCGAAATTTTACGCACGAAGATGTTGGAATGAAAAGGAGAGAAAAAAATCGTTGATTTCGGTCATAAAGCTAACCTTTGGCGAGGGAATAGAGAAGAAATGGAGAGAGAGAGTTTGTAACTTTTGTGGGCGATTGCTAGGGATTGCGCTTTTTTTTTTTTTTTTTTTCCTTCTTCCCTTCTTCCAAAAGCTTCGGATCTTCCTGCCTTTGGGCCGTGGGCGACAGAGAGCAGATACTAGAAAGACAGAGAGAGCTTTTAAAGTCGCGAACAGAAAACGAACTAGCCTTTTCCTTTCTCCCGCCCCTAGAACCGGTGGCTCTGGGACCCACTTGGTCGAGAAACGAACTCCCTCCAACTCCGCCGGTTGTTTAAGCCGTGTGGCCCAAGCGTAGGACGTCGATGTAGACGAAATAAAATGCACGACTCGGATTGCCTTCTTTATATCCTATTTTGTTCTTCCTTTTATATTTGAAAAATTATAATCTAATTATAAATTTTACTTAAAAATTAAAAAAATGGTAATAATAAGCTTTAAAATGTATTTATTAAATAACCGAACAAGTTTTTATATTCCAGCAGTCACCTCATTATCAGTTGGGCAACCACACATAAGTGGATGCCAATTAACAGATGAAAATGTGCGGATTTTTCACATCGCAAACCAATCAACGTTCGTGTTTCCGGATCTCTCTTACACAAACGCTCTGCGCAGCCCCTTGGTGCTTCCTAATGGATTATTTGTTTGTTTGTTTTTTTTCCTAGATTGAATTCTTTGGATTTGGATGTTGGAAAATTTTGAATTTGGTTCAATTCTTGAAGCATGATTTCATTTTTTTATACATAAAAATCATATATTTTCTTATTATTATTTATTTAGTTTTAATCTTCTAGTATATTATTTAACATGTATAAAAATAGATACAGTTACGTAAAAGAGGAGTGTCATATAAAACAATTTTATATCAAACACTAATCTTATGGGCTTGGGCTAAATGCCCCAATTAACGTTGGAGTGGAGTAGGGTGTAGCCGGATGGTTGCAGGCTTGCAGCTCATACGCTGCGTCGCTGGCCCTCCTGAAAAAGGGCTTTCCGAATGTAATCAACTGAATGGGCGGATGGCATCTAGACCCATAATTACCAATACCAGGCTGCAGCCTGCATAGCACCATTCACAAAATCTTGGGCCAAATAGGCCCACAATTACAAATCTATAGGTGCTTGAACTCAGGCATTCAATTAGTGTCTTACGATCTTATCAAAATAATAATAATAATATCATTATTATTAATGCCTAACAGACTGTGGAGGTTTAATTTGTATGTAAAGCGTACTAGTCCTTGATTACCATTTCCAAAAAATATATAAAAAAATTAATTAGAGTGCTCGTCAGTTTTGGCCTCGTTGGACTGAGCTGAGCATAGCAGGCATCAGAAATTAACTCTTCAACAGGCCAGCCTACTGCATCCGATCCTCCTTTTCAACTCTCTCATTCTCCATCGGTTTGTGAAGGCTTTTATAATCAGTCCATCCAAATTAATTAGGGCCTGCGTGTTTGCTCATATGTTGATTAATTAAATCAAATTTAGAGCGTTCCATTCTACATATATGGCTACCATCATTTAACCCATATGATATGAGGTGGGGGAAAGTGGTCGATCGGAGTTGAAATATTTTTCAAAACCATCAGTCAAATTTATTATGGGGCTGTTTGGTATATGCAAAAACATGTAAAATCACGTAAAACTTTTCATACGCAGGACTGCATTGTAAAAACCCGTCGTTTCACAATTTTGACTATTGTCCGATAATCATTTTCGGCTACTGAGTTCAGCTTCTCAACCATGCAATCGCCGTCCAATGTATGCCCCGGGCACTAGTGTGGACAATTTGTAACACTGCATTAATTGGCATTAGCACTTAAACCCCACGACAGTAGCAGCGACATTTTGATATGTCGTATGCGGGATCCATGATGCGACAGGTTTTACACAACGAAAAACTGTCACAGGGGTTTTTGCAAATGCCAAACGCACCCTATATATATATAGAGAGAGAGAGAGAGATCTCCGATCCTGTGCAGTCCGTTGTAAAATGGACCCCACACATATTAGATTGTAATGAACTTTATACACTCATTTATCCATATATAAATCATACTTTAGACGGTTTAGATGTTGAAAAAAATCACTTTAAACTTGATATTTATATTAAATTATTTTATTATGTTGATTTTGTACAATTTTAAGATGGAAACTACACACATGGATTTGGATGAAAATTGGTATGCTAATAAAGTGAACAATTCTAAATACAATGGATGGGGTGGATTTTCTATTTATGATCAAGTGAGACCCACATTGCATGGACTGCACGGTGCAGCCGCATACACTGAATTATTTTCCACACACATATATATATATTCCCAGCATGACAAAGAGGGCAATACACGATTATCTTTATAAATGCATTATGCAAGTGCCACCTCCACCTCCACCTCCAGTCATTCACTCATAAAACAGCAGCATATATCATGCAGCAGTAGCTGGAGAAGGAATATATCTGACGTACGAGTTATCATCCCCACAGCTAAAGATTATTGCGGTTATGATCGATGGAGAATGGTAGCCCCTTGCATGCTGACGATATGTACGATGCTTCAAAACTACTTTCCCAGCCGCCTCCACCATAGCTAATACTGCCCCAACCATAATATTCCAATTCAATACTTTGCACATTCCATATTTATATATTCTTTTGTTTTAAGAGTCAAGTGATTTGATTTAACCTTGTTATTTTTTCTCATCTTAATGATTGATAGGAAATTTGCCCTATTAATTATATTTAGTATAATTTTTAACTAGAAGACTCCTTTCCATTTGTAGTGCTCCTTTCACAGCTACGATAGATACTATTGGAATAAATAAAGACTAAAGCTTTAAAATAAAAATAATAGCAAAATATAAAAGAGGGGAGTCACCACTAATCTTTTTGGGAAGATTAGAACACAAATATTGCATTGATGAATAAAGTACCAGTTTACATAAACAGAGACTGAATTACATGCAAATCATATGTTATGGCGCATTAAAAAAATAAATGGGGCATTTTTGATGGGGCTAGAATATGAGCAGCTAGATTGGGGCTTTGGGTATTTTTTGAATTGCTCGGATAGTGAAAACAGGATTTTAACTAGAGAAAGAAAATAGAGATGGAGGAGGAAAGAGGTTGGGCAAGGCGGTCACTTCTCTTCCCCTGGCTCTGATGAAGGCTTATTGTTGTCCCAAAGTACGAATGAGCTCGACTTTTTATAGGCATTTCTGGCCAAAGGAGTTGCTGACATGGCGTATTCTGATTGACATGTAGTGTGGGGTTGTGGCATGTGCTGGATCTTTGGTTGTCTTCCTTGGTTTTTCCTTTTATCCACTGGTTCTTACATGTTAGACATGATTGAGTTCTCTCCTTTACTTCATCTCCAAGCAATGTTGTTTGGTGCTCAAGTAATATTGCTTAGTACCCAAGCAATGAGCTAGATGGTGAGGACACCATTGATTGTGACTTGATGATGTGGACGCATAGTCGTGTGATGGTTAATCCGTGTCGAGATGGACGTAAAGAGCACTACCCAGTGCCCACTGGATGGAGCTTATTACCGAATGTGGCAGGGCTGATGGAGTTGATGGGCAATGCAGCGCATGCTGTCAGCCCGATGAGCGGCTCCAATCATCTGTCGGATGGCCGTGGGAGGAGATCGCAAAAGGCAGCCATGGAAGGGGCTCCGTTTGGGGAAGAGGATGCGTTCGTGGTCTATAGAAGATGGTATGCGCGCAGGTCGTGCCCAGTGATCTGCACCGTTGATCCTTATATGCTGACTATCTAATAATTTTGTAGTGATCTACAAGTGTAACTCTAGCCTAATGATGCCCCTTTAATCAAAACTATAAATATAATTTCAAATGGTGTCATTTCATAAAATAGGCATAAAATTAATTAATACAAGCCAAAAATAGCTCAAAATGGGGTGTTTACACCATCCTACTCAAAAAATCAAAAATATGTATGAGTCGTATTTTACTAAATACATATTGAAATGCTCTAACCTATTATATATACATTAAAATACAACAATATTTTAAAGAATAATTCATAAATGTAATAATGATATTTTCAATTATTTAGATAATGATATAACTTTAAATTAATATTTATTGTCAATCGTCAAATCGTTTTATCATATTGGTTTTATACATTTTAACATAAGACTCATGTAATCATTAAGGTAAGAAAAAATGGATAGTAGTACTACGGAGTACTACGGAGAAGAGGGTAATATATAGAACCAAAAGATCCGTTCTCCAGCAAATCAGATCTCAAATTTCGCGTGGCAGCTGGTTCACTCTCAAGCTAGCTGAATGTACATGTTGCCATTTTAATTACTATGGAATTTATTTGTTATGAAATTCTTCTGGAAATTGGATTGTGCAATTAAGATGATCAGGAATGCACTACTTCAATCAAAGAGACTTATCGTTTGTGAAAGCAACATTTGGCTGCATAACAGCTGCACGATTTTGTGTCAATAAGAAAATAGACGTATTTTCAAATATGATTCAAAATAAAAGAAGGGATACGCACTACTACACGTTCATCTCGGAAAATTCAGCCCGATGCGATTGACCAATATGTGGTGCAGGTGCATCATATATTCCACCCCTTTAAAGTCCAACAGATTAAGACAGGCTGTTGACTGACGGTCCAACAGATTGGCCAATATGCGGTGCGGATCCAACAGATTAAGACAGGCTGTTAACTAACGGTTCGTTGATTCTTATCAATACTATCATAGAGTTTAGGTCTCTATGGGCTATGTACTACTGATTGGTCAGAATATGGATATTTTCTACGCATCCCAGCAGCCATCTTTTCAATCTTAACCATTTGATATTCTACTTTCCCTTTTTATTATATGCATCTATTTTTTTTTTTTCATTTTGAGTGTGTTTGAGAAGTGATAAAAATTTTAATTAAAAATTTTTTGGTATAGAAATTTTAAAATAAAAGAAAATGATATAATAAAATAGAGGTAATCATAAAAAGAAAAAATTAAAATTAAAATATATAAGTTAATTGTACAGGTAGCTAGTTGTGTATAGAAAAATGTGATAAAATAATTAAAAAATTACGGAAAATAAAAAGTTTAGATTTAAAAGATTTTTGGTATAGCCACGTATGCTATTTATATGTATAATTATTTCATCTATTTTGTTTTTGTTCTCCTTGCCCTGTTCATTAGCTCTCCCCAACGATTAGAAAGTGAGCTAATACGTGCTAAGTTTTTACATAAAAGTAGAATAGAATTAAAAATAATTGTAGAAAAATATGATTGTTAAGGGGTTAAAGATGCCAAATTGCGTTCAAAGAAATGGAAAGTATTTTCGTTTTTTTTTTTTTCTTATTCCCAATTGGACATTTATGAGACCATATTTCAGATGTTATTTTATATTTATGAGAACATACAGAATGAATAAAAGTTGAGCTAATACGTACAAATAGAGGGCAGAGGTTGTTATGAAGTAAAGAGATTTTTCTTTGCAGATTACATCTAGATAACCTTTGATTGGCACACGGTTGGCCCCCTCAATCCTACTCGTGTTTCTTTCACGTCACTTCCATCTTATCTCATCCAGGAAGCTTCACGGGTATATGCACAGGTCAATTAGAAATTATGCAGCTTGTAGTAATGGCTGTTGCTGAATTGTGGTGTCTCTTAAAGGAAAGTAAGGTTCATGTAACTTTCTCTAGAATCTGGAGTAATTGACCGACATGTTCCTATTCACATTGAAGTGCATAACAATGGTTCAATGCTTATCATAAGCATGGAGAAGCTTCATACTTACACTTGTTTTTTTAAAATTGTAAATATATATTT
>JAXCLR010000092.1:680557-691291 GCA_035584095.1 Annona squamosa
ACAGGGGTATTTAAGTCATTTTAAATATTCTTAAAATGACTTAAATACCCCTGTATTTAAAAATTCAAAATAAATATCTATACATATCCAAAAATGATAAAATTTGGTTTATAGATTAAATATAACTACATTAACATGTTTATAAAATTATTTTTCAAAAAAAATAAAAAAATATATATTTTTTGACCGGTCGGAAATCACCGGATTTCCGACCGGTCGTAAATGATCAAGTCTCAACATATTATACATGTCCTCTTTTTTAAACCAGGAATAAGCATTTAACTAAAAGAGATGACAGGGCAATGCTCTGGCCTTCCACGAAACCAGGGGACCAACACCATTATAAGCAAAGAGCTCACGGGTTATTGCTTTTGGGTATTGTCTACCATGAAAATTAATAATCATATCTATGTTCAATTAATGAAAGAAAATTACAACAATCTAATTAATAGAAAAATGATGCAGGCATTTATATGCCACGTTTCTTAATACCCTTGCAAATGAAAAGATCTAATTAATATGGTGGGATAGGATAGACGAATCCAAGGAAAAACACTATTCTGAGTTACTTTTGTAAAGATACGTATTTATATATATATATACACACACACACTATATTATTATGCTTTTCCTTAATTTAATTAATTTATGTACTATTATTTTCATTTAGATGACTTTTTAAGTTTATACTCACATAAAATTTTAAACTCATTACTCCTGACTCAATACAAAAATTTATCCCCTCAAAAAAAAAAATTACAACCCAAACCCAATTTAGTTGTGATTTGAGTTTTAAAGATAGTGTTAGAGTTAGGGTTTAAGTTTTTGTAAATAAAATTAGGATTAAGGTTGAAGCAAACCCAAGTTCACCCCTAATATGGTAAGGCTGTCAATAATACTAATACACAAAAATTGGATCCACCTTGGATTAGATTAAAGTTGCCATCCTCAATAATAATTTTACATTTTTAAGTTTGCATTAGCTGAATGGATTTATCAGCAGTGGCTTATTTGGTTTGTTTGATAGAGAGGTCACAGTTGACATTTGGTTATGCTCCATCACAGTTGAAGGTTGTGATTTAGCTAATATACATATGAAAATTTCATACAGACCGAGTCAAGTCATTCAGCCAAGTTAGTGAAAGTGAGCATCCTCAACAATATTTTCATTGATTGTATAGTTAAATTGTATTTTAAGTTTGCATGAGCTGACTGGATTCATCAACAGTGGCTTATTTGGTTTGTTTGATAAGGAGTTTATAGTTGACATTTGGTTATGCCCTACCTCAGTGGAAGGTTGTGATTCAGCCAATATACGTGTTAAAATATCATATAGACCGAGTCAAGCCATTCATCCAAGTCAGTGAAAGTGACCCCTGCAGTTCTACATCTCTACCCTGCAATTTCAACGATCATGAACTTAATTAGTGTGCTTGTGGAAATCTGGTAAAGAAGATTGAATTCAAGAAAGGGGCCATAAACAAGAATAAAGCAAAGCCTTGGTAGCAACTAGCAACCCCGGCAGCGGGTTGATGAGTCTGGCTACAAGTTCTTGCTTCCAGCTCTCCTTCCTCTTTTTATCTTCTTTGCCCGCGTATACTTATTTTCTCCATTTTCCATCCCTTGACGCCTGCTCCAAATGCATTGCAAAATGATATACAGCATCTGCCATTGAAAGAAGGCAAAAAGAAAGGCAAGCTACACTACTTTGCATTCATTTCCATGATAACGCAAACAATACCAAATACAGTATAAATGAGGTGCATTTTCTATCAAAATGAAAGAGATTACAGATAAGAGGAGTCTTGTAGAAGCAAATTAAGCCCTTAAATCATTACCATAAACAAATAATAAAATTACTATTGCATTCAAGAATGAACAAGCAGCAAAAGAACAAAATAACATTCAGAATGTCTCATCGAACGTAGCAACATCAATGCTGCGTGTCATCAGTCAAAACATCCGTTCCTCTTAAGACGATCAAAACAAATTATCTGTTCCTTTGTACAGCCTCTCTCCCCTCTACCCCACCTAGAAAAGCACATAAAAGTGACCCTATCTTTATCCCTTTGAATTTTCTTTTTCATTGCCTTACACTTCTTCGCCTTCTCCTTTCTCCTCTTCTCTTCTATTCGTTTTCTTTCTTCCTTCTTTATCTTCTCTTTCCTGCACAGTCTTTCTTTTCCCGAGCCATAGGCACATGAAAAATAAACCTTGAATGTAACAAGAAGGACCACTAAAGCTTTCAAGGTGGTAGCCATCTCTAGCTCTGTAAGTTCCTTACTCTGCAATTAGCCCGGCCCTTCCGTTGTCTTTATAGCTCCATTCACCTTTCATGAATGCCTCGTTTTATTAATCAAAATGCATTTCAAAATTGTATGAGCTCCTGTAGGTCACATAGGGTTTATCATCAGCATTAGCTAATTTATTGGTTTGTTAGAGGGGTTACACCAAATATTGATCATGCCCAGCTTCAGCTGGTGTGGTTTAGGCCCTCTAGATTTGAATCCAATGCAAACATAGGCCAGCCATTTGTCCTACTCCATCGAAGTAAACATTGGTAGTTATCTATCTCTATCCCTGCAGGCCAGCATTGTAATTAAGCTTCATATTCTATGAATATCCCCATTTCTACCTCTTACGAATGCGCATTCTTGGTTTGTAAAATCATTAAATCCAAAAATAACTTCAGCCTCTGATTTTTTTTCCTTTAAAAATCATGATAATAATTGAAAAAATGTAATTGGTGATTAGTAGCCAATTTTCCCGGTAATTGGTCTTATGTAGGGATTGGTTACCGTTATGCAGATGTTCTAGTGAATACTCAGCAACGAAATTGTAACTAAAGAGTGTGTGTGTGTATGAGATCCATTCCTGTAAAGTGTACTGCACCGTAATTACGATGCATTCCACTGTAAAATGGACCCCACACATATTAGATTGTAATGAAATTTTATATCTATATATAAATTATACTTTAGACGGTTTAGATGTTGAAAAAACCACTTTAAACTTGATATTTACATTAAACTATTTTATTAAGTTGATTTTGTACTATTTTAATATGGGGACTACATACATGTTGGATTTGAATGAAAATTGTTATGCTAATAAAGTGAATAATTTTAAATACAATGGGTGAGTTAGATTTTCTAGTTATGATCAGGTGCGGCCTATAGTGCATGGACTGCACGGATTATTTCCCATATGCAGTCGCATGCACGGATTATTTCCCATATGCATATAAGAACTTTTTCATTACAATAAAGTTTCACCATAATTAACGGTGCATTTGGCCGAAAATGGGCCCCATATATATTTAATTATATTGATACTCTATACAATCATTTATTCACCTATGATTTTTATAGCAAATGATTTATATGTTAAAAAAATAACTTTAAAGTTGTTATTTACATTAAACTATTTTATTATGTTGAATTTTTACCATTTTGAGTCCATACACATATCCAATTGGATGAAAATTGATATAGTAATAAAATATATAATTCTAAATATAATGGGTGAACTATATTATAATTTTATGATTATATTGAAGTAAAGCTGCACTTGAATTTTTTTTTTTCTCTCTTTGTTGCTTTTTAGTGCATTAGAGATGGTCATTTCCATGTCGATATCTTGAGGCAGGCCCAGATGACGTATAACCGGGTGGTCTAGTTTCCTCCAGCCCACCTTAGTCTGTTGTTTGTGGAATTAAGAGCCCATTCGGATTTCGAAATAGTCAATTTCCAGGTTGGATATGATGAAGATGACATGAGGATGTGCGATGAAAAAGTGTTATTATATGTTGAGAATGAAAATATATGTAATGCAAAAAATCGTATTTGAAATAGAAAAAATCAATTATTATTTTTTGAGAATGGCTAAGTATTTTTGAAGGGGAAAAAATGAGAAATTTCGCCTCTTTCGAGATGTGAACAAAATTGAATTTAGATACAAAGGGGTTGTCGTACGGTGGAAAATAAGATAAAATATTAGGGATAAGAAAAATATGATTGTTTTATATTTGAGAAATGATCCAATGGATGCCTAGAAGAAGCGGTCGTTGCTAGGGGGTGTAAGCCGAGAGGTGATTTTTCCGCCTGGGCGAAGTCGTCGTTCCTGTGCCCGCTGCCTGTTCGCTGCATACAGGCCGTGTGGATTGGGCGGGATGAAACTGCGCCGTCGGATGTAAAAGTTGCATTCTGGTCCTTGCGCGCTCAACCGTTTCGCAGATGAAATAATTCAAAAAAGCAAACGATGTACAGGCAAATTGCATCTGACAGCTTTTGCGAGCTATCTCTGATTCTCTCTCTCCGGTTCCCGCGACCTCCACCCATCTCCGGATCTCTCTCCCTCTCCCTCTTCGGCCACGACACTGCTGCCACGACGCTGCGATCTCTCTCCCTCTCCCTCTCCGGCCACTACCCTGCCACGACACCGCCGTCTCTCTCCCTCCCCCTCTCCTTCTCCGGCCACGCATCCAGCAGCCTCACACCTTCCGGCCGTTTGCATCAAATAGGTTACAATAGATTCTGGACATTCATGGAAGAAGTATGGACCAATATATATCAAAGACGACACTTTGAGTGTGATTCAACCAGTTACTTACCAGACCGCAAAGGGGACATTGCGGATGCTTTTACGATCATTTGATGGTATTGTCCGAATCTGTATGTCAGAGTCAAGTGATGGGGGTGTGAACTGGAGTTATGCAAAGCTTACAGAGCTCCCTAATGTAACTGATGCCTAATGTAACTGATGGCATGACATCTGTTCTTTGTGGAAAGACTTCATTTACTTCTTTGTTTTGATTTCAATGAGAGAGATGTCCCTGCTCCAAACATCGATTTACATTATGCTCACTGCTCCCGCAATCTGGAACGATGTGCTATTTGTGGAGATATGGTTCCAAAAAAGCGTGCAGAAGAACATTATTTAGATACCTATGCTCCGGTATGTTTAGCTTATTTTGGACTGTTTATCTAACAGAATTTCTTTGAAAGTGAAAAGCCAGGCCAAACGCCCAATAAAAGAGGATTGCTTCTATTATTTCTATTTCTAAAACGTGTGACAAAACAAGCCAATAGTGAACTAACAGGCATCGAATAACAACTGTTAGATGGTAAGGAATAAAGAATTTCAAGTTGTTCCCAATTGGTTGTGCCCGGTTTGTACGCAAACTTTTCATCTTAATTATTCACCTTAGATTTCTAGCCTTGTAACAGGGATGAGAATAATACTGAAAAGGCTTTTTGAGCAAAATTTATTTCCCTTACCTTGTGTGTGTTTGAAGGGAGCTCTTGATTTTAAGCTATCTTTTTTGTCTTGCTTGATTTACATTAGATTTTGGGATTTGGTGATAGCAATAAGAACAATGAGAATAAACGACTTTGTCATATTTCGAAGTGTTGTTTGACCTTGTCATCTGTCTATACCATGTGATATTGTCAACAAGCTTTGATTGCTCACTGTGTTTCAACTTCTGACAAAGCATAATGTTCCTCCCCGACTGATTACAACATAGAGGCCAATGATATTCAGTAACACAACTATCAACTCTACTCTTCTGCAAATCTCAAAAGGGTCCGAATTGCAAACCCATTCTCAGAATTCTTTTAGTTCCAGAGATTAGCACAGTAAACCAAGTGGATGTATTGAGTATGTAGGGTTGTCTATTTACAACATAATTAGCTAAATTCTGTGTCTCTACTCTAAATGGTATCATCGCAGAACTGCTTGTGCATTGCTAGTTTTATCATTGAATCAGCATGCATTTATGATATATTAGTATTGATATTAGAATAAATGCAAATTCCCTGCACCAGTAAAAGTCACAAAGCCGACAAGGCATGACTCAACATGTGATCGGACGGTGTAAGGGCGCTGGTGTCGTGGCCTGAAGGGAGGGAGAGAGAGAGAGAGAGAGAGAGATGGCGGTGTCGTCGTCGACAGAGAGACGGAGGTCTGCTTGGCGAAGGTGTGAGTGGCCGGAAGGTGTGAGGCCGTTGGGTTTGTGGCCGGAGAGGGAGAGGGAGAGGGAGAGAGAGATCTGGAGATGAGTGGAGGCCGCGGGAAAGGGAGAGGCGGAGATAGCCCGCAGAAGCCGTCAGATGCTATTTGCCTGTACATCATTTGCTTTTTTGAATTATTTCGTCTGCGAAATGGTTGAGCGCACAAGGACCCAAATGCAACTTTTCCATCCGACGGCGCAGTTTCATCCCTCCCAATTCAACGGCCTGTGTGCAGCGTACAGGCAGCGGGCGCAGGAACGGCGACTTCGCCCAGGCGGAAAGAATCACCTCTCGTGTAAGCCGGGCGGATTTTACCCCGCCTGAACCTAGTACTGTATGGTGTGGTCCGGGTCGAGCCCAATACCTAACCCTATCCTACCAATTCTGGTTTGGGTTAAAAAATTAGAATTCAAAAAATTAAAAAATTTTCACACTAGATTTTCAAAAGGTCCAATAAAGAAATTAAGAAAAATATTTTTTGACTTATTTTTTCATGCTTTATTTCTATCATTTTATATCATTTTGTCATTTCAAAAATATTTACTTTACCACTTTTCGCCTCCCCTTTTGCTAGAGGTGCATACTAGGCTAGTTCTACCCAGCTTGCACCAAATACCTATTTTGATCCGATGCATTTAGTTTCGAGTTGAACCTGATATCGAATCTCGTACATCAAATCTGGTTTATGTTGGATAGGGTCTAGGTTGGGTTCAAAAAATAGAGTTGTTTTTTCAAATTAATTCAAAATATAAACTTAAGAATAATTACAGGGAGAACTTTTTAAATAAATTTAAGAATATGAAATTTAAGATAATTATATAAAAAATATTTCGCCAACAAATTTTAAAATAATTATGTGGAGAATTTCTACAATAAATTTAAAATAATAATACAGAGAACATTTTCACAATAAATTTAAAAATGTAAAATTTGAAATAATTATAAGAAGAACATTTCTACAATAATTTAAAAATGTAAATTTTAAAATAATTATATGAAAAAATTATATAATAATTTTAAATTATAAATTTTAAAATAATTATATTGAGAACATACTACAATAAATTTAAAAATAATTTTATTTTAGAATATTTCTATAATAAATTTAAAATAATCGTATAGGGAATATTTGTATAATAAATTTTAAAATAATTATACAGAGAAAATTTTTACAATAAATTTAAAAATGGCGATAGTGATGATGGTCGTGTTATTATTACTTTCCATGTATACACCCGATATTAATTTTGACCTTATATGTTCCAATTTGGATATTAATTTTGACCTTATATGTTCCAATTTGGTTGAATTTAATATTAAACTGTCTCGTTAATTTATGTCCAAGTCTGTATAGGGTTAAAAATATAGTCATGCTTGTTTTATTTATTTTTTATGTGATGGATCATATGATGTGAATGTTCCAACTCTTACACGTCATTTTTCGATTTTTACAATAAATTTTAAAATGGAAATAATGATGATGGTCCTATTATTATTGCCACATGTATACATGATATTAATTTTGACCTTATATATTTCTGGTTGAATTTGATATTAAACCGTCTCATTAATTTATGTTAAGGTCTGTAAATAGAGTTATTCTTGTTTATTTATTTTTTATGTGACGAATCATAAGATGTGAATGGTCCACTCTTACATGTCATTTTTCAATTTTTACAATAAATTTAAAAATAGCAGTAATGATGATGGTCCTATTATTATTGCCATATATTCCCGATATTAATTTTGACCTTATATATTCTAATTTTGTTTGAATTTAATATTAAACTGTCTCATTAATTTATGTCTAGGTCTATATAGAGTTAAAATAGAGTTATTCTTATTTTATTTACTTTTTATGTGATGGATCATAAGATGTGAGTGCTCCAACTCTTGCATGTCATTTGGATTAAAAAATGTTCTTTTAAAGCAAATGAAAAAATATATCCATTTTAGTAACTTTTTAGGAAAGACGGACGTAAAGAGCATTTGTGGCCTTCAAGAAAAAAATATAGGTCTATTTTAATTATTTTCACAAAGAAATATGAAATAAATAGCATTTAGTTTTATATTTTAAAGTCTTCCATATCTACATTACAAATATGTAAATAAACTTTGAAAATAAATATATATATCCCATAAGATTTCCTATTCTTATTTTTTGGAATTTCAAATGAGTACATATTGGTGAATATTATTATTCATGAAGATTTTAAGGAACAAATTATTTATTTTAATATGGTACTAAAAATCATTTTAATCAAATTCTCAGATAAATTATGCTTAGTTAAAAACATATATAATTATGCAGAAATTGTAAAAAAAAATGCATAGATTCGTTTTTAAATGCATTAGAATATAATAATAATAATTTGAGGAATCATTTATCCACATAGGAATAATATTTTACACAATTTAGAAATTAAATATATGAAATTAAAACTGACATACAAATTAAATTATTTTATTACATTGATTTTACATATTTTTAAATGACCCATGAATATTTTTTATTTAGATGAAACTTGATTTCTTACTTAATGAAATAATTCTAGACTCAATTGGTAAACTAGATTTTTTTTAAAGAAGTGTTGGTCATTCTTATTAAAATAATTTGGATTTTCATATCTTTTAAAGTTATTTTATACCATAACAAATACATTTCTTGTAAAAAAAAAATCATCTTGAATGGTCTAAAGATGGCCGGTTTTTTAAGGGATGATCCTGGTTACCCGAACCCAGTACTAATCAATTCCGGATCGGGTCGAACCCGGTACTAATAGACAAAAGGTACTTTTACAAAGATTCGTGAAACCGGATTTTTTTAGATGCCCGACCAGGCCGGGTAGTGAAAACTAGCCTAGCATGCACCCCTAGTTGTTTAACAGTGAGAAATAACATCAGGAATTTAAATATATATATATATATTTGTTGTATATTGAAAAGTAAAAAAATTTATGAAAAATGAGAAAAAGAATATTAAAAATGGCGTAAGATTTAATAAAAAAAATTGTTCTATTCCATCCAATGGATTGGTCATCGACAGGCCCTAAAAGGAAAATGGAGACAGAGAGACAATGTTGGCAAGATAACATAATCTGCGAAATATACAATAAATAATATCAACACCGATAAGGAATGATGATTAAAATATAGGTATTTGAAAAAAGAAATTAAACCTATGATGTTAATTATTGAGAGTATATTATGCAACCTCCTCCATGTTTTCGTTGCCAAACTAAAAAATAAAAATTGCTTTATGAAATGCTGATGCACATGGTCCAACCTTGTTGCATGCAAGATCCTCCCACCTTTTGCTTTTGTCGAGATTGCGCTAAAAATATGGACTTAAAGACACTTTCATACTCCAATAATAAAAAAAAAAATGATATTATCATACTTGCTGTTTGTTCCTCATGTCCATGTGTGAAAACTCTGCCATCATCGATTCACATGAAGCAATCATGCTTGCATGCAATTAGTGACATGACATCTAGTCTGGATAGCACCAGCTATTCATTGTCTTCAACCATTTATATACCGTAATATTGGTGCTTGACTGGAAGGCGAATTTTGGTGTAATTTTTGGATAGAATGGGACGGAGGAGAGGAAGGTAATATTTTAAAAATTATGTAAATAATAAAAAATGATAAATGTAAAGTTGAAATAAATAAAACAGTTGTAAAAAATTGGTCAGATTAAAGAAATGAAGTTAAAAGAAATAAAGGGATGAAGTTAGAAAAAAAAAAAGGGCAGAGTCAGAAACAATAAAGTTGTTAAATAGTTATATCAGTTAATGCGTGGAAGAGAAAAAAAAAAAAAAAAAACAACGAAATGGATCACCAAAGGTGCCGGTTGTATCATACTAGCGTCTACAGATAGGCCAAATAAGCCAATATTGCAAATAGTCAAGTATCATGTGGTCACTGATGGATGATCCAGACCGTTGATCCCATTCGAAAGGGGAGGGGGAAATCTCCCCAATATCTTTCCTTTTGGAAGATTTCGTCCATCTCATCCATGATTGATTTCGGGATGGCTGCTGCAATGCTGTGTATGATTCATGTCCAAAATTCAGGAAGACGGGTAATTTCTCCCCACCCGCATCATGCGCACGATCACATCCCAATCCCATGCCCACAACCAGAAATGGACAAAAATTGGAATGCCTGCCCTCCCAACTTGTTCCTTGTCGCCACATGCTCAAGCAGAGCATCGACAAACAGCTGTATGCATTCGTGGGGCCCACCACGCTGTGCACGTCAACTCCTAACCGTCCATCCCGTTTGCATATTTGATGATTGGTAAGAAATTGATATTTTCCAGCTAAGCAACGCTTTGGACTACTTGAAAGATTTATGAGTGGTAAGTTAGATTTTTCTCAGCGGCCACCCAAGTTGGCCTCCTGCGCTCATGCAAGCACTGACACACGTGCCAACCACGAAAATAGGAGTAAGATTAGAAACAATTAATCAAAGGTGATTTATGCCCAAACTAATCAAAGGATTAAGAAAATATTGGGAGCCCTCTTTTAATTTTTTTTTAATTTTTCGGAATACACATGCAAGCACAAGCTTAAATTTCTCAAATATGCTTTTTTTTTTTCAAAAAAAAAAAAAAAAAGAAAGATCCCGGGCTTGAAGGATCCCAATCTTACGCTCCCGTGAGAATGCAGCCTCCGTGCTCTCGGGGTCGCGCTGCCGTTGGATTCGTCGCGGG
>JAXCLR010000092.1:693995-732136 GCA_035584095.1 Annona squamosa
TGTCTAAATTTTTGAAGCATATGATGAATATGTTCTGCTTTCTTTACAGAGTGTGCTGGGAATTATACTTGGAGGTGGAGCTGGAACCCGCCTGTACCCACTCACAAAAAAGAGAGCAAAGCCTGCTGTTCCCCTAGGAGCTAACTATAGGCTGATTGATATTCCTGTTAGCAATTGCTTGAACAGCAATATATCAAAGATTTATGTTCTAACCCAATTCAATTCTGCTTCTCTTAATCGCCACCTTTCCCGGGCGTATGGGAGTAACATGAGTGGATACAAGAATGAAGGGTTCGTTGAAGTTCTTGCTGCTCAGCAGAGCCCTGAGAATCCAAATTGGTTCCAGGTAATGACACGCTACAGGCTTGGCGATACCAAGTTTATTGTTCATTACTTTTTCTATTTGCAACATTCTTTATAGAATTGGCAGTCTTTGGCTGATGGCCTTTACTGAATGAATTCCCTGTGCATATAACAGGGAACGGCTGATGCTGTAAGGCAGTATCTATGGCTGTTTGAAGAACATAATGTTATGGAATTCCTGGTTCTTGCTGGTGATCATTTGTACCGTATGGATTATGAGAGGTTCATTCAGGCACACAGAGAAACTGATGCTGATATCACAGTTGCTGCACTGCCAATGGATGAAAAGCGTGCAACTGCGTTTGGTCTTATGAAGATTGATGAAGAAGGACGGATTATTGAATTTGCCGAAAAACCCAAAGGTGAACAGCTGAAGGCAATGAAGGTAGACACATTCTGGATAGTTTTTCCTATTAATATGCCTTTTAGGGAATCATGCTTGCAGTGAATGAATTTCCATTGACAGTATGTTTCTTTATGCTTTCTTCATTATTCGGAGCTGATGCCAATTGACTATGGTCGTTGGTTAGCTGTTCATCCCACTGTTATACAAATGCCTGTTCGTATTCTCATACCTTCCTTGTGTCATATATTAATTCAGGTTGACACTACTATTCTGGGCCTAGACGATGAGAGAGCCAAAGAGATGCCTTACATTGCAAGTATGGGTATTTATGTTGTTAGTAAAGATGTGATGTTGAAGTTGCTTCGAGAAAAGTTCCCTGGAGCCAACGATTTTGGTAGTGAAGTTATACCTGGTGCAACTTCAATTGGATTGCGGGTATGTCCAGTCCTATTCCATGTGATTTCATATTATGGCATACCTCAGCATCAGGTTTTCTCATTAATTTTCAGTTGATTGGATGTTTCAATGGCATAGTACCAGATTGGTAACCATGCATCTATTAATGATGCTAATACATCTTTCTAAAAATCTCAGCAGCCTTCAATTGTGTAATGCGTATGGGAAGCCAAAGTAGTTGATCTCCATCTTCAAACTCATTATTTATAATAGGCAGCACCATTTGTGAATAGTGACTATTATGTGAAGATATTCAGAGAGTAGAGATCCCCAAAACTGCTAGATATGATGAACACATTGAACTTGTGAAATTGTTCTCTTGGGCCTGGACCGGGGCCTAAAATCAATGACATGAATTAGTAAAGCTTTACTCCATCTTCAGCTTTAAATATATTCTGTGATGTGAACTAAGAATGTGTTGGTAAGCCCACAATAGTAACTGATTGGTTCAGTAGTGGTCCCCGCCAAACCAATTGACCAGACCCCAGCTGTAAAATTCCAACCTAGTAAGGTTTGACTTATTTTTGCTTCAATGATCTATCTTCTTTTAACTTGCTTCAGATGATCAACGAACCCAGCTTTAACTTGTTTGTTCTTGCTAGTTCATGATGTTTCGATCTGTCTGTTGATTATAGGTGCAAGCATATCTGTATGATGGCTATTGGGAGGATATTGGTACAATTGAGGCTTTCTATAATGCAAACTTGGGAATCACCAAAAAGCCAGTGCCAGATTTTAGGTAATTATTTTTCTTGGGCAACCAAGTTTAAGATCTCTCTCTCTTTGACAAAAGTGTTCAACCATCTTCATCGAATCTTAATGGGATGTGACTCATGTTTACAGCTTCTATGATCGTTCTTCTCCAATATATACGCAACCACGTTACTTACCGCCTTCCAAAATGCTTGATGCTGATGTTACAGACAGTGTTATTGGAGAGGGTTGTGTCATCAAGGTAGTTATTCATAACAAGATTCTGTTGTCACTGTTATATCAGATCAATTTTAACACACTTTACTACATTCTCTTCATATCTTATACATCAAATATTTTTATAGTGTTTGTTCTGATCTGGCTTTTCCTTGCCGTGAAAGGCCCATATTTCAGTCAGCCTTAACATTATGAGGCCTGAAACATGCCATGTTCCTATATCTGGGTTCTCTGATGACAGCTGTACTTGCTACTATTTTTCCCTTGTTGATGCTAAAATGCTGCTGTTGCTGTTATTCTTTGGTTGCAGAACTGCAAAATCCATCATTCCGTTGTTGGACTTCGCTCCTGCATTTCTGAAGGTGCTATAATTGAGGACACATTATTGATGGGGGCTGATTATTATGAGGTAATGTTTTTGAGTCCTGGTTGAGTAGAAGATGTAATCCCTTTCTCTGTCATTGCCTTCTGAGAATCGAAGTTCATGGGTTGACCACTAATGTCTAGTTTTGCCCATCAGACTGATGCTGACAGGAGGTTTCTAGCTGCAAAAGGCAGTGTTCCTATTGGTATTGGAAGGAATTCTCACATCAAAAGGGCAATTATCGACAAGAACGCTAGAATTGGAGATGATGTGAAGGTTTGATCTTCCTTTCCCCTTTTTATGTTGGGTTTTATCCTTCTATCTCTATTTTCTTTCCTTCTTATCTTCTTGTTTTCCTTCTGTTCTTTTCTTCTCTGATTGCATGTGAAACAAGTTGTTCTAATTTTGTAAACATCTTGGGAGAACAAAATATAGTAGTAAGTAATCTATCATGTTAATCCTCACTATAGTAGAGGTAATGCTGATGCCTTGTTAGTTTCTTTGGCTGTTCTCAAGTCATGGATTTTTAATTTTTACAGCCTGCAAATGGGAAGGGTTGAGGCTTAGTTAAAAAAGGAACCAATCCCTTATTATTATTATTTTTTTCCTGATAGGGAAAAAGGAACCAATCCTAGGGGTCGCTAATAGCATGTACTTGAGCTACTGCCCCAGTTGGCTTGAGTAAATGATATGTTTTATGATTGTGGCAAATAGAAGACTGGCTTGTTGGAATTTCAATGCGTGCGTCCTCATTTGAGCTGATTATGGATACAGATCATCAACCAAGACAACGTCCAGGAAGCAGCAAGGGAAACAGATGGATACTTTATCAAGAGCGGCATCGTCACAGTAATCAAAGATGCATTGATACCATGCGGAACCATCATATAAAGCAGGGAGTGCATTGCCTTTTTCCAAGTGGTAGAATAATGCACTCTTCACGTAAATTTATGCTTGTCACGGGTAATGCTCAGATGTATATTTTTCTTTTGCTTTTTTTCTTTTTTTTTTTCTTCTTTTTTGGCTGTTGGCCCTCCTAGCCGAGGGAGAGAGGATTATGAAGATGAATTACAGGCGTTCAAAAAAGTGCTACTCTTCTGCTGTAAAGATGTTTTTTTTTGCCTTTTAATATCTCCGCCTTGTGAATCGTCTCTTCCATCTGGTGCTGCTGTGGTGAAATACACGAGAATTCTCATCTTACAGCTCTAGTGAAGAATTCTTGGTCAATAAACTCAGTTACAGCTCTAGTGAAGAATTGTGTCAATAAACTCAGTTTGTACGATTTAGAAAAACTAGAAGCAATAATAATCACATTCCAGCTACATATCCGAAAAATTGTCTCGGCAAAAGAGATCTTGCTGTCCTTTGATTGAGCTCGAAATTATGTCGATTTTTTTTTTTTTTTTTAAAAAGAAAATTTAACAAACCTATGACCACCCCCCCCCCTCAGGCAAAAGCCATTTAAAGTTAAGAAGTTCAGATGCTGGAACTGATTTGTTGTCGGCGAGAATTTCTTGCTAGTTTGAGAAATCTAGTGTAAAGACCAAGTGGAGGAGTAAGGTGTCAAATTGGGGTGTCTGTTAAGGCATATGCGATTACCGAGTTCGGAATGCTTCCTCCGGAGCTTACGCGTGGTCGAATCCCACTCCCACCCCATGTGCGCCAGCCACGTCTTCCAAATTCTATAAGATATTCCTTTGAACTTAAACATGTGCAAGCAATTTCGTCTCTCTTTGCCTATGTTGCCTTGGGGAGGGATTAGGCGTGGTCAGGTCCTACCCCATCTGCCGCAGCCGCGTCTCCCAAATTCTATTCCCTTCAGCCATGTTATTTTGAGCCTAAACATACGCAATTTTTGAGGGGATGTGTGGGCATGGGTGCCTCGAAGCTAACTGTACTCGGATGTATTAAATCATCTATTGTATCATTTTATAAAATAAACTCTATTATAAAGTAGTAAATTTTGTAAAATGAAACTAATAATGGTTGTCCGTGCAGTGATATACAAAAAAGAAAGTGTCAATTTTTCCTGAAATGCAAAACGTGTCCCCCTAAGTTAGAAGGTGTTCTCTTTCCTAATTTAGTTGAAAATGATAATTAGAGGTCTATTTAGTATTTACAAATTCCAGAAGCGCATTCACAAGATACAAAACCCCACTGGTGTTCAAAACTTTTTATTGAGCAAAGAATGTAAGTATCAAGTCGACGACTAAAGAAAGTCCTCCCCAAGTCGTCCCGATAGGCGACCCCTGTCGCGCTCGGAATCGGGTGGAGGTGGAGAGCTTCTCCGGCGTCGCTTGTAGCCAACTTTGAGAAGAGCTGGGTCTGAGGTGGAAGTAGAATCACAGGTGCGTGGCAAGACAACACTGAGGGCGCTTTAACGTGGTGGAACAGAGTGGGGATGATGAATTCGAGTGTGGAAGACCTTCTTGGCACCGAGCTCAAAACTGTGGCGATTTCAAGCAGTGCTATCAAAAAAATCAACCCGGCTGAGGCAGCTGCAATCCTCTGCTCTATTTGGGTGTCTAAATCTTACAACCGAGAATACTTCAAGGCAGTGATGAGGAGACTGTGGCGGACGAGAGGGACTTTCTATTTCACAGAAATCGGGGAAAATATGTACAGGATATCTTTCTCCGACCAGAGTGATAAGGAAAGGGTTATGGCCGGACATCCATGGCTATTTGAGAGAAACTTAGTTCTACATGAGGATCCAGTGGAGAAGATAGATACCACACTGATGGTGCTCGTCAAAACACCCTATGGGTGCATGTTGCGAGGACTCCATATCTGATTGACAAACAACATTTGGGACAATGCATTGGCAAATCTTTTGAAGAGTTGCAAGAAATTTTGGCCACAGACTCAAAGCTTAAGCTGAAAGTCATGGTGGATTATAGAGAACCTCTAAGGAGAGGGCTATTTATCCAAGTTGAATCCCAGCAAAGGCAATGGATTAGCTTCCAATATGACAAGCTACCGGTTTTCTGCTTCTTTTGTGGCATTATGGGTCATGGGCATAAAGATTTCCCCACAAAAAATCAACAAGTATCAAAGGCAGATATGAAGTATGGAAGTTGTCTGAGGACAGGCACAAAACCTATGAGGCTACAGATGAAAGCTAATCAAGGCAATCGGGTGGAGCCACGACGTTATATGGGCGACCAGTCTAAAACCAATCACACCTTAGTTGGAATTGCTGGGAACCATCATGCTGAAACAGATGGGGGGAAGCTCCCTTGGAGCGCCAGGCCAACAGCAGCAACAACGAAAGCAGTGGGTCGCTCCAACCCATAACTGTGTCCAGCTCTGTGGACTTTTGTAATTCTGTGGAGGGGATGGACGCCCATCAGGAAGGCTATCGAATGCATCAAATAGCCAATGCAATTGGAAGACACATGGAATCAAGTTCTGATGGCGTCTACTCCCACGTGGTCCCCCCTTCTGACGCACTGATTACTACATTAAGCAGAGGGCACGAAATGCGTGATCTCAGTCATTTCCCACTTGCATCAAACGGCCTATGCAAAATGAGGAAACATGTGTTGCAAATCCAAATCAAGAGGGGGAGGAGTCTCGTCTGTGCGCTATATGCTCGCCGCACTCTAGCGATGACAGGGAAAGTCTGGTTCATATGGATCACAAGCCGCCTATTAGAGATAGAGTGGGAGACAAAACATCCCACACTACACATGAGGGACGATCTAGTGAGGAACTTCTGAAGGAGAACTACCAAGATATTCAACAGTGTTATGGGGATGTGATGCTATTAAGACCCAAAGGAAGATCAAAAAGGGTGGCAAGGGGGATGGACGTTGATAGTAGGCTTCGGTTTGATAGGAGGCTAATGGTGGAGCATAACAAGAGGGGGCAAATAGGAGACATCGAGGAGCAACACTACTCCCATAAGCATTTGAAGATGGTGGTGGTTAGTTGTGATGAGAAGGTGGAGGCTGAGGGACGACCTCGGCCCCACCTCACCTAACATGGTGCTCATAGAATGGAATTGTCGTGGGCTTGGGAACCCACAGGCAATTCGATGTTTTCTTGACTTGGTCAGAAAACAAGATCCTATTCTAATCTTTCTTAGTAAAACAAAACGCTCAGCAAAAGAGATGGACGAGATTAGATGAAGGCTGAAATATGATTGTTGTTTTGCAGTGGAGCCGGTAGCAAGAAGGGGTGGGTTGGCACTCCTATGGAATAATGATCACCCAGCAAACATCCAAAGCTTCTCCACTCACCATATTGATGCAGGTTTTTTGGGATGGCGCTTCACAGGATTTTATGGCCTTCCAGAAATACACTGTCGTTATCAAAGTTGGCACACTTTAGATCAGTTGAATGGTGTGGCTAACACCCCATGGCTTGTAATGGGAGATTTTAATGAGGTTATGGGCCATACCGAATATCTCAGTTAGAGGACTCGTTCCCAAACACAAATGGACTTATTTTGCAACGCTATGGATGGCTACAATTTGATGGATTTAGGACATGTGGGTCAGATTATGACTTGGAGAAACAATTGAGGGGACCACAACGTGTGGAAGCACGTTTGGACAAGGGACTGGCTGGGTAACACTTTTTCCTTTTGTAAAGATTTTCCATTTATCTGTGGCTACCTCAGACCACTGCCTATAATGATGCTATTGGATATAAAGAGAAGCAAAAGACAGCCACCTAGGGAATTCAGATATGAACTTTTCTGGGCAAGTGGTATGGAGGCGCAAAGGATTGTCAACCAAGTATGGGCTTCAAAACCAAATGCCAAATTGTCAACTACTGACCTACTCGAATGGAAGATCAAGGCTTGTGGCACAACTTTATCTAGGCAGAATTGGAAGAGAAGGGGCAATCTAAGACAGGCTATTGAAAGAAAACAGGGGGAGCTTGAATCCTTCATGCTCCAGGGGCCTTCTGATCAAAGGGATGAGGCTATACAGGGGATAAAATCACAGATAAATATCCTTTTAGATGACGAGGAGTAATTATGGAGACTACGAGCTAAGACCCATTGGCTACATGAAGGGGATAAAAATACGGATTTCTTTCATTGTATTGCCTCGAACCATAGACAGTCAAATTCCATCAATGCACTAAAAGACCTAAACAGACAGTGGGTTCGCGATCAAGATAAAATGCAAGATCTTGCGATGGCACATTTCTCGACAGTTTCTCCTCTTTGGGGCCAACGGATGTTTCTTGGGTAAAAGATCTCATCACTAGAAGGATATCCAACCAGCAAAGGCAGACCCTCATTAAGACACTTATTTTTGATGAAGTTGCAAAAGTTGTTAAAGCCATGTGCCCAACTAAGGCCCCTAGGCCAAACGGGATGTCAGCTGAATTTTTCTAACAGCATTGGCAAATGGTAGGTCAGGAGGTGTACCTTTGGTGCAAAAAGTTCATGGAGGAGACGGACCCCACACGAAAGGCTAACCACATTCGAGCTTTCAACTCCACTACCTTTGTTTTGATCCCAAAAATGGTTGAGGCCTAAACTATTACTCATTTTTGCCTTATTAGCCTATGCAATGTTGCCTACAAGATTTTGGCAAAGGTTCTGGCAAATAGACTCAAATTATAACATCAGGACGTCATTAGTGAGCAACAAAGTGTGTTTGTCCCAAGACGGCTTATTACAGATAACATGTTGGTGGCATATGAGGCTATCCACTCTCTTCGTCGGAGAAGGGGAGGGAAAAGGCAGGAGATAACTATAAAGCTGGATATATCAAAAGCTTATGATCGGGTAGATTGGACTTTCCTCCAACACATTATGGAAGCGATGAATTTCTGTCAGGGTTGGATTAACTGGATAATTAGCTGTATTACAACTGTGACATACTGTGTAAATCTAAATGGTTTCAAAATATAGTGTTTCGAACCTTAAAGGGGTTTAAGGCAAGGAGACCCGTTATCACCCTACCTCTTTATTTTGTGTGTTGAGGGATTTTCTGGCCTATTTGCAAATGGGGCTGCCCGGGCATCCATTCATGGTATCAAGATCAATCCTCATGGGCCGACACTCACTCATTTACTTTTTACGGATGATGCTCTCATCTTTCTTCAAGTCACGAGCTAGGATGTCAAAAATTTCATGACTCTCCTTCAAAAATACTCGGCGTCATCGGGGCAGGTGATGAATGTTGACAGGATATCTATTTTCTTCAACTCTAATATGGGAAGTAGTACCCGGGGGGAGATAAATGCTCTTCTAGAATCTACAGGCCACGAGTTCCATCACTACCTTGGTCTCCCAACTTGGTCGGGAAGGTCAAAGACAAGAATTTTTAAGGGCCTCGAAGCGTGCACATGGAAAAAAATTCAAGGATGGAAGGGTAAACTTTTATCCTGGGGTAGAAAAGATATTTTAATTAAAGCAGTTGCCCAAGCAATCCTGACATACACGATGAGCATTTTTCTCCTTCCCAAATCTTTATGTCACGATCTCAATGGACTGCTAAGAAAGTTCTGGTAAGGTGAACAGGGAAACAAATACAAAATGAGTTGGGTTGCCTGAAGAGATGTGCAAGTCAAAGGTATTGGGTGGGCTTGGGTTTCAAGACATATACACTTTCAATTATGCCCTCCTTGCAAAACAAGTGTCGTGGCTATCAACCACCACCAACTCTTTGTGTCATAAGGTTCTAAAAGTCAGATACTTCCTGCATGATGATATACGGAGTTGTAATGTGAAAGCCTTAGGCCCGTTCACATGGAGGAGCATCCCAAAGGCAAGAGACGTAATTCAACACGGATGTAAATGGAGGATTGGCAATGGTATGTGGGTACAATTTTTTGGGGACGTTTGGCTTGATTCCGCAGTGACAAAGGTGGGCCCTCTCCCGGCATCAATCCTGGACAATGTTAAAGTATCCCATTTTATTAATCGAGAGGCCAAGTTGTGAATTAAAGAGCGCATTGTGGCAGCGATGGGGGAAATCGGGTGGCAGTAAATAAATCTTATCCTCCTCTCTCAAAATGATGAAGATGATTGCATCTTTTGAATGCATGAACCGCATTGTGCTTGCTCTGTTAAATCAGCTTATAGGCTTCTCACTTCAACACAAGATCACTCCTCTCACTCTCCCTTCTATAAGGCTCTTCGGAGGACTAAACTCCTAAGCAAAGTCCTAATTTTTGGATGGAGGCTTTTCAAGGATGCTCTTCTGACTTTGCAGAACTTGAGGAACAGGAGAATTGAGGTGGATCCTAGGTGCTTTTTCCGCATGAATGGGGTTGAGGATGTTAATCATATCTTTTTGGAGTGTGAGCTCACTAAGGGGATCTATTTGAATTTCGCAAAACTAACCATTACTTGGACCACTAGATATTTTGGAATTTCTAGCCTTAAGAAACAAGATTGACAATCTTGCCCTCTTCATTGTGTGCTGTTGGAGGGTTTGGTACATGAGGAATATGCTAAGGGAAGAAGGGGTTCGACTTGCTTTTTCAAAAACTCTTGATTTGAGCGAGGATTTCCTGGAGCAACATAGAAGAGCTAAAGTCCTCATCCAACATGGCGTGATGGATTGGCCACTAGTTCCTAGATGGACAACACCACCGGATGGCACTTTCAAAATGAATATGGATGCTCGAAAACATTGTGCCAACCAAGCTATGGGTTTTGTAGCTGTTATCAGAGATTCTCGGGGTTCCTTCTTTGCTGCAAGTGGATGGAGAAGGGGTGTTGTTACGGAACCCCTGCTTATGGAGGCAACTATTTTTTTTTAGGAGCTAAATGGGCGCGCTAGCTTATGTTGGATCATGTACAGATAGAATCGGACTCGCTCCTTCTCGTTAACTATCTATCCCGTGACGAACTTATTTCTTCACCGGTTGGTTTTGTGGTTGAGGAGATAAAATCTATCCTATCATATGCTAATCTCATTTCTGTTCACCATGTTTTAAGGCAAGGGAATAGGGTTGCACATGCTTGGGCAAATTTTGTTTCTATGTCTTTTTTGGATTATCAAATTTAGTGGGGTAACCCCCCCAAGCTATACAAGTGAAAATTTGTACAGATAATTTTTTGGCAATGAATTGCTTGGATCACTCCATCTCTTCCCCTTTCACATTACAAAGGAGTCAGGATAGGGTGTTTCCTTTCTATAAAAAAAAAGAAAAAGAATGTAAGTATCATCTTAGTAAATTTTTTGATAGGACTTAACATTAAATCACCTAAAAGTAAATATTTTCAACCTTTTAAAATTACTATTTAAGTGATCTAATTTTATAATGGCTATATTTTTACCTAAAAGAAGATTTTATGAATTCATCTGTTGTAGTATAAAATAAAGGGTTCCCTTGGACGGGCGCATATGAACCACAATCTCGCCAAGAACTTGTGGAAAAACATACACTGTGAAAACTTCCCTTGTACTCACAGTATTTAGCCACTATTTCCTTGTACTCACAATATTTAGCCACTATTTCTTTCATACCCACAACATTTCAAAAATTTCTCTAATAATCATAACATTTCACTCATAATTTCACAAACACCCATGTGGTTATAGTGTCAACCCAAACTAATGTCTACTGCATGTAAAAAATGTCAATTTTACCCCACACCATTGTGTAAACAAAGATAAAATAAATAGTTGTTCTATTTTTATTATAATTTGAACAAACATACATCAGATTTGTTGTACAAAAATATATAGTAGGAATTCTGTTTAGAATATTTTTTAATAAATGGTGCAAGCGCAAAATTGACATGTCTACATGCCGTTGATGTCATTTTTGGTTGAGATTGACAGCATGTGCATATGGAGAGAATTAAGGATGAAAATGTTGTGTTAGGAAAATTTCTGAAATATTATAGATATGAAAGGAATAATGGCTAAATATCGTGAGCATGAAATTTCAAAAAATATATCGTGAGTACGAGGAAAATTTTCTCAAAAAAATATTAAAGAAGAAGAAAGAAAGAGAGAACACTGAATCATTACATTCTGGAAAGTGAGAACTATGAATCGCTACATTCTCAACCCAAAAATGTACAGTACAACCAACTGCATACATGCGGAGATACCAAACAAGGATTCCATAGAGATGATGGAAGAATAAAATGAATAAGGACAACAAGGAACATGCACTTATTTGTAGGCACATTGGACAGAACCAAATCCAACGAAACCCATCCTCCAGCAAAAGAGCAGAAAGGGTCACAAAACAAGCAATGCAAGCCTGTGCCAGAAGAAAATTGGAAGGCTGCTACTACTGAAAACCCTAACATCTCTACCTAAGGATTGATGTTGCAATCCTGTAAATATGGTTGATCATAGTCAATGAATCTTGTCCAGTAGCTTCGATACTTTGGTATGCTTATCTCAAGCCAGGGTTTCATGTTCCCATTATAGTGTATGACAGCAGCCTGCTCGATTTGCTTCTGATCAACATTCGGGTTGTAACCAAGCCCCAATACATGCCATGTCCGGTCCAATGGGAAGGTCTGCTTCCAGAATGTTATAAGACCAGGAGGCAAAGTTCCCAACCTCCATAGCCGTCTGTCCTGATTCTGCACACAGAATGAAGCACATAATGGTTAGCCAATTTCACTGTAAAAGGAGAAAGAGTCATAGCCATCTGTCCTGATTCAGCACAGAGAATGAAGAACAAAATGGTTAGCCAACTTCACTGTAAAAGGAGAATAAAGGGTCCTCTCAGTGCCCCAAATAATTGTATTCAAATAAAAATGTGAATGAAATAAAGAAAAGAAAAACTGAATTGCTCATTTTATCTTGCCCTAGCATGGGCAATATCATGCACAATCAGCAGTAATGCCCTTTCTGCTATTGCGGTTCACAAAAAAAAAAAAAAAAACAAAAGAGCCAACAGGATCTTCAGAAGACAAGATTTAGTTGTTCCAGACAACATTGGATTTGACTGTTTCATAATAGGCTTAATCCACAATAGCACCCTAATCACATCCACTTCAAGATCTTATGCACACAGAGTTCACGTCGACCATAAATAGATATTGGTACTTGGAACTGGATCCTTGCTTACTCATAACAACAAAGCTAGTCTTATAGGTTCTGGGATAATGTAGATCGGATATTGGGAATTAGAACTAGATCCTGTGTACCAGGATAGAAGAATATGGCGTTTAATGACTAAAGATCATTTCAAATAAATAATCAATAGACAAGTTGTTGAAAAGCAATAATATAACTCTTCTCTAGCAATATGATCTCTTACCAGTCGCTGCCATCTGTGGTAGACCTCTGTTATATTCTGCTTCCTCCATTCCACCAAATCAAAGATATTCATCCCAAATGCCCATCCACAGGCTCGAGGATCAAAGTTCTTGGCAATAAGAGGATTTGAGAAGTTCAAATACCTGTCAAAGCGATGGAAGTTTTCTCCGCAGGTTTCAACAGCACCATTGACGTTACCTTTCAGATCTAGGCTCCAAAGGTCTGTCAAATCTTTCTGCACAACTATATCATCATCTAAGAAAAGCACCTTCTTGAGCTTTGGGAAAATTATAGGCAAATAAAACCGAAGATGATTTAGGATGGACAGATATTTTGGGTTGCGGAATTTTAAGTTGGGATCTGAGTTTGCCTGATGGGCCTTGAAATAAAAATCTATCATTGAAGAAGATCCAAGCTGCCTGAGAACTGGGCTGTAACTGGCATTCAGCCACGTAAATTCTTCAAAATTCTGAACTTCAATGGTGGCCTTTCCAGGAGGGTTTGCTAGAAACCACATCCGCATTGGCGCGTAATTCAGTCTGTCAGTGACAATATGGATAACATGCTTTTCTGGGTCCTGCCAAGAGAACCACCTAGATGTCAAAGTGTGAAGCCAAAGAATAAAAACTCCAAACTAAAACAGGAAGAATCCTACAGTAGCAGACATGGCCAGGACAGAGGATAGAGAGTAATCAACAAGGGAAAACCAGCTTCCGTGCTGTGTGACCCAAAAAAATAAAAATAAAGCAAACCAGTATGTTCGATTATCATATTGCAAGAAAAAGAATATAAAAGATGAATAATAAGAGTCAAGTGTATTAAAGAGAAGTCCTCATTCGATATACAAAAGTTGGACCCAGCCGTGGACTTGTCTGATACGTAAACCGGATCATGCCAAAGGGAGGCCAGCCTGTGGGTTTGTCTGATATGTAAGCCAGATCATGACAATGGGAACCAGTACCAGCCCGATGGAAGACCTAGACACCGCACCAGGGCACCATGCTCTCTGGCACCACCAGGACCTTGGGCAACTGAGAAAAGACTTTATTCGGATTTCATTTATTTACCTTCGCATGAACCACAGTTGAGTTCACAACAACTGCAGTAGCCAGTATGTTATCCGAGAACAAAGCATAATGATACAGCTCAGGATCTTCCAATTTCTCCTGATTTGGGAACTGACGCTCATTGGTGTTTAGTGAATAGTACTCGGAGGAAAGACGCAATGGCAGGCAGTGAAGACCTTTGGGGATGGTCTTCGCAGTGAGTTGCGACAAAAACAAGTTCTGCTTCTTCTGTACCCGGAGCTGTTCTTCTGCCGCATTGAGCATAGCACGAAGCTTCTTTATGACCGCAGAACAGTCATCTTGAATCTGCTTACCCTTGGCTAATGTTTGCTCCATTGCCTTTATTTTCTCCATTGCACTGAATTAAAGCAGAAATTTAAGATTGAAAAATTTTAAGTAATACAAAACAAAATATAAAAAGAAACTATCAACTGAATGATGCACAATTTTCAGAATATTAAATAATTATCTATAGGGATAATGTTACAAAATCTCAGCTAAAAACACAACATCGTGTTGGGGACAGATACTGACGCCCTGATGTTCATAGTCAATGCATAGGGCCTCATTTTTCCACAAATTCCAAACAGTAAAATTATATATATCTCAATCACCTCTTTGGAAGATCTGAATCCTTGCTTGCATCACCCAGCACCTTTGTAACTTCCTTAATTCGCAGGCGAAGCTCCTTCAAAATCGGAGGGTTGTTTCTAATAGAACCCAGACCAATTAAAACTTTTGCTCTGATCAGCTGATCTCTAAGTAGCCGGATACGAGTATCTGGTGCTACTGTCTTATCGCTCTGCCTCCCTGAGATGGTCTTTTGAAGTTTCTCTGTATAAACTTTAACAGAAGCTTGTGTAGATTGCTTTACAGATTTAGTTTCCTGAAAATGAGTGGTGGAGAAAATTTTAGATCAAAAAGAAGAAAACAACTCAGGTGATGACAATCAGAAGGCACATATCAAGATAATGCAAACTAAAAAAAACTACAGTATCTTTTCTCAATCCAGATAAAGTTTAGTTTGAGGCATGCTTCCCCCCACAAAGGTGAGAAACAGCTAATGAGTTATGATAATGACAACGATGATGATAAGTAACAACATGGTGGACTTTAGCTTTGCTGAAACATCAACTGGGATCTATTTTAAAGAATAAACAAAATGAACTTAATTCTCTCTTTCTAGTCATGGTGCATTTCTTGTCTAACTAGAATTATACTGCCGTTTTCTAGGACAAGAAATGAGGTTTAACCAGAATTTTTATTAGCTATTCCAACTTATGTAAGATGGATTTTCATTTCAAAAAAATTGCAGTTAGGGAAACAAAACACAGATTTCTTTTTTACTTTCAAAGAAGAAATAAAATGAAACACTGACACCTAGATTAATGCTCTGACACATCCATGGCCATACGTTGCAAGCAGAAGAAATCTAGGCACGACTGCAGGTAAAGAAGAACATTTTCTTTCTTTTACTCACTAAAAAGCGCCTGGGAAAACTAAGCATTGTACATTCCCTAATTTCCTTTCTGCAAAATACATATTCACTTCTACTTTTGAAAAACTGCATTACTTCTATTCAAACCCCAGAATCCTTTCATGCAAATAATACTTCTAAGTGCAGAAACATCATTGTTTGGTTTGCAAATGTTCACATAGAAAAGACATTTGTTTGATTGCACGACCCCCATTCAATTTCTGCCGCTGGCCCCACAAAAAATAAAAAAGATAAAAAGAAATCAGCTCCTCCATCTCCTTAAAGTTACCGTGGACCAACCCTGCTATGCCAACTTGTGATGCATTCAAACTGCTCACCATATTTCCACCATGAGAAAACACATGCTAATTTTCAGACAGGTCGAAAATTGGAACTGTTCACCATGAAGCCTCCTTGCCAACTTGTCACATCCAGAAATTGCATAACTGTCACGATCATAACTCCTAAATACCTCATTTATCCTATGAGCAAGCTGACCTGGCTATCTTCATTGTGGGCGACACAATTACATCTCACAGACTTGGGGGGCAGATAGGATTCTGATATCCATGAAAAAACATTTGCATCCACAAAATTGGAAATCAAAGATGCCACCTAAATCATATTTATTAACATAGAACATACCAAAAAGAAAAACGGCTTTACTCTGAATCAGAATGGCTCCTCCCAACACAAAGGGTTAATTCAGAAGAATGCTAACAATATAATCGCTAGAAGTACAACTCCTCTCCCCAGCAAATAAGGATCTAGACCAGTCTCCCAATTAGGATGCACTCGCACGAAGCATTATTTGCCAATTGCCAACAACATTAGAGATCTGACAGCCATATTTAATAACTAAAGGGCTAGCGATCTCAAGTAATTTCAGATAGAAAAGGTAAATCTACCAAAGAAGATCAATAATCAGCATTCAATAACAACTTTTCCATGTGGATAGTTCAAAATGGTTTATCAAAATCCCAGGTCATCAACATGTAAACAGAATGTTGGGGACGATCAGACAACAGACACCACGAAATGCTTGCTTAAGGAGGATAATGTTCACAAGAACATAACCGCTGAAGAAAATGAAAAACAAAAATGTCGTCAAAGGAATCAGTCAAACAAGGTAAAAGGAAAAATTTTCAAGGGTTTATAAATCTCTACCTCTGGCTTTTTGGGTTCTTCATGGCCAGCTTCAGCGCCTTCACTTTCTGTGACTTGCTTAATGGCGTTTTCTTTTTCTGACTCTATTCTTTCGTTAGCTTCCGCTTCCGCCAATACCCGGCTTCTATGTTCTGCAACTTGCTGCATTTGCAAACCTGTAATAAATGCAAAAAAAAAAAAAAGGGAAAGCGAAAAAAAAAAAAAAATCAGAACCGAAGAAATCGTTTTCCTTTAGATTGAGTATTTTGATGAGGGAACTTCCAAAAAAATCCGACCTTCCACAGCCGCTCCGATTTCTTGTGAACTCAAAGTTGAAAGGCTCGGATTCTCCTCGTGCAAGACATCAATTGGTTCTTTAAAAGCGAAGGACGATTCCTAAAACAACAACCTTTAATTTAGACGAAGGAAAGGGGAAAAAAGGAACAAAAGAAACAAATACATGAAAATTGAATAAACAAACCACCTGCTCAAGTGCACTTAATTCTCTGACTCTGTCCCTTAAATTCTGCAAATTATTCCCAAAAAGTTCCCATATTTTCAGATGAAACAAACCAAGATCCAAACTCAACAGAGACAAAAGAAACAGGTTTTTGCCAAAAAAAAAAAAAAGGAAACGAAGGGCTCTGAAAACGTTGACAAAAGATCCGAAATCGACGTACCAGATTGGAAGCATCTTCGTAGAACAAATCTTTGCCTGCGGAGAGGGGCAAAAAAAAAAAAATTACCAAATATTGACAAAAGCCACTCAAATTTTCAGAAAGATCTCACGATTTTCTTGGTTTTCGGTCGGATCTCCCAACTTACTTTCGGGATTTACAAATCTTCCGATCGTGTCCGTGTAAAGAAGGATGGGTGCGAAAACCGTAAAAGCAAGCAAAAATAAGGCCGGCTTTCGTCCCAGAATCATCCTTCGTTCCGCAAAGAAAACTCCTTTTCTTTCCAAAACCAGAAGAAGCTAAGCAAAGCAGCTCATTTCCTGGAGTGCTGACGGAAAACCACTGTCATCACTGCCAGCAGATCCGCACAGACGGAGAAGAAGAGAAAGTCTGACAGGCTGCTAACCCGCCTTCCAATGGCCGCCAAAAACCAGCGCTCAAGAGATCGAGATGTCGAGAGCCGGGTAGACAGCAATACTGCGACTACGACCGGCGTTTTATGTCGTCCTATGACGTGGAAAATCAGACCGTTGGAACGAGAAGAAGAGGTCCCATTAGCCATAAATGTAGTTCATTAAGAGAATGCTTCGGAGGTTAAAAAATTTGTTGCACACAGTATATTGTGTACAAAGTTTTAAAATAAAAGATAATAATATGATATAAGACGATAAGAAGTAAATATAATATAATTAAAATATATAATTTAGTTGTATGAATAATTACGTAGAAATGATTGAAAAATAAATTAATTATATAAAAAATAATTAAAAATAGAATATTTATAGGAAGTGAAAAATTTTAGTTTGAAAAATTTCATGATTTAAAAAGCACGTTAAGTTTTTAAGAACATTTTAACAATAGAAACTTTTAAACGAGACTTCATTAACACTTTGAACTTTTTTATTTAAAATTTTTCACTTTTCTACTAATATATTTTTAATTATTTTTTCATTTCGTCCTGAACAACTACTTTTATTTTCAATCATTTCTACATAATTACTTACACAACTAACCTAATATTTTAATCTTATTTTTTATTTTTCATCATTATCCTTATTATATTACATCATCTTTATTTATTCAAAAACTTCCGTACTAAAAAGTTATTTCCAAAACACACTCAAACTTATCATATTAAAATTTTTAACCTCAAGTGTCATAAGTTTTAAGAAAAGTAGTGGGAAAGCAAGAAAAGTATCTCTAACCACTCAAACACTTATCATATTATTTAATATTTTTACCATTTCATATAATTTATTTTTATTTTTTAATTATTAAGGTGTGTTTGTCTAACATACGAACTTTTCAACCTAAATTTTTCAACTTCAAACTTTTCACTCTCAACAATTAGTTTATCTTTAATTTTTTTTATATCTTCTTATATAACTACCATACATTTCAATTACTTCTACACAACAAATCTATTTATTTTAACTTTACTATCTTTACTTCTCTTCATTACCTCTATCATATTATATTATTTTCTCTTATTTTAAAAACTTTTATTCGAAAAATTTTTATTTAAAATTTTTATTATTTTTCAAGCCCATTCAGTGTTTTATACAATGAGACAACTGATATTAGAATCAAGTACATTCACAACTTTTATATAATGGAAAGAAAATTTTGTAAATACTTCCATAATAGAGGAAATCTATTAAAAGCTCCACCTATGCACCCATCGGAGGTGACATTTGAACCTATGTTTGCCCATTACAAGCCAAATGAGGTTACCATGAAGTCGTGGCCATTTCACGTAGTTTATTAATTTGTAGAAAAATGCATAAAAGGTTTCAAAAATAAGGGAGAGTGATGTGATAAAATTAAGATAATGGTTAAGAATAAAGTACAGAATGTGTAGTTATATGGAAAAATGTATATAAATAATTAAAAAGTAATATATTAATTAATCTACTTTCTTATTATTATTATCTTTATATTTCAATTATTTTTCTCATCATTTAATCCAACTATCCTACATGCCAATAATTATCCATATCTATTACAAAATATGTGAGTGTACATGCAATTTTTTAAATTAAGTATTTAATATATGAGATGTTCTATATCACTAACCATAACCATGTACTTTTATTCGAAATATTTTTATAGAAATTATGAAATTATTCAAAATATTTTTATTGAAAATGATTCTGAAAACTTAAGCTTAGCATATCAGAACCAAAACGACAATTGAATTTTTAAAAGAGCTTGTCCAATTCAAAACAATTAAGTTGTCTAAATTAAACTGATTAACGTACTATGAATATAATATAATTATAGATTATAAATATATAATATTTTATTTCATATAAATGTAAAATATTAAGAATTTAAAAATTATATATTTAAAGTCATATTTTGAAGATAAAAAATGAGTTTTGCACTTAGGCGTTGAAGCGTTGTGTATTGAAAGATGCCCTAGGCAGTAGGCACCATGTAGCATAATATTCAATCTAATATGTATCCTATTTTATTTACTTCAAGGATCACCCTATATAATTTTTGAAAAATTATTAAACTTTTATGTGCCTTATTTACATAAAATTATATCAATTTACTAAGATTTTATAGATATACAAATTACATTTCTTCATTTTTCAAAAAAGATAATTATTTTATTTCAGATTATTTATTTTTGTGTTCGAATGCATGTTTATATATTGAAATTATATTATTGATAAACCATATGCTTTTGTACACTTGTGCTAATCATTTTTGTTCTATTAGTATTCATTTCGAATTAACATCAAATTCAATAATTGATATGTTTTAATTTTTTCTATAAACTGCAAGAATATTATTTTAGATAATTTTCTTTTTAAAGATACAATTTATTTTTTAAAATAATTATTAATATAGTAATATGCGTGCAAGCGTGCGAGTGAGCTAAAGCATCAATTTATCTTTTCATTCGAAATTAGTTGGAATGATGAAAATTGTAGAAACATTCATGAAATTTTGTTATGGACTTTCTATTTAATAAAATAGTTGTTAAATTCATAATTTTTATTCATTTATTTTAATTTAAATGAATCTTTAATCGTATTTAAATTTTATTAATATCAAATTAGAATGACCAACATAAGATAAGTGTCCATATGGGTTGCTGCAGGTTTAATCTACTAAGTTTGCAAAATAGCTTAGCATCATAAATTGATTTAAACGTACATTGTCCTGCGTAATAAAATAGCTTAGTTGAAATTATTCAATTTTATATTCTATTGTCCTACACTCTACATTTGAGATAGTACATTAGTTTGAAGCCTTCGGCAAATGCCATAGGGGATTGCATATCTGAAACTAATAACTTCATGGCCTATTTTCTTCATGGGTCGTGTAAGAGATGTTTTTCTATTTAAATGCAAATATATATATATATATAATTAATGTAACGCAAAATTATGGATGTAACATTGTAACGTCGCATTTGTATAAATTAGAAAAGCTTAATATGCATTGAATTGAAACAATTATTTATAAGTTAGATATAATTAAATAATATAATTTATTACAAATTTTTAAAAGTCATATATAATAATTATTATAGTTTTATAATTTTGTAAATTTTAATTTAATTTAATTTAATTTAATTATTATTTTTAATTGTACCTTTGTATATTTATTTAGTTTTTAAATTATTTAAAGGTTTGCGTTGTCCCAAAATGAATTATTAAGTATATATCTTTTGTAAAATACATAAATTTATATAAATATTTTAAAAATATTAAAATTAGATGACATTAAATATGGTTTGATATCGTTAGATATAGTTAGACGTCGTTAGATGTCGTTTGATGTCATTAGATTTAGGTAAATTTCATTGAATCTTATTATCTGAGTTGTAAACTCTAAAACTAAGAAACAAATAATCTTATAAGGGGCTTAAGACCATATTATAGGTATTAAATTAGGATTAACTTGTTAATATCAACAGTTAGAATCAGTTAGATGTCATTAAATAATGTTAAATGCGATTAGATTATGATGAAATTTATTAAATCATATTATCTAAGTTTTAAATTCTATAATCAATATATAAATGACCTTATATGGGACTTAGGATCATATTAAAGGTGTTAAATTAGGACTAACTTATTAATATCAAAAGTTAAGTTCTGTTGGATGTCGTTAGATGTTGTTAGATCCGGTTAGATATTGCTAAATATTGTTAAATGTTGTTAGATAATGTTAGATTTAGATAGATTTCATTAAATCTTATTATCTAGATTTTAAATTATATAATCAAGATATAAATAACCTTATAAGAGGCTTAGGATCATATTATATATGTTAAATTAAGATTAACTTATTAATATCAAAAGTTAGATTCAATTAGATGTTGTTAGATGTCGTTAGATGTTGTTATATGTTGTTAGGTGTCGTTAGATTATGGCAAATTTTATTAAATCCTATTATTTGAGTTTTAAATTTTGTAATCAGTATATAAATAACCTTATAAGAGACTTAGAATCATATTACTAGTGTTAAATTAGGATGCCTTTAGATGTTGTCAGATCTGGTTAAATAGTGTTAGATATCGTTAGACGCTTTTAGATGCAGTTAGATATTGTTAAATGTTGTTAGATTTAGATAGATTTCATTAAATCTTATTATCTGAGTTTTAAATTATATATTCAAGGTATAAATGACTTTATAAGGGGCTTAAGATCATATTACATATGTTAAATTAGGATTAACTTATTAATATAAAAAGTTATATTCAGTTAGATATCGTTATATGTCGTTAGATATGCCGTTAGATATGTTGTTAGATACTATTAGATATGGTTAGATGCGGTTATATTATGATGGATTTCATTAAATCTTATTATCTGAGTTTTAAATTTTGTAATAAATGTATAAATGACCTTATAAAGGGCTTAAGATCATATTACAAGTGTTAAATTATGATTAACTTATTAATATCAAAAGTTAAATTCGATTAGATGTTGTTAGATGTTGTTAGATATCATTAAATGTGGTTATATGTTGTTAGTTGTCATTAGATTTAGATAGATTTCGTTAAATCATATTATCTGAGTTTAAATTATGCAATCAAGGTATAAATAACCTTATAAGGGGCTTAAGATTATCCAACAAGTGTTAAATTAAGATTAATTTATTAATATAAAAAATTAGATTCAGTTGTATATTGTTAAATGTTGTTAGATATTGTTAGATCTGGTTAGATGCTATTAGATATCATTAAATACTATTAGAAGTGGTTAGATATTTTTATTTGTCATTAGATTAAGATAGATTTCATTAAATCCTATTATCTGAGTTTTAAATTTTATAGTTAAAGTATAAATAGCATTATAAGGGGCTTACGATCATATTATAGGTATTAAATTAGGAATAACTTATTAATATTAAAAGTTAGATCTGTCTAGATGTCGTTCGATACGGTTAGATACTGTTAGACACTGTTAGATATTGTTAGATGTAGTTAAATTTAAGTGTTTTCATTAAATCATATTAGCTGATTTTTAAGTTTCGTACTTAAGGCATAAATGACCTTATGAGGAGTCTAGAATTACATTATGAGTGTTAAATTAAAATTAACTTATTAATATTAAAAGTTATATCAGATTATATATTGTTAGATGCAGTTAAATTCTATTATATTTAACAAATAAAAAATATTACAAAATTTTCAAAATTTTAGAAATAAATATTGAAATTGTTATTTTTAAGAGTACCTTAATTATATAAACTTTAAATAATATAATATAACTCTTTATATAAAATATATTTTTCAACTTTAGCAATTATAATGAAATTTTATTAAAAAATAATTTTCTCTACACAAATATTTTTTAAAAAATGCCAAATAATGAAAAAATATGTTTACATATATTTTAGTAGTTGGTCCAACAAATGAATAGAATAGATTAAGATTATATATATATATAATACAAATTTCATCAAAAAAATAAATATACTTACATTTTCAAGCAAATGTACTTACTATCACAGTAGTCCTGCTGCTTTTTTTTCTACACGGGCATAGCTGACCAACCATGAATTGGGCCCCATCGATGGATTGGGCAGCTGATCGGCAGTCTTTCTTCATGGCTTCTCAGACCTCTTCTCGCTTCCCATCGCATCTATTGCAAATGTGCATGTGACACTGCTGTTCAGAGCAACAGCCCGAAGACGTACACTTCACGTGCCCCTATCTTTCTGCATATAATATTAAAATCTGCCAATTCCAAAATCTATTGTACGGGGCAAACTTTTTTGAGCCACTTTTAGTTTGTTGCCTTAAGCACAGTGTTTTGTAAACCGAACCGTCAATGAATCGATTTTATGACCGGTTTCTGATTTTTCCAGTTTAATCCGTGTAAATCGACGGTAGTTCCAGTTTTTCGGGTTCAACCAATGTAAGTCAACAGTCAAATTGCTGTTGAACCGGAAAAATCAATGAGCCATGAGCCGGGACATGATTGGCTAACGGTCCGGCCGGTCCAACCAGCTGATTCGGTCCAGTTTTAAAAACATGGTCATCCAACCAGCTGATTCGGTTCAGTTTTTAAAACATGGTCATGTCCCATGGTCCGACCGGTCCAACAACCTGATTCGGGTCCAGTTTTTAAAACATTGGTTAAGCATTACTTTGGCTGCATTTGACATGAAATATACTGTACTTAGCCAAAATATCACCCATGCAATTAAGTATTTGCATTTACAATTAAATAATCAATTACAGCAAAAATATATGACGCAGTACTGAAAAAAAAAGTTAAACGGAATGAAATTGGTTGCGGTGGAATGTGGTTTATGATCCAGAACTTGGCATCCAATGATTAATAAATGCTGTTAACAATGCTGTATTAATTGATTTGCCGGATTTCTGTTTTTGGCTTTATACAGTCCCAACCCACCAAATCGAACAATTGCAAATTTGCAATGGGCCAATGGTACGAATTCTTCAATAAATAAGAGTAAAACTGCCTTCATTAATTTGTGTAGTTCTAGTTCGCTGCTGGCAATATATAGATAGATAAACACATGCATACATGCATACGCGGGGCAGGTGAGAGGCAAGCGCCAGCATTCTCATAACCGGATGTGCTAAGTTGGTTGCAAGTTACAAGTGCACTAGAGGTAGACATTGGCAGTACTTGGATGTGAGCTCCACGACAGATCTCTCTTTTTCCATTCTTCACGGAAAGTGACACGCATTGCCTATGGTGTCATCGTCGATATTCACGTCTCCACATGAATACATGCAAGCTCCTGGTCACCAAGCCAGGATGCCTTTTTCTCCTCCTTTTCACCACTTCCACCACATATCTTTGCTTTTTCCTCCTTTTACCACTCACTTCATAAATTTTTTTTCCCCTACCACTCACTGTCTTGTATTTTAAATCTTTACTGTTTCTCCATGATTATGGAGGAGAATTTTAGGCTACATATATACCATGCGATCGACCACCTGGCACTAACACTGGATGGAAAGTTCCATCGTTTGTATTGCACAACCCAAAATTATCAAAACAACGCATTCGAACGCTTAAGGTGAGGAAAAAAGAAACTTATAGTCTTGTCTGAAGTTCCAACGGTATAACATTACAAGATGGCGGCAGGCAGGCGGGCGTGCATGATTCAGCTCTCTATTCAATGTCAGCGGCGACCACGTCCTCTGCAGCCTCAGGTGGGCTGCTGACATGCAACTTCTGCTCCGGGATCCCACCAGGCCTCTGCCCAGCAGCAAGAACTCTCACCCGATTCCATTATCTTCTCCACGATTCCACGTAGAAAGCGGAACATCCGTGCAAAGGCTGCTACTCCCACTAGGGCCATTCCAGCAGCTGCACCAAAGCCAGCTACGGAAGTGGCTACGACGATGCCAGCAGGGAATATGACAGGGCTGGAAAATAGCAAGACGGGAAGGCTAAGGAGAAGAGTGCCGATGTTGGCTAGAAAGGCCAGAAGCAATCCGCCGATGGCAACGCCGGCGAGCAAGCTGTAGAGAATGTTGGGTCGTCTACCAAGACAATCCGCTTTATGGGTACTTGTTCGGCCATTTCGGTCGATGGTGGCGGATGTGCTTTTGAGAAGAAATAAAGGGAGGGGAAGCTGATGGTTACCTCTTTTCTATGGACAACTCCCTCCCACGTAGTATTTTGCTGCAGGCGACGTGGCATGAAATTGGGATACACGTGCAAGCATTGGATGATGCCCAGTGCCAAAAATGTTCAAGTTTAGACGATCAAATGAATTCACAAATCTCACCTCCAGTGTGTCCCGTTTAAGAGAACTTTTAAATCTCCTCCTCTGCTCTGCTGCTGGTGTATATCGTTGATAATTATAAGTAAAATGAAAACTTAAAAGATAAATTGGGCTCGACTGGGAACAAAATATTAGTATTGTATGTAAAAATACATTAAAAGAATTCCAACAATTGGTTTATCTAAACAAATTGAAAATTACTGCGGCAATAGCCTGACTATAATCCACGCTTGCTTGTATGCAATAAGCCGTTTATGCATACTGATATTTTAATCTTTGCTATTATAATTTACAGTAGTTAGGGCGGGAGATTAGGTTGATGAGTAACTTTTGGAGGTTACTTTCGGTATGTCCTGGTTGTGTGCTAATGAAAATTTGAGTGCATTTTACAAGATTGATGGGCTATATTAAAACTCATTAGTTGTTGATGATTTTGTTAGACATGCATTAAAGTTCTATATGCTTATTTGAAGGCCAATGACTCGAATCAAACAAACTGGACAATCATTGATATATATTAACAAAATTTGATTGTGTGTTGATGAGGTCTATTACGATATTATAGAATAGTCCATGAGCTGGCCTATTGGAAATAATGCGGCCTACAACTTTGTGACTAATCTTAACAAATTGTAACAAACGTGAATGAACTAACTTCAGTACATTTGACATTCATTTAATAATGGATCTTGACATGAATCCTGAATAACTGATAATAGGAGTGCTATTTGGGTGAGTTCGATTTGATCATTTGTACCCTATTTATAAAAATCTTATCCTTTCACACTCCCTACCTTTTCCAAGTGAAGTTTGGTTCAATTGTAGTACAAAACCGAATCCTCTAAATTGAGTTGTTTCTTCGTGCAAATAGAAAAAGTAAAATATTAGAAAGACGGTATGAGAGGAAAAAGGAAATTTCCTTTTGAGAGTAGGGAAATTTTTTATTTTTTATTTTTTAAAAAAAAATAGAACTAGATGTGACTATCCCCCTCACGCACGTTATTGTGTCGCCATCTGGGCGTTGACACTCTTCTCCATTTCGAGGGCGGCCGAGATTACATCGAGATGTGAATGCAGCCACCTACGTGCAGAGAAACGGCAAGCATGCCATGCCATTGCAACTGCACCTCCTCAGAGTTGACCTATAGTGCTCATTTCTAAGTACTTGCATTCCCAAGATCATAATAAATACAAATGCCAAGGAACAGAACCATAACATGGGAAAGATATTCTTTACTCATGGAGTTTTACAACACACAGCAATGGAGTTGTTGCTTGGAGTGACGACAAATAAACCACTTCTTTTGCTCCGGTTACCCAACGGAAGGCCATCACAACACCCATACTCAAAACACAGCAGCATTGATCATGGTCTTATCAGTCTGGATCAGAGAAGGAATACGTTCGTTCTCCTTTATGATTCCTCAACAAGGCAGTACTTCTACAATAAGACTAGGCACAACAATAATAAATAAATAGAAGCTAATGTTGTTACTTGCAATCCCAAGCAGAAATAGCTACCAACATTTTCGAGAAGATAGAGCCATGGTCAATGAAAATTTAAAGAAAGCATAATGCTGTTTATTATATGGCTCGTAGAACAATAGTTAGGTGGGAGCTGAAAAGGGAATTATTTTAAGGACATCTATGTACGTAATATAAACCTGTGGACAAAGTAATAGAGGGGACTGATTCCCTATTGTTATAGGTTTTTAACATAGTAGACTGGTTTTAGAACAAATTAACAGATCATTCACCGGAGGCCGGCCTGTAGGATATCAGGATTGCTGAAGCTAGTGAATGAGAGGGTTCACTCGGCTACCAATACCATGTCCATTATCATATCGATGGAGGGTGCAATATTATGTTAATGGTCAACTTGCACCACTATAAACAAAAGGTGTAGCAATTCCGCCCTTATTAAAAATAATCATAGGGTGGTCATCAAAAATAAAATAAAATAATCATAGGGTAATAGCTAAACTCCTCCAGACAGAAAATTTACACAATCATTTTGTACTTCTGGATTTTGGTGGTTTTGGTTTTGTCGATTGTCCTCCAAAGCATTCATTTCACGTAATAAAGATGGACTCTTGCCTTCCAAGTGCAGTGCTCAATTCACTCTGTAAAACATTATAAAAAGATGGTAAGTGGAGCCACGGAAAGTGCAAGTTTGACAGAATTGAAAGAGCAACAGGATTGGGGGATTTTTCAGTAAGAAAAAATTCCTTACCTTTCGTATGGTTCTGAAGGCATGGTAAGAGTTCCAGCCTGCAAAGCCATTTCAAGAGGATTTTGACGCAAATTATTTGTTTTATTCCTGCGGAGATGGGAAATCAATCCGCTGATGCACGGAGACATCTCTCTATCTCGATCTCAATCTCAACATCTAGCAAATGGCAAGGAAGAAGGTTCAAAGAAATGAAGCATGGAATCCTGAACCTCAATCAATTCTCTTTCATCAATCGGGAGGGAGGCCACCAACTTGTTGATAGTTATTTCAAAAACTGCGTTAAATTCTCAACAGCCATTCTCTTCCCTGATTTCCATACAGGCAATTTAAACGTACATGACAGCAACTGGAAACTGCAAGCAACGTTCTGCATGCTAACATCTGCACCTTGAAGAATGAATACTTTACAATTTGGAAGCCTGACTTGAGTTCAAGAGCTTGAATCCACAATCAACTGCTATATGCTGACTGATCATCACCTGCTGATGATCCGTCTTCGATAATTTTGTTCTTTTCATATCACAGACCTAAAACGAGTGGCATGACCTTACCATATCTTTGAATGGTGACCATTCACTCGTCCATATGTGAATGCAAGGATCAATGTTGCTCACAACATATACTGATCAGGTAATCTCAATTTTCCCCATTGATTTCGGATCACTTTGACTGCCACCAAACAAATTGCTTTTTTGACCATCGGATTGGTTTCTTTCTGGGGTTTGGCTGGTCCAAAATATGTACTTGTATAATAAGAGCCAACTCCATAAAAGTAACAACCACCTTTCTTGACAGATCTCTCACATAAGCATCACCAGTAATCCCCACATGAACAAGAGCCATCACAAAAATGATGAAATCTGTTAGTATCTCTCACAACAATCTCCCTTTCTGTGACTTTTGAGGCAAATTTGAATGCTGAATGGCAGTCACCACACATCCTAATATTCTTCTTGATCCGGATGGTTGCTCCAGTGGGGATGTTCAGAAGCGCAAATGCGAGAGCAAGCTTCTCACTATGATGCTGCAACTTCAACTCCCTCTCTTGCTGATCCACAAATAAAAGCACATGATCCGTATCGGGCACATACCCAATCTCCCTGATTTTCCTGCTTATCTTCTCCCACATCTTCCTTATCTCTTTACTCTGTGGGTGTGCATCATCATTTGCAACAAACATGTGAACTAAATTCTCAACCTCTACCCAACTACAAGCAGGCTCTTTCTTCACTCCACTCTCTTTCATCATCTTCCTAACTTGAGCTGCTTCACCCCACCTACCTGCTGATGCATATATGTTACAGAGCAACACATGTGGTCCAGAATCATGAGGCTCTAGCTCAAAGACACGCTCTGCTGCAAATCTCCCCAACTCCATATTTTTATGCATCCTACAAGCACCAAGTAGGGCTATCCAAACAGCAGCTGAAGGCTCGATTGGCATTTCATTTATGAACCTTTCTGCTTGATCAAGAAGGCCTGCTCGGCCAAGAAGATCAACAAGTGTAACATAGTGCTCCACCTTGGGTTCCACCTTGTACTTCTTCATCAACTCAAAATAATACTGCCCTTCATTCAGAAGCCCACCATGACTGCAGGCAGTTAAAACACAGAGGAAAGTTATCTCATTTGGTTGGATCCCAATCCTCAGCATCTCCTCAAATCGTTGCACAGTTTCTCTCCCAAGCCCATGCTGTGCACAACCAGTAAGAATTGAATTCCAAGACACAACATCGTGTTTCTTCAAGCGATCAAAGACCTTTTTTGCATCTTCGATGCTCCCAGATTTCGCATACATATCAAGTAACGTATTGCCAACAAAATAAATAAGCTCACAGCCTGATTTTATCATATGAGCATGCACCCATTTGCCCTGCTCTAGAGCTCCAATGCTTGCACAAGCACTGAAAACACTAGAGTAGGTGAAATGGGTAGCTTTGAAATCAGCCCTCTGCATCTTCCAAAAATGCGTAAGTGCATCTTCTCCGTCACCCTTCCGAGCATGCCCTGCGATCAAAGCATTCCAAGAAACCTCATTCTTAGAAACTAAAACATTAAACGCAGAATGAGCTTCATGCATGTCCCCACACCGAGCATACATATCCACAAGAGCACTCCCCACATAGACATTTAAATCATAACCATATTTGACACAAAGCGCATGCACTTGTCTGCCATGCTTGTCACCGGACACAGAACCAGAAGCCTTCAAAAGACTGGCCAATGTGAACTGGTTAGGTTTCATCCCCTTTTCGACCATCTGAGGGAACAATTGGAGTGCTTCCTCTCCTCGATCATTCTGAGCATACCCAGTAATCAATGCGGTCCATGTAACCATGTCCTTCAGAGGCATTTCATCAAATGTTTTCTGTGCGTCGTCCAAGCTGCCACATTTCCCATACATGTTGATTACGGTGTTTAAGATGAAGAGATCATTCCTGAATTTGGATTTTTGTAAGTGGGTGTGTATGATCCTTCCCTCTTTCAGCCTCCCCATCTGGGTGCACTTCTTCAACAATCGATTGTAGATTTCGTGGTCTACTTCAATCGAGCCACGGTCAATAAGGTCGAGAACGTAAAGGCCTGTTCCAGGGCCGTTGCTCTTGCGAAGAAAGTCTTTCTCTTGAATGATGGAGCACGAATTATGAACATCTTCGCCGTCCTCCGATGCTTCCGGCTCTGTATAGATCGGCTCAGCGGCAGAGGTGGTAAATTGGAGAGGTATCAGGGGCAAAACATGCGGTTTTGGGAGGTGGCCAAATACGGAGAAGGGACTGAAGAGGAGAAGCTTCTTCATCGAGAGAGAGAGAGAGAGAGAGAGAGAGACGTCGCCAGTCGAGCAGACTAGGCCAGACTTCTAGAGAGGAAGATGCCCGTTCCGCGCTTTTTATCTTTTTGGTTATTTTGTAATGTAGCCATATGAATGGTCCACTGAAATTTTTGGGCTATCGTATTTCATTAAATTAAAATTATTAAATTAAATAAGAAAAATATTAGAATAAATAAGATAACTAATTATTATGTCGATGTGCTATTTTTAGCTAAATTATATTTTAAATGATTTAGCTGCTGAAAATACAATTTTAAATTTAATATTTAACATCGAATTATTTTATTAGGTTGATTATACCACATATTATAAAGGTTTCCATGGCTAAATAAACAATGTTAAGTATAATAGATAATGGATTTCTCTTCAAGGTCTCATTAGTGGACTTTTAAGAAATCTTTAAATAGTTGGTGCTAATTACATGGTAATGTTTTAGCATCCAGGCTAGCTATTTGGAATTGAGAAAATAGTATTAAATTAAAATTTTTTACTTTCTATAACTATCTTATTTTAAAATTATTTTTTTATATATTCTTATTTGACTATCTTGTTTTTTAACAATTTCTACATAATTACTCATACAACTAACTTACCTATTTTAACCTTATTCTCTTTACACCTCATCATCCCCTTTCATCCTATTATATCTTTTTTACCATTTAATAACTTTTACACCAAAAACTTTTTACCCAAAAATTTTATCACTTCTCAAATATACTCATGTCATGTTTGGGAAGTTTGGAAAGTGATAAAAACTTTCATATGAAAATTTCTGTATAAAAGTTTATAAAATAGAAAAAAAAATGATATGATGTGATGAAGGTAATGATGAGTAGTAAAAAAAATAAGTTAAAGTAGATAGGTTAGATGGGTAGTTGTATATAGAAATATGTGAAGAAATAATTAAAAAGTTTTTGATACAAACTAAAAGTTTTTTATACAAATAAACCCACCCTAAAAAAGTTTCTAAGAATTACAAAAAAGATAAAAGGTGTGAACAATTGTAATTTTTCTGTGAAAAAAAAAATTTCTTGGAAGGCCTTGAAAGCAAAATTACGTCTCCATCCATGGCCGTTTGCTGTATGGTATTAGAAGAAAGTCAAATTTCGTATGCTCTTTGCAGAGGACCAGCTATGATTATGAAATCCGAAGCAGATGAAAATTAAAATGCCTTCGACAATTTTATCATTGAAATTCCAGCCTTCTCCTTAAAACCAGAACTGGGCATTGGAAGTGATTTTAGACCTTCGATGGGAAGAAAGATGCACCGGCAAACAATCTCATGAATTCGAAATTCCATAAAACCAACGTCAATTTAAACGGGAATGCAATGTGTAAATTTGGAAGAATGAATGGCAGTAAAATTGCCAGTACTATTTCATTAAACGTTACAGATACATCCTGAATAGTTTGCTAGATCAATCAATTCATGTGAAGTGACAGCCAACACAACATGAAACTCCCCTACCAAAGAAATACAGAACTCCAACCAATCTACCCAAACTAGTGTTATCTAAATGAATGGACCATTTCTTTCACAGCTCAACCCTCACAGTCCACAAGTATAATTCCTCATTAGGGACTCTCAGCACAAGGTTCACCAAGCCAGACCTTTGGTCAAATGTGAACTCAGCTTCCTCTTCGTCAACTGTGATTCTCTTTGGTCTGATTGATGAATAGGCCCCAAAGATACCACACCCTCTCACTTTCATTTCAACAATGGAACATCTCTTAGCCTCATGTCTCAGCTCCTTCACAGCTCCTCCAGAGTTGAACATCTTTATCAGTCCAATGGGAGCGAATGAAGACCCATTTGACAGTTGCTTAACTGGAACCACAGTAAAAACTTCGTATTCACGTGATTTCAGTGTGACGGGAAGAGAAATATCCTTTGGAAGATAGATAACTTCTCCTGAAATGGATAGCAAAATGAATTGAGAAAACAAATTCAAATATGGAGAGTTATGTGGGGAAGAAATATACACAACGAAGAATCCTCATTTACCTCCCAAATGTGAATATAAAATAGTATCTCCATTCCATCCATTGTCGGCAATTTTAGGTAAGTAAGCCACATCCTTTGATCGAACGACCCCAGTTATTGTTCCAGGTTGGTGATCATGGATAAGATTTGTCTTTCCAACTCTACACCATCCAGCTCCTTGGCAGTTGAAGACCCCGATAACTCCAGAGAAGTCATTCAAGTTCCATATCTTCAGAAGACTGCAACATGAATGGCATGTCATTATCAATAGAATCTCAAAAGACCATATGTCGTGGTTGAGAGTCACTTTTCTTTTCTTTTCTTTTTTTTTTTTTTACCTTTTCCCATCTCTAGCAGGATCAGAAAATAAGCAATCCCTAGTGGGTCTTCCTGGAAGCCTGGCTCTCAATATGGATCCATCAGGGAGCACGAGCTTCTTCAACAGATTGAAATCATGGTTCCCAGGTTTGTCACTGCATGGAGTAGTTTTCTAACATGTGATATCGATTTATCAATGGGAGCATGCAATGGAAGTTATCTTTCTAACTCACACACTCACATACACAAAAACACGCACACACAACACACAAAGTCTCGTTCTGGAATACTTGCCTAACATAGATGGCACATCCTCCAACAGCCCGAGCTGCTCCATGGTATTCAGCCATTGGGTGAAGGCTCTGATGAATAACAAAAATCAACAATGTTACACAGCCCAATTTTCCAGCAATTCAAATGATTTTATACACACAAAAAACAAAAAACAAAAAACAAAACAAAATATCAGAGTTTCAAGAGCTTACATGAAACATATCCCAATCAGGCTGCATGAATTCTCCAAGGAATAAGGTGTTATAGGCAACAGATGCAATATGAATCGTATGTGATGCTGGGTCTTTTGGCCAGAAATCATCAGAAGCCCTCACCACAGCTGTCCTCTTTGCACTAAACAAACAGATGCAACAGAATCCAATTTAGTCTTGAAATTATTATCAAGCATCTTGAGGGTTTTAGTCTTGCAGTTTGTACCTGTATAAACCATCAGTGTTGTGACTCATGCATGATATTATTCCATTGTCAGGGAAGCTCCTAGAGATAGATGCCTCCAAAGCCTGATGGTACTTTCTAGCAAGTCTCACACGCCCGCCATGGCCTGCTCCCAGTGTCTCAAGAATATTTTGGACATCTACTTTAACACCATTGATCCCAGAAGATGCAAGATATGAGTGAAGCTCATCATAGAAATTGAAAACCTTCTCGGGGTTCACAAGCCCAAGGCCATTGGTTTCAATGCTATTGATAACTACACAGGGTTCATTTGATTGAATCCCTGGAGAAGAAACAGGATATGTCATCTTAGATTCATAATGTTCCATTCCAGTAACACCAGGCCTTACTCCACCCCAGTAGCCAGTTATAGCATGCCATACATAGACATATCTGGAATAAAGGGAGAAAATAGAACATATGTTAGGAAAAATAAAATGTGAATGGACAAAAAGAGATGGGCAGTTTGGTACCAGAACAATGAGCCTGGGCTTAGTTTTCACTAGTCTAAGTGATGGTTTATCCAAATTGAGGGACTATCATCTTTTTTTACACTTAATCTTCGATTGGTAAACAAATCATAAAAACATTGTTTCTTCAATGAAGTAGACAGAAGTTGAACGTATAGGTTTCGCCTTTAAAGACAGAGATTGCAATAGTAATTCTGATTCTAAGTTGTGGCCTAGAATTCCTACAGTGGCTTTAAAAAATGCTGGATCAAGCATGAAACGATAAAGCTGTAAGTGAATATAATTGTACAAGATGGCGATCATGGCAGTGATTCTTACTTCAAGTCATGTTTTTCCTTGATTTCAGAAACAATATGCTTCAGTCCCAACGCTGGGTCCTCTTCTCTGTGGCCCTCTTTCCCATTCTTTTGAAATTTGTGGTTTTCTTTAATATTTGTTAGCCTATTTGCAAAGCTGAAAGAGGAAAATAGTTCTAAGTTGAAAGATGAGGGGATATAAACAGAAAAAGAAAGAAAGAAAAAAATAGCAGCAGGACTACAATGAATAAAAATCAAGTGAATAAACCGTACTAAATACTTACTTTGCTGCATCTTGCATTTTAGATGCAATTCCAACGTCATCCATGCCAACTGACTGCCATCCATCATCAATTATGACAAATTTAGGGTGAATTCCACCTTGCTGGAGACTGAATGAAGAAACTTGTGTTACTCTGGCTTCTAATGTTGAAAAGACAATGAGAAATACTACTAAAAGTAAAAGTAAGGATAACTCTACCTTTCTAGACCTCGTCTGACTCCCTCAGCTGTAACATCTGTGTAAAATGCATCCCACGTGCACCAGCCGAACCAATTTAGCATGTCAGGCATCTACAACAAAAGCAAGAAAGAAGCACATAAAATTTAGGCAGTGTGCTAATATATAGGAGAGTTATAATACATTCTCCAAGTTCCAAGATGACAACAAACATCCCTTTTTTTCTTTTTTTTTCTTCTGGGGTTAGGGGAAGAAGAGGGGGTGTGACAGTTACCCACACTAGAAGGCCAATGGTTTTCTTCTATGGACATCTATTGGAGAAAGAAATGCCCAAATGTATTAAAACAATTTCAAGCTACATAACAGGCAAGCTAGAGAAGCACCTTCTTCTTTTCACGATGAGAAAATGTCTGCATGTGGCTTTCAACAGTCCTACAAAATGTCAAAGCGTGTGAAATAAGCCCAAAGTTAACAGGAAACATCACCAATCTTAAACACTGCAGCTCAGAAAAAGTTTAACTGATCATTTTCATAACTATATTTTCTCATCCATAACCACAACTTCATTTTAGACCATTCACCTTATTAGGCTTGAATATTTTCTTTAGTGACTATTGCCATATGAGTGACTACTTCATATTAGCACTTGTTAAGGGATACCTAACATTCTTGGTTACTCAACAATCATTGAAACCTCTTCGATTCTTTGCTAGAAACGATTGCATAGAAAGCAATCTATGCTGGAATGCCTGCTCCCTTTCTTATTGCGTCAACTTCTATTGTCTCAACTCATCTCTGAGAGATTCCTTTTTCCAAAAGATTGGTAGACCTTAGACAGACAAGTCATACTTAGAATCCAAATAGGTGCATGTGACTTGCAACAAAGTAACATAAAGAGTCATAGCCGCATGCTTGTGATTGAAATTCCGTTCCACTACAGAAACTAGAACCCAGAAAGCCAAATATTAAATAAGAAAAACAGCATAACAGATGAGGTTTCTTACATTACTGCATTTCTGATCACGTCAAACGGGTCTGATCCAGCAGCCATGAAAACTAGATGGGACCCTTCAAATCTGTCGACAGCAGGATCTCCTGCAGTACACAGAGACTAAAGCGTCAGATATTTCCCCCCCTCTTTCTTTGTTGCAATATGCATATGAAGTAGAAAAATATAGCATGCTCAATGAAGAATTTCTTTCGAGGCCAAATCAGTAGATTTTAGGTTCCCATCAAAAAACCAGAGTCTTCAACTCTCTGGCTAGAAACTGTTATCAAATTCTTCGTCTACCATTTTATTCGGACTGATTAAAATCATGCAACAATTTGCTGCTAAGAAATTTCTGGGGTTGGGCATCACATACTATGTTGAAGATCACGCACATTGGTTCTTAGTTCTTACCACTCTCCAAGCAGATCTCGATTTCATTATCAGCATTTCCCTGAAGAACAGCCCTGAAGGCTCCTTCTAGGATAGGAAGGAGTACAACATAGAGAGCAGGCGCCGATCCATCTTCACTCCCGTCACCAAAGTGGGACCCATCATTTCCTTCAATGATCAAGAACTGAGTCTCAAAGGGGACGTCCTTTCCAGAAGAACCCATCCTCTGAGTCATCCACCACACCTTGAAGCGGAAAGCGCACATGAAGCGCAAGCCACTGATTAGAAAACCAAAATCAAATTAGCGAAACATCCCATAACTGGCAGGAAAACTAACGAAATAGGTGAACAATAACAGTTCTTCCTCCCAGTAGCTGGTAAAAGAATCAATAATTGTGCAATCCCGTAACTTAGCAATCCCAAGAAATTTACAAGAAAACATTTTTAAAAAACGAATTTCCGGAAAGTTAATCTAAGCAAGCTTTGGAGGCGTTCAAAAATGCGAAAACACAAACTTTCCACTTGAAACAAAAGAAATTGAGAGAAGCGATAGTTACAAAAGCAAAATCAGAATCTGCAGAACTTACTCGAGCTTTCCGACCGGAAAGACACGTCGACTTCCGCCGTGGTCAGACGTGACGCCAATAAATGCGCCATTGATCAGCCCATTCCCAGCGGCAGGGGTCAGAATGATGTTGTCGTGGACATCAGAAAAGATGGGGGTCCCCAAGACTACCAAATTCCCATCAGAAACAGAAATTCCAGCACCAACTGTCATCTCGATAGAAAATCTAAAGCACCCAAATGGGAAAAGAGATGTAATGCAGAAAAACCTGCTCTGAGATCAGAACTAAAAAGCAACAAACACTTCAAACAGCCTGAACGCTTCAACTTGAAAGAGAATCAAGGCCCAAAGGAAATTTGCAGGGGCGACGAAATGACATACCCCTAAAGAATCGAGAGAGAGAAAAATCCCCTACAATGAATGAACTAGCCGAAAAAATTATGGGTATTTATAAGGGGGGGAGGGGATGAAGGCTTTTGAGTTTGGCCCCGGCAAAACCTGAAATGCTGGGAAAGCAAGTGCTCACGCGATAAAGAAAATCTGGCGGGAAGCAGCTGTTCGTTGTACCGGACAATGTCATAAACAAGCAGCAAAAATCGACTGCTTCTAATGTATTCCGCAGGACCACCGTTGTTTCTTATACTTTAACCTGCCCTTGGGGATCTTCCGAATTTATACATTCGGTTGGATGGTCATATAAGAAATGCAAGCTGTTAACTGGAAATTTGGAATAATATGAAATGAGATTGAGAAATTAGGGTTTCAGTAGACCCAGTCAACTTTTCATATTTTATGTAGATTTAAATTTGGTGAAAAAGGAAAATAAAAGTTAGAAGTAATATAATATGATCGAATTAAGGAGTAAAATAAAGAAAACAAAATAAATATGTGAAAAGATATACAACTGAGTAAAATATAAAGATATCGAATTATATTAAAAAAAAAAGTGTAGAAAAAACTTAGGTTTCATCATAAGGAGACATGACTGCGGTAAGCAATGAGGAGAAATCCGTCATGGGGAACGGTGATGAACGATAACTGTGAGAATAGGAAGGTCTACGCTTTAAGCGAAGTCATGCGGCGCACTTCTCTCCTACCCGAACGGTAAAACATGAAATGCTGACTAGGACGCTCTGCCACGGTGCAATGTAGTGGGAAAATATCCACCGGATCCTACCCTCGTCAATAAGCCCGATAAACCAGCCTTCCGTAATATGCAGACCGTGTCGTTCCAGATGCTGCCGACGTGGATAACCGGCAACACGTTGGAATGACGTGGCCAGCATGGATCGCGTTGTGGATTTGAAAATGCAATCCCACGTCAGATCAGCATGACATCATGACCAAAAACAGCTCGAAGTCGACGTGTCACGAGAGCACTTGCGACAGTTATAACATTTACGCGGTTACGCGGTGGAAATTGACTGTCCGCCTTCGTGATTAGCGGCTCGTTTGGCAAAGGAAAGGGAGCACAGTTCAATGCACCCGGGTGCATTCAGCCTCAACGCACCCGGGTGCACTGTACCTTTTTTTTTTTTTTTTGAAAATTTTTTGATGAAGCTGTTAATATAGGTTTATTTAACATATGTATCAATTTTTA
>JAXCLR010000092.1:748954-760079 GCA_035584095.1 Annona squamosa
CTACCCTCCCTCCCCACACGCAAATCGTTTTTCTCCTCTCCCTCTTTTCCAACGCCACTCCTCTCCATTTCAATGTCCGCGACCCTTCGTTTCCCCTCCGCTCAATCCTTCAAATCCAGCCGTCCATTCTCATCGGGACCCACCAACCACCGTATCCTGGCCGTCGCCGCGACTTTGGACTGCCGGAGCCGGAAACCGACCAACCTCTACGAGATCCTCCGCGTCCAAGAGACGGCGTCGCCGATCGAGATCAAGACGGCCTACCGGAACCTCGCGAAGCAATTCCATCCCGATGCGGGATCGGACGGCAGGGATTTCATGGAGATCCACGACGCTTACGAGACGCTCTCGGATCCGACGGCCAGGGCGCTCTACGATCTCTCCATCCGACGCCGACGATTCAGGTTCCGGCCGCCGATGAAGAGGTGGGAAACGGATCAGTGCTGGTAGGAAGTCGTCTTTTTGAGTCCGACTCTCGCCGCAGATTCCGTTGCTTTTGAAAACTCTGCTGCCGGAGCGGCGGCGGAGTGCTTTTTCGTGTAATTTCTGGAATTCATGACGACCCCTGTTGTAATTTTTCCCGACCCTGCCGCCGGCAGGATGAGTAAATACCCTCTCACTCTTTCATCTTCTTGGTTGCCCGATGGGCCGATAGGGAGGCGTTTCCTCCATCCACTCCAAAACCGTCGAAATTACAGGGCTTCCTGATGCCAAATCCTGACCGTCCGTTTATGAGGATCTATACCATTGGATTGGACGGACGGCATGCAGGCTCAAACATTCGTCGCTGGAATGTGCGATTGGTGCAGGCTTGGTTGCTGTCCGTCGACATTGTCAGGAATTGATTTTTTTTTTCTTCTTTTTTGATAATTCCTTGTTTTCTATTAATTGGGGCCCTATAATAGGTTATCCGAGCCGTTGATATACTGGGGCCCACACGAATCATCCTACAGTATCCAAAACTGGTGGCTTTTGAACTGGGATGGGTCATGGCGCGCAGCAGCATGATAGCCGCTCATTATATGATCTCTGTTGGGACCCACAGTTTGATGTGTCGTGCGGATTTTGCTTGGTACGAGAGGAAGGAAGGAGGGTTGCCACAAATTTCTTTTGTTTTTACTGACCGGAAGTTTGTTCATGCTGGCACGAGACGTCGGCCGTCGGAAATATATATAAAAAAAAAAAAAAAATTGGAAAGAATTGGAATGGTTGGAATTCTAGAAGGTCGGATTAGTTGGAGTAGGAAATGACTGACTTGTCATTATTATTATTTTTATTTTTTGGGAACAAGTTTGATGCGTCCGTGTCTTGTCCCTTTCCATGGAAAATTGTGGCCATTGGCTAGACTAGGAAGAATGAGGCCATCTGATGCATATATAATTGTCTTTTTTTTAAATACTCAGGCCTTCGGACAAACAAATATACGAGAAATATTCAATTGTATTTTTACTGTACTATAATTACGGCCTAATTATATCAAAATAGGTCTTACATGATTATAAAATTATAATCACTCCACTCATTATATTTAAGATTACATATTCTATTATTATAACAATATCTTAATGAAATATGTATACAGATTCTATATGAAAATGATAATAATTTTAAAGTTATTTTTTTAACATATGAATCATTTTCTATAAAATTTATATATATGTAAGAACTTTTCACGTGCTGTAAAATTGCATCATAATTAATGGTGCATTTGGCCTAAAATGCGTCTACTATGTACTTAAATGTATCGATACTTTATTAATACTAAATGTATTCATATATAAATTTTATAATAAATAGTTTACATGTTGAAAAAATAATTTTAAAATTATTATTTATATTAAATTATTTTATTAAGTTGAATTTATATAGTTTTCAAATAAAGTTCATGCACATATTCAATTTGGATAAAAATTGGTATGATAATATAATATATAATTTTAAATATAATGAGTGAAGTAAATTATAATTTTATGATCATGTGGTACTCATTTTAAGATAATTGTTCTGTAACTGTGGTGCGCTGTACTTCTGTATATATATTATATTTTTTGCTGTATAATTTTGCGCAAGCCCTACGTCTGTTGACCCGGGCCTATAAAATTAGCAATTGCAATTTCTTTACCACCGCGCAATAATCGTGTGCTATTACACCGGCCTAACCGAAGGCTCAAGAAAAGATTGTGTAAAGACATGCAAAGATGCATGAATTATCTCTTTAAGTGGTTGTTCCAACTGGAGGAGGATAAGGAGTTGACTAGAGGCCGGCTGTTCAGGACTGCTTTTCAGAAAAAAAAAATTCCTTAATTTCAGATATATATATATATAGCAATATCAATGGCTCGTAAATTGGGGTAAATTGAATGTCAGGAGCTTTCACTGCAGCCGCAAAAATTGAGGGCAATTGTCATCTCCATGTAGATCAGTCTACTACACTTTCCACTCCTTTTTCTCTTGATATATTGTATTAACTGTCATTAATAACTTTATTTTTTCATACTTAAAAAAGGCTAATTTACCGAAGTTATTCTCAATCATGTATCGTTTATGTCTTCATATAACTCAATTGATTGAAAATCCTTATTTATTATTATTAAAATTTTTTGGGGGAATTGTGTCATCCACGGGGGATGAGTTGGCACTTGATGGAGGTATTAGGCTGTGGCATCCAAGGGTGAAGTTGGAAGCCCTTAATTTGTAGCAAATAAAAATTAGTGGCGGGTGAATACTATAGGTGTCGCATTTCATTGGCCTTCTCTGTAAACTACTAATTTCAATCTTGTTTAAATTAAAGAGGTTAGGTGCTTATGCAATACATATAAGAGCTAAGCTATTGGCAGGAGATGATCATCCGAAATTTTCACGTGAAGTATTTTTGCCTTCTGGACGACTGAGTGGGTATATACACTTTACACTGGTTGGCTTTATTCAATCTGGTCACATGATGACACTATTTTACATCTACATATATTGGAAATCCCCATCAGTAGCGACATGTTTATGGTTTACTACCGTTGTGAAATCAGAACTGAAACAATATGAGATGAATGAATAGGAATAAAATTATCCTTTCAAAAAAAAAAAAAAAAAAAAATTGGCCTCCCCTAAATCGGGCAATTTACGGCAGCACAATATATAAATGCAGACCCACCTAGGATTTTCAAATATGAATTTCGGTAATTTTTAAATTTATTTAATGTTTTATTTGAATTTTTTGAAAATGGATTGGGCAAAGATGATTTTTTAAAATTTATGCATGTATAAGAATTCAAAAAAGAAAAAAAAAATTATATATACATAGCGTCGGCGTAGAATCTGTCGTCTTAATAATACAACCAGATGGTTGGATCATATTAAACAAAGGCCCCAAAAATCGTACAAGCAAACTAAACAAAAGTAAAAGGGAACATGATTCATTATTACTATGACTATTATTATTATTATTACTTACACAAAAGAGTAAAGCTTTTATGACGAAGATCTATATATAATCAGAGAAGGAGAAAAAAAAAAATACAAAAAAAGGGAGAAGGATCCACTAAAAACAAGTGGAAAGCTGTGATGATGAGAAAAGTCATTATGGGCGTTGCACATGCAGGGCAGAGCTTTGGGGGGACAAACCAAGCCAAAATGCAAGGTTGCGTAAACATTTGAAAATTTAGAATAAATATTGGACCACTTGCTTTGGATGCTTTTCTTCTAAATGCGTGCACGCTAAGACGTTATCAAATCCCAGTCATTCATGTTTAGAGTCAACGATCGATGCTTCCACTATAAAACAGGAAACCATCCAAAGTGTAGTGACTTTTGCGACTTCCCCTTTACTGCAAACAATGGAAATCAGAAAGTTCATTATTTGCAAGACAGACAGCACTCGTGCTTCCACCATCAACTCTGCTTCACTGCAGACTACTTTCCAAGCCTTTAACCAAAATAAAAATAAAACAAGAAAATGTTTATATTACAAGTTCCAAACTGGGTACAAGCATGACTCGCCCATCAATGTTTTTCTTTCTTTCTTTCTTTCTTTCTTTCTTTTTTTCCCCCTTTCATTCTTCCTCCTTTTCCGAGAATGGGAAACAATAATCCTCCAGCGAATTGAGAACAAAGGCTGCCTTCAGTGGTGGATGGATACGGATCCAAAAATACAGTACAAACTAAAGTGGGGGAAGGAAAAAATCAGAGCCTAGTTTAGTGGAATTTTCTATCAAAAGGAAAACAAATCGTTCTTAACACTTTTGCGCTTTACATAATCAACACAGGCAGCCCTCTAACAGTTGCACTTCTGCAGAGGGTTCTAGTTCTCTATACAAACAGGCCTTTTTCTGCATCAAAGTAATAGTTCACACAAATCTGCACAGAAGGGGGACGGGAAAGTTGGTCATTTACAACTGCTCATCAATACAGAATTGATAACATGCATGACTAGGCGTATGCTGTTCCCTTCCGCAGCTGTGATGGTGGGTACCGACCGTTGGTGACCGAGTATCTGATAAACCTGCTCAAGGATGGGCCGCACATGCACTGCAATTGTTGGGTCTATTGGGTTAATGGCAACAGCTACATCTCTCATCCACTCAAGCTTCCGAGACGTTTCATTGGCAATATCGAAAGCTAGCTGCTGGAGAAGGGCAAGTAACACTCCTTGACTAAGAGGAAGAGGGACCATAGATAAAATTCCAGCCAAATCAACCTGGGAATGATAACTGGCATTAGTCAGAAATATTGAGTAGCTCCTGTCCCATAGGCTAACGTAAGAAAATGAACATATAATTTAACCATGACTAAGTGTAACGAGTTATATGACCTACTTCACTCAATGTGGATTCTACCCCTTGTAAAAACCCATTCACAGAAGTTGGCCCAAATTGTCGATAGATTATATTTTTTAGTATTATATTGATTATGTATTAGATTTAAAATGAGTGTTAATACTATAAAATTGTCTCATTACATTAATTTGGAGAGAAAGATAAGTAATAATCTTGTGAATAAGATAAATTCAAATTTTGATTTTTTTTCAAAAAGATAAATTTAAATGTTTAAATATTCATTGTTTAGATAAGCTACTGTTTTGGTTGTTTGATAGCTAATTTATTTCCATCACAGTAACGAATACAATATTGCACATATATTAGCTAATTATGATGGAAACAATATCTAATTTTGCCAAACCTTCAACAATAAAAAGAAGAGTCATGTTCCAGTGTACCCGGGAGTATTTAACCCATTTTTTATTTTTTTTTAGAAATTTTTTTATACACCTGTTAATCTAAGTGTATTTAACATGTATATCAAGTTTTAATCCTTTTTGGAGATTTGGAGATATTTTTTGGATTTTTTTAAAATCAATGGCATTTTAGTACTTTTTAATTACGAAAAATGTCACTAATTTTAAAAAATCCAAAAAAAGTCTACCAACCTCCAAAAATAGTAAAACATGATATATATGTTGAATACATTTATATTAACAATTGTAAGAAAAGAATTTTCAAAAAAAAAAAATTTAACGAGTTAATACATACGGGTGTACCAAGGCTACGTACAACAGAATGTATTCAATCACATCAAGATAAAGAAATAGAACACGTCATTACTTACTATTATTTATTTTGATAGCAATTTATTTACTTTAATCATATACAAGAAATATCTTTTATTAGTAAGTTTCATTACGCCAATAGATTTCATGGTTATTTGTACACAATGACTAATTTCATTTATTTACCAAATTAAATTTAAGAAGTGAAAATTATTTTATCATCTATTGCAATATGTAGCCATTGCATGAATTTAAAACATGTATAACTATTTAGTGGTGAAAGAATATTAGAAAAACATAATTAGCGATAACATTTGAATGCCATTATTAAAAAAATCATGTTAAACATCTATATGCCTATTATTAAAAATTACATTAAAACATCCATTAATTAAAAATTAGCACCATTAGTTTGTGTTCCTCAAAAAACTTGGCGTTAAACTCTTAGATTGTACTTCTGATAATTATATCAATACATTATATATTTATATTTAAACAAGTGGTAATAATATAAGATTTTCTCTTTAGCTTAATTAAGACAAAAATAGATAATATCAAGGATATGTTTCTTTACATCTAAAACTTTTAACTCTCAACAATTCCCTATTTTTTAATTATTTATCCATGTCTTCCTATACAATTATCCTATTTTTTAATCATTTCTATGCAACTACCTATACAACTAACCTATCCATTTTAACTTTATTTTTTTTACTCCTCATCATTAACCCTATCATATCGCATTATTTTCTCTTTTTTCAAAAACTTTTACACCAAAAAATTTTCACTCAAAGGATTTATCACTTTTCTCAAACACACCCCAAAATTTTCTATTTCTTTCAACCTTTAATAATTTTTTTAATTAAAAGTAATATATAGGGCCTCAAATTTTTCCGTGTAATCCATCCTTTTTATCAAATCTTTTATACAACAATTATATTATAACAATGTAAAGAAAGTAATATATGTCATTACATATTATTATTTATTTTATTAAAATAACATATTTTAGCAAAAAATTTTACGTATATTGTTACCATAGAAAGGTCATATTATATAAATATAAATTTATTTTAGAAGTCTTTTAAAATTACTAAAGATATAGACTTTTTTTATCTATATAAAAGTAATAGTTCAAAGAAATAAATATTTACATATTCTTTTTTGTAAATTTTAAAATTTATCTAAAAGTCTCTTCAAGGTTTCAAGAACAATATTTTTTTAATTGGTTCAACTACAATATTTATTTTAATAATATGTAAGAAACGTCTTTCATTAGTAAAATAATTCCTATATAACAACATAAAATCTATTAAGAATACTTCCTTTGTCCTTCTCGGCCATTTTACATGCTCATACGCACTTTTCTTCTAGGTCAAACACTAAAATGTTATTAAAAGTACTTTTCGAATTATAAAACCAAAGACTTCTCAACTTTTTGCCATCGCACTTTTTATAAAAGTTTCATTTGTAATGGTACCGAAAAAAGTTGAAATTTAAAAGCTCAGCCAAACAGAGCCTCAATTCCACTGTATGTAACTATCCCAAAAAGAAATGCTAAAACTATCCTGCATCCGCAGACCACTTTGGATAGTGTAGGGTGATTCCCTTGACTACGTCAGTGGGTTTTGAATTCTTTGTTATTTTAAACTTGGAGTGGATCAAAGACATTGACATACCTGAGAACATAACCATGATACAATGGAAAAATCACTCCTTTGCAGCGCTGCAGTGAATGCTTCCTCGAACTTCCGTTCACTTATTAGAACTTGTAGCTCTTTCTTTGGATCCAATGGAGGTTCAGCCTGTAGCACAGAAGAGGCCAGCTCAATGATAACCATAAACAAGATCAGAAGGTTTCAAAGATGTTGATGATTTTCCACGAATACAAGTGCTACATCCCAAGAAGCAGGACTTGGGCTGCTATGACCATGTAGCAGGCTGCACCAGTAATAGAAGGAAAACAAAAACAAAATAGAACCATACACATTGCAGTAGGCCCCATTTAAATAGCTGTAAGAAACAAACAGAGAAGAAATTGAACTATACAGACAGTACTGAATAACACGATTAAAGAATTAGCACCCCTGTGAAGATGCCAAACAATACTACTCAGAATTGCCAAGGCAATGGGAGAAATGTAAATTCCAAAGTATCCATCAATGCATCCAGCAATTACCATCACCATAAAAAATGAGGCCTGCGAGTCTGTTGCTTTAAGGCCTCAATGCAATATCCTTTGGTGCAGGTATTTGAAGAGCATTCTTCTCCATCCACATGCCATGTTCAGACATCATCATCATCATCATCATCATCATCATCATCATCATCATCATCATCATAAGCCATTTCCCACCTAAGTAGGGTCAACTGCATGGATTCTGTTGCACCATTCTTGGCGATTTAAGACTAAATTTTCTGTAATTTGTAATATTTTAAAATCTTGTTTAATTACTTCCATCCATGTTCTGACATATGGAAGAGAAATGATATGGAAACCTACTCTTACAGATACCAGTAACAAAGTTGGGGACTAGATGTTTACAATGCCTCTTTCATAAAGAACACAATATCTCTTGTATAACAAGTTGTAATTGAAGACGGACAAAAGAGGAAAAGAGCAGAGAAAGATCAGCAGGGAGTACCATGTCGTGAAGACCACCTGGAAGTCCATTGCTATGTTGCTTAGTCAGGGAATTTACGCCACTCTGGTTTGCACTAGCGACAAGAGCCAGGATCTTGCGCTGGCTGTCAGCCAATTCACCAGAAAGGGTTTGAGTAAGTGTTGTAGCAGAGCTCATTGCATCCTGAAAATTAAAACTCAACAGAGATTAATAAATGTAGTAGCACTAACAATAGTTAGGAAAACATGTAACGCGAAAATGAAGTTTGAGAGTTTAAGTGAACAAAAACCACAAAAACATGAGGAAAATGAAACAACATAGGTGCAGTCCTTTAACATAAAACGCAGCATCATATAACTTGATAGCAAGAATTAGCAACTCGACATACCCTTAATGCAATCGCCAATGGAGAGTGTGTAGATTCTAGCTGCCGCTGAGCTGTAGTAATATGCTCAACCATGCCCTTCTGAAAGGCAGCATCAATTTGCTCAAACATTGCTTTGCATGACACCTCAAATGCAGGAATCAAAGAAGATTCCAAACTGGATCTTAAAGACTCCTGCATGTTTAATTTCCATCCAGAAGTGCGTTAGACCAAAAGAAGTTATTATGCACAAAGGGTAAAGGAAAATATTAAGACTACAAACTTGATCTTAAAGACTCCTGCATGTTTAAGATCCATCCAGAAGTGCATTAGACCAAAAGAAGTTATCATGGACAAAGGGTAAAGGCAAAGATTGCTTTTTTGTATTCAAGAAGTGAACATGATTTCACAAATTTTTACTTCATGAGATTTTTTCTACAGTTTTGCATGCTCTGTTGCATGCATGATCATACTTTCTCACGAACTATTCGCCTAAAACCTAATTCTACACAACCTCAATAGATGTAGAAACATAGACTACCTTCACAGCCATTCACCCATCACACAATAAATTTCTATCAACGCATATTTGAGATGAGAAGAATAAGTTATCAATCATTGGGATCTAGCTCAATATTTAAAATCCACAGAGACCAAAAAACAGTTAGAAACTTCATGAAGTTGACCAAGAAACTTTATGTCAACTCTGCTTTGAGGGCACGCTTGGATAGGAACAATGACTTAATAGTGCAAATCATAAGAAAATTATAAGTCAGCAGGGGTGGAAATGACATCTGCGAGGTTATAAGATAAAGACATAACGTGGAGATAGAACAAAGGCACAATCACATGACGGCTAGGAAAAAGAAGAGTTAGCTTTGAAAAATATGCAATTTACTGTGGGAAGATAGGTTGACCAAGGAGTATTTAACTCTCCTAAATAGAGTAAAATGTAGGAAATGTCTTGTAAAGGAGAGGACGAAAAATTTCCCACTCTGAATTGTATAATGAGAGATTGTGCAAACCTGAATAGCTTGCTTGCCAGAAGTATGAAACTGTGCTAGAATCTGCCGAGATGCCGAAGCTTCAATCTTTGAAGAAACTGATTTATCCAACTGGCTGATTGCTTTTTCTCCAAGCCCTCTCTGCATGTCAAGTATAAATTCATAAAGCTGAAATGAACAACAGAGTGTTGAGATACTTAAAGAGGTGTGATCTCAACCTGCAATGTTTCAGAAACGGCCGAAGAAATAGCCTTCTCAATCATTGGAGTAATTGTGCGGGCTATAGCTGGCCCCACAGAAGATATTTCTTTCTTCAATGTCTTTTCCAACAAGGCTGGTAAATCCTTGCTCCAATTTGAAATGGAAGCAATTGTCTGCTGTATACGGTCCCTTTCCAATTTCTGTTTAGCATTCTCCTCTTGGACACGGGCCAACAAAGCATCTGTATTTGCCTTGATGGCTTTTTCCATGGCCCGGCCAAAAGATGTCTCTAGTCTTCTGCCTTCTTTGTTAATAGGTCCTGCAACTGCCCCATTCATCTGTTTCAACATCTCCTTTTGAAGAGTCATCATCTACAACACCCACAGACAGACGGAGAGAGAGTTTAAATTCAGAATAAAACCAGCAGCAAAAAAAGATAGGCTGTATGCACTACTCATCAAACAATTGCATTTTGCGATATTTGAAAAGCATGATCGGCATAAGTAAACTAGCATTGGAATTTAGATGCAAAGTTAAAATCAGATTGGTATCAAATTCTCTTATCCAAACCATGACGCTTCCAACCAAGATTTAGCATCTCATCAAGAACTTACCAGAAAGCTCCCTGTCACATCAGCAACCTGATGAGATTAGATGGCATACCATGATCAGAAGCCATTAGGATTTGATACAAAACATGATGTATCCAATCCCCTTCATGAAGCTCTACACAGAGCACAATAATCCTTTGCAGTTAGATTTTGAATTTCAGCATATTGATTCTTTCCCCTTTTCTTGTAGGATGATGCATATTGCATATGTGTCTCAATAAAAATTTATCATGCAGTGACTCAAAGTGAAATCTGGGAGTGTAATCTCCTTCGAATATAAGAATTTATTCACCACTTGAAAATACTGCCCACTGTGTTATATGATATTATTTACTCCTGGTATTGACCAATCGATACAGCCCTTTGTGCGATATGCTATTATTTACCCTTGGTATTGCCCTTCTAACATATGCTGTCACTTACTCCTGCTTCAACGATAGCGATGGATGCTTTGCAGTTAATAAATCTATGAAGTCAATGCTACACAGCCTAGACGGCTATTTTTCTTTTTCTTTTTTTTTTGATGATAGCCTAGAATGCTAGTTGATGAGCAGATGAAGGTAACACACACGCCCAGGCCTATGAATTGACCGGTCTTCACAAGAAGTCCATGCACAACTGAACAGGTCCATTTGATGTAGTAGCTCATGTCCATCAAGGTACAGGTCAAAAGATGGCGATGGCAACTGCATCAACAGTAGGGGCGGGAATCGGGGCGGGTCGGGACGGGTCAGGGTGTGCCCAACCCTGACCCTAACTTTCAAAAATCTAGTTTGACCCTT
>JAXCLR010000092.1:782962-798457 GCA_035584095.1 Annona squamosa
TTCTATTGATTTGACAACTTCTACTCTAAAAACTTTTCATCAAAAGTTTTACCTCCAACCAAACACACCCTAAGTATTTTTTAAAATTTATATATTTTCATATATTGATATAATTTTTGGTACCTAAATAAAATAATTAGTTTTAGATATAACAAATGAATTGGATTTGATAAAATTATCAAGATAATGTCCAAATTATGACGGTTGTATATAGGTTGCAAATGGAGCCTATACCAATCATAAAAACTAAAAATCTAATTGTTTATATGGCTCAAAATCATCTGTTTTATGATATTGAAAAGTTATTTGTTTTATAATAGAACAAAAATTCATCACAAGTATGCTTTAAAATGTATATATTCATATATAAATTGTGAAAAATGCTTAGATCATTCATTTGTATAAATTAGAATGTAATAATAATTTTGCTTAATTATTTATAAATATAAAAATAATATTTTAGATGATTTTAAGATCGTATAGAATTTTTTTGACTAGTATTATATATATTGTGATGTTTGATATTATAAATAAGGGTCATTCACGACCTTCACCTTGGAAGGACAATTTTTATAAGTAAACAATTTTTATAAATACTCGTACACTCAAACGAACCAATTGTAAAATACTTTAAGCAAATGGTGATACTTTAGGCAAACATGCCTAGCATGTGTACCATCTACTTAAATAAATGATTTTAAATATAATAGTGTAGCACCCGTCGCGAGTGCTACAATGGGCTTGGAATGGTTTTTCGCGCATTGGAAATCTGGATCGTGTTGAATGAGTTTTTAATGTCTCCGAGGCAGCAGCGTGAGCTTAGATTTCCTGCATCCTCATAGGATAAAACGTGTTAGGCTTCACGTTTTTTAGAAAAGTTGGCATATGAGTATTCTCTTGTAGATTCGGCAGCATAATGGCTAAGACAGAGCTTTCCGTACACGGATTAAATCACAAATTCGGTAGCATAACGGTAGCGTATTATGTTGGAATTTGTGGACCCGCGTGCACCCGTTTTGCCGGGGCGTTAACTCAAACACGCACGCAAAAATAAAGAAAAAACGGAGTAGCCACTGATCTTTAAAGGGAGATCATTCTCTGTTTAATGAAATAAGGTACTAGTCGTACAGAGTTTGAGATCTGGCCTTTGGATTGAAGCAAATATAGTGAAATCTACCAACCCGAGGCGGTTTACATGAGCGTGAAAATAGAGAAATGAAAGACTTGAGAGAATGGGAGAATGAAAAAGGGGGCGTGGAAGAGAAGCTTGGAGCTCGTAGAGTGGGAAAACCGGGACGCCGGGATGTTGCTGTAGACTCCCGTCCTCCCCTCTGGGATACCTCTCCAAGTGCGTCTCAAGTGAGGAGGGTGTTCCTCCTTTTATGGATGTTGGAGTGGGCTTTGGGCCACTTGGGGTCATGGACTTGGTCCATTGGCTTGAACTTGAGATGAGATCTTGAGCTTTGGGCAACTTGAAAGATTGTACTTGGTCCATAGGCTTGAGCTTGGTGGGCTAAAGCTTAGCTAAGTCCGTTGCTTTTGGTGGGCCGTTGTAGAGGCCCATAGTTGTAGAGAAACCTGCTTCTGAGGCTTGGTGGGCTGGATCTGGTGGGTTAGAGCATGGCTAAACCCGTTTGCTGTGTTTGGGCTGCATTGTGGAGCCCGTTGAGGTAGCCTTTAGGAGTTTCGTTCTTTGTAGGCCGGACCTGGTTTGTTGAAAAAGCCTGCTTTGAGGTTTGGTGGAGCTTCGCTCTCGTGGGTTGAGTGCGGAAGGGTCTTCTTAGCTGGCTTGAACTTCTTTTTTATCTTGAATTTGCTTGGGCTTGGACTTTGTTTCATTTTTTACATATTTGGGCCCAATTGTGGGGTGTCAACAAATAGATAAATTAAATTTAAAAAAATTAAAATAGTTATGGGATCAATTGGCATCACCCTGACTACGGTGAAGCCAACTACATGCAAGCATATCCTTTATTGATATTTTATATTTGGACAGCTATGTTCTGACACGAGGAATATGGATAAGTATGATGCTGTAGGACTTAGAGGTCACTATGCATCTGCATGCATCGTCTCATCAGAGAAGAGCTGATGACAATCGAAAAGCCGACGGTCTTGGCACAATTTTCATGAAATTTTCAGAAACCAAAAATATGTTGCAATGCTTGCTCTGGAACGAAGAAAGAGAGACAAAGTTTTCCTTTTAAAAAAAATTATGCTACAAGAATTTAGGAAAAAAAAAGGACAAAAAAAGCCTTGTCTGTTGGGGTATTTTTTTTATTCCAAAACTTTTGAGTATAAAATTTTTCACTGTACCTAATTATTTTATTTTTTAATTAATTCTTCACTTCTTTCTTATGAATATTATATTTTTAATTATTTTTATACAACCATTTATACATTCAATAAATGTATTTTAATTTTATTCTCTTTATTATTTATTATTACTCATATCATATAACACAATTTTTTTATTTTAAAAAATTTTATATTAAAATTTTCATCAAAAATTTTATACTTCCTAAACACATCTTAAGTAAAAAAAGAGTACGAAGAGAGAAATTTTAAAAATCTTATTCTCTATTGTGAAATATTATTTGACATCTTAGGCATTTACTTACTTCACTTTTCTTTGCTATTATTTATATTTCAACCAATATCTTTTGGTACTATTCAAAAATGTAGTTATTTTTTCTTCATTTCGTATATTTTTAATATATATATATATATATTCTTGTATATTATTCATTTTCCCATGTTCTTTCATTCACCTTATCTATTGCATAGGTACCCATTTGATATTACAGTAAAAAAGATGTAAAAATGTGCAATAAAAATTTTGGAAAAAACGAAAAAGTAATATGATATGATAGCGTTAATAATTATAAAATCATGTTAAAAACTATGTAAAAATAAATTAGAGAATAATTGTGTAAAAAGATGTGAAAAACTAATTGAGATGTAGGTGTAATGATAGAAAAGAACTATATTAGGCATATGAAATCATGTTAAAAACTTAAAATGCTTGTGGGAGAGAGTTGAAAAGTGGTTTTTTTTATTTTTTTTTAAAAAAACCTCATTCATACTGATCCTAAATGAATAAAAATAAAATATGAGGACATTTCATCTGAAAAATGAACAAAAATGCTTGAAAATACAGATAAAGCGTAAATTTTTTTTTTTTTTTTTGATGAGAATATAAAGCGTAAAATTAAGTTGGTAAAAAATGGATAATTTTAATAGAACAGAAAAAGACGTAACACAACTCAATGAAAACAGAATACATGCAAAGGATGATCATTAGAAATTAAGTAATAATAAAAGGAACATAGTGACCGGACTGGGAACTTGTGTTTACACTCAATCTGTATAAAGGCTACTTGGATCCAGAAATATGGAAAATATAGCCTGATAAATTTGTGTGACCACTGCATGTATTGCTAAGATTCAAGTTTACTTCGTTACGTACCATTTATTCTGCTACGACTTCCTATCATGTACCATGTATTGCTAATCATAAGGAAATACGGGCTGATAAATTTGTGTGACTAATTGTAATAGTGGTACATGGGCATGTGCATTTGCAGTAGGTAGTTTTGAGGCTTGGCCTAAAGTATCAAGCCTGATAAAGGATCCCAATCTCCCAAGAGTTGATTTTTGGAGGAATGATCACTGTAAGAAGAAAGTCCGAATCTATGAAATGAAACTTTGCTTCCCTTGAATTCACTGTGCAGGAGGTTGGCCTTCTGCTTGAGTATGCGCCGAAGCGGCCCGACCCTCTTCCTCTGATTTTCAATTGATAGTTGGAAGTATCACCACTGATGTCCACTGAATCAATAGCTCCACCAGAGTTGTACATATTTGTCAATCCAATAGGTGCAAACTGGGTGTTTGGATTGTAGGCCTGTTGATATTCACGAAGCAACAAAATGTGGATTGTTTACAGCGATAGGCAAGCAAGATGAAACACTTGTGTACTCATTTGTATTTTGTGCATTTTCATATGTCAAACCCAAATGCATGATTGGATTAAGCTTAATAAGAGAAGTTGATTAACTGACCCTGATTGGTGATACTGTGAGTATTTCACATTCTAAGGTCTTTAATGATACATCAGTTGAGCCAGTCTTGTGAAGAGTAGAAAGAGATCCTGAGATCATATTTGAAAATGTGGGAGTAGAGTCAGCGAATGTCAAAGTCCATGTTCCATGTTTGACAAATTCTATGAAGCCTTCGGCTTTTCTCTTTTGCATTCAAATACGCATTGAACACACAAAGAATAGCAAATAGAAATTGATTATATCTATTAAACAATCTTAGGAACTGATTCGAAAGGCAATGGTTAATAGCTTGCATTGGGATTTTACCATCACTGAAGGAAAAGACTGCACAGTCCCCTGTCCAATTATCTCCAGCAACCTCTTCAAGAAACTCGATATCGAGAGGTCTAACACTCCCTTTGAGGTGCTTTGGCCCAGGATTTGCATTGTTCTGGCTGCTTGGAACTGTGTCCAAGCACGGCCAAGTTCCTGCTCCTTGGCAATTGAAAACACCAATAACTCCGGTACACGAATTCAGATTCCATATCTTCATAAGGCTGGAGGAATTAAAACAGCAAATGGGTTGGAAAAAAAGAAAAGAAAAAAGCAAGGACAGCTAAAAGAATGATCGCCAGATAAAGAACTGTACCTTTTCCCATCCATGACTGGATCGTTGAATAGGCAATCACGTGTGGGCCGCCCAGGATACCTGGCTCTAAGGATGGAACCATCAGGAAGGACAAGCTTCTTAAGTACTGTGAAATCATGCTGACCAGGTTTATCACTGCGACATATAATGCCAGGTAGGGTTTGTTATGACCAAAAATACAGAAATAGTTGCATGTTGGATGAATGGATGAAAAGATATTGATTACTAGAGATCTCCATGTTTCTTATGTGCATTGGGAGCAAGTAGCACCGAAACAGTAGTGAAACTTTCTCTTTCAACTCCATGCCCAGATAAGGGTTGTCGGCGATGGTGAAATGGTACGGGACAAGATGGGGAGATATGACAAAAAAAAATATTATTGTGTATTGAAATTTGGAAAATTATATTAGAAATGGACAAAGTAGTATTAAAAATTCAAAAAAGTGAAGTAGTTTTTTTTTTTTTTTTTTTTTTTTGAGAAAGAAAAAAAGTGAAGTAGTTATTTATTAAAAATAAGAAAATTTTGTCCAGAATAAAAAAGTTTTCTTGGAGTGAGAAATCCCATCTAATCTTCGTCCAATCCACTCGTCTTGAACAGGACCGACGGCAGTTTGGTTGCCATGCTCTCAACTGTTATGCCAGACAAGGAAAATAAACAGCATCCTCATATTTATTCACCGCGGGACGTTTTTATGAAATTTTTTTCCTTTTTAAAATCTTGATGGTTGATAGAAAATTCACTCTATCTATTGTATTTAGCATCATTTATTGTATTTTGAAAACCCTTCGATTTTTTAAATTTCAATGTACATGGTTATATATATAAATGTGTGAAATTAACATAATAAAATGATTCAATATTAAAATATTAATTTTAAAAATAGTTTTTTCAATATCTAAACCATCTAAAATATCAATAATATATAGATAAATGATTTTACAAATTATTATTACATTCTAATACATGTGTGAATGGATTTAAGTATTTTTTATAATTTACACATGAATGCACATATTTTTTAGCAAATGTGGCCTATCTACATATTGGATTGGTATGAAATTTGGTTTTTTAATTAAACAAATGGTGTTAAATCCAATAAATGAATTAAATTTTCCATCATCAATGATCAACATTTTAAAAATGAAAAGGGTTTCATATTTCCGTTTATTCAGTTGCAACCAACTTGGTTTTTCATGCTGTTTCAAAATATGGATCATTTGATTTTCAAATGAAATCATTTTCCATAACAAATAACCAGTAACCTAACGGACTCGTGAACTGACAAGATGAGAAGAGCCCATTTCCAAGTGACACCTAATGAGGCACTTAATAAGAATATCGTTGGCAGTAGAGACAACCTACCTAACATAAACTCCACAACCACCCAGAGCTCGAGCAGCGGCGTGAAACTCAGCTGATTCATGGAGACTCTGGAAGTGAGTGAATTCAAGTCAAACTGCCACTCACTCACACGCAGAAAAGAAAACAAGTCAATTGTAAATGATGTCCTACTTACATGAAACATGTCCCAATCCGGTACCATGACTTCTCCAAGGAAGATGCTGTTGAAGGCAACAGCTGCAATATGCAACGTCTGCGATGTTTTACTTTTAGGCCAGAAATCATCTGATGCTCTAGTGACAGCACTCACCTTCGAACTACAACATTTTTGAACAGGAAAATTCACATCGTCATGGTTATTGCATAATGTAGTGAGGGAATACCAGCGAATGTGGCCTGAGATGCATGGCCATTACCTGAATGCACCCAACTTACAACAGGCTCGTTATCAGATTTATGAAAAGTATTGACAGCTGATTGCAAGAATCCACATGTAGCATAAGGTAAAGCCTATCAGATGATCCATTTGCTGGATTTTTGGGCTCCCAATGCAGGCAAGGTAGTCTACCTGATGGAAAAAGCTTAACTCTAATGCTCATTTCCATCTCGGCTTTTCTAAGACAGTGGAACAGCCTTCCTAGAATGAGGCATGTCCCCTTACCTGTAGACAGAATCTGTGTTATGGGCCATGCAGCAGATTATGCCGTTGTCCTCAAAGTTCCTTGAAATGGAGCTTTCAAGTGCTTTGTGGAACTGTCGAGTCAATGATACCCGGCCTCCCAGGCCACGCGCAATAGTTTCGATCAAACTCTGCACATCTACCTTTACTCCATCCACGTTCTGAGAAACAAGATATCCGTGCAGATCATCATAGAATTCAAATACTTTTTCTGGGTCAATAATTCCAACACCATACTCCTCCATTTTATCCAAACTTAAGTCTCTCATGTTTGAAAGAACGCCTGGAGACTGAACTGGCTGCACTAGTTTCGGATTATATTTTTTTGTTCCTGGTGAATTTGGATGGAGTCCTCCCCAATATCCCATCAATGCATGCCACAAATATACATACCTGAAATGGAAAAAAATTCCGATTATCAACAATTAGATTTGGAAGGTGATGCTAGCAACACACGTTCCCAGTTGACTAAATTATTATTATTATTTTTTAAAAGAAGATCATTTTGACTATTTTCAACGTTTGGCTTTTTTCATTACCTCCTGGATGCAACTCAACCTAAAATATGGAGGAACTCCATGTGCCAGGCCGGCCTTTTTTCTTGATTTAGTATCTCAAATTTATTAAGCTTCATTGATACATTACACAAACAAGAGATTAATTATAGCAAAGTATATCATGAACTTTCAACATACATAGTCAAACAACTGTACTGTACGTTATTTGTTTCTGCACAGCTGCTTCCTAGCACCATGCAATCCTCTTCAAATTACAGGGCATTTGCTCAACTGCACAAATTAGAAGGCGATGGAAGTGAAGCCACATCTAATTAACTGCAGCTCAGCATTACGATAAAAACCAGCCTGGACTTGAGGGTCATGAAAGTTTTCTCTCAGCTGTACTACAACTAATTGTATTATCCAAGACATAAGTGGCAGCCATTTTTTACTCATTTGTTGCCTTTGAGTTGTTACTCATATCCATTTGAAAAAAATGTTGTCATTTTTGTTGCTGATGAATATAAGCAATAACACATTAGCAACGAATGAGGCACTAAATTTTGTTGCCATTAAGATGTTTTGCTGTACACGCACAGTAGATTCTTCTTTTTCACTGAAACTACTGACAATCGCGAATCCAACTGAAGCAATAATAGTAATAAAATGCACTTGAAGACAGATTTGATACTTCAAGCCGAAAGTCTTCTTGATGGACGTAACAAAATCCTTGAGATCAATAGCTTCTTTTGCATTTTGCCGAAACTTGGTGTTTTCTTTGATACTGACTAATCTACCACCAAACCTGCAAATGAAAAGCCCATACAAATTTTCATGTATAATGCATGAAGGAAGGCATGTGCCCAAAAAGGAAAAAAAAAAAAAAAAAGAAGAAAAGCAAAGAAAAAAGAAGAAAAGAAAAGAAAAGAAAAGGAAAAGAAAAGAAATGAGGACCAAACCTCATGAAAAAAAAACTACTTGCAAAAATGAAGAATCACGCGGTAACTTACGAAGAACCTTCAACAGGTGGTTCACCTTCTCTCTCAAATTCATTAACTACATCTTGCCATCCATCATCTATAATCAAGAATCTTGCTGGAGTTCCACCTTCAGACAAGCTAAAAAAACAGCAAAACCACAAAAATAAAACATGAGTAAGACAACTTGTTAATTCCCTGGGATTTAAAAGGTTTAATATAGTTCTTTCCTAAGCTGTTGAAAAGTTAGAAAAATGGAAAGGATATTTTCAAGTTGCTCTGAAGAAATCGTTAGGCATAACATGGTTGAGATGAAGCATTGCTGTTTTCATTCGTATCTCAACTATGCTCTCCCTCCCCCATTTTTAAACTCAAAAAAGCAAGAAGACACCATTCACTTGGTTCACTGGGTGGCAACCATGATGATCAAGGCATACATCACAACACAATCTCGAAAAGGGAGAATTTAAATATTTTTCTTATATTTGTATGTGTACGTGACTCATGTACTATGTATGCCCTTGATGTGAATTCGGGAGTCCTAACAGCACCAGTCATCCTTTCGGTGGAATCCTCGTAGTCTTAGACATGGGTCTCTTGCTGATAATGAATGAACGAAAGAGAGATTATACAAATATCAATGAGAAATTGCAGAGAGGTTCACCTTCTCAGTCCATCTTTAATTCCTTGAGGATTAACATCATGGTAAAATGCATCCCATGTGCACCAGCCAAACCAATCCAACATTCCAGGCATCTGCTTAAGCAAGAGAAAAAGATGATTTTCTTTCTTTATCCATTACGTTCACAATTTGATCACTACTAATTTGAGAGCTTGGGACGTATCTCCGTACTGTGTTGTTATCAATTCTTGAATATGCATTACAGAGGTGAGAAAATCCATCATTTCATTATCTTTAGCAATAATGGGAGCTCAATATACAATTTCCTTATCTGTTAGGGTCCATGATTTTTGATGGAGATGGCTTTCTCTTCTGCATCATCCATCTCCATGATGCAGAAATGGAACAACTGTTGCAGATTTACAATGATTGATCTAGTAAACCGCAGACCAAATTTAAGAAAAAAAAATGGCTCGTTTAACAAGCCTATCCAATCAATCGAGTTTTGTCACTCATTGAAGCTGTAGTCATTTTGTGGCTGATGCTGAGATGGTCTCCGATCGCTGCTATATGAGGTTGCCCCACATAGCGGATGCTGGTGACTCATGGTCACTCTTCCGTTTGTTATGAAAAGAACAAATCTCATCTTGAATAAAAAAAAATTTCTTCGTTAAAAGCCTGCATTTTGCAGATAGTCAGTAAAATACTTAAATCACTTAAAACTTTTTTCGGTTTTCTCTACTTTAATGGTAATTTTTTTTATTAAATATAGTCACGAAAGGTCATTAATAAGGCATTCAGATTCCAACTTGCCGTTTTGTCTGCTCGGTGTGAAAAGCCTCCCTTGTGTTTCTCCAATATCCTGCGAATATCTAAAAAGGTCCATAAAAGGGTTGACTGAAAGCAAACTTCAAAACCAAGAATGAAGGTCCATAAAAGGGTTCATTGAAAGCAAAATTCAGAACCAAGGATGTTATAAGAATTTGATTTTCTACATGTAATTAGATACCAATCAAAAAAAAAAAAAAAGAATTTGATTTTCTACGTGCTATGACGGTCACGTACTTCATAGATTGCTTCATCAGATGAAACGGATTTTCTCCGTAATTAAGAAACACTGCTTCTTGGAACTGAGATGCCACCACATTGGGATCACCTTAAAAAAATAAATAAATAAAACAGATCACGATCCCTCTCGCCGATGTATGAAGGGAAAAAAGAGATTTGCTAAGCGAACACCTGGACCTACCTACAGCTGCACATGCCGGCATGTGCCGGATCAAAGCAACTCATGGAGAAGTATTACCGTGGATATGATCCATCCTACAAGTCAAATTACTGGTCTTGACTGAATGTCAGTTACGATTCATCATGAGGCCAAACGGCTTGTTTGTAACTTGCAGGAAGGTATTGGGTGGGCTTAGCAAACCTCTGAAATAGAGATGGTTTAAAATGACAATAGATTAGTCTAATAAGCAAGTATCACATCAAAGTGATATACAGGTCATTTCAATAAAAGAAAGAGAAAAAGGGGGAAAAAAATCACCTGCAGTTACTTTCAAGAATGAATGAATAATTTTTAAGAAGCTTACCGCTCTCAATGCAAAACTCTAGTTCATTGGCAGAGTTCCCTTGCAAGCTACTTCTAAAATCACCATCTAAGACTGGTAAAAAAAGTATATAAGACGTGGGTGCATCAGATGATCCGTCACTATTTGCATCAGCAACCAAGTCTTCTTTCACTTCCAAGAGCAGCATCTGTGTTTCTGTAGGAACATCGGATCCTGATTCGCCTATTCGTGGCACCATCCACCATAACTTGAATCGGAACAAGCAAAGGAGTCTAAAGCCCCTACATTAAAAGAACAAACTCGACAAGGTGATTACGCCTCCCCAACTCTATTTGGAATTAAATTTACTGCAAGCACATGCTCTGTCATGCATCAGGTGGACTAAACCATTTCGTTTCTTGTCCAACGAATTTTTAAACAAGGCTACCTTGTTTTTATTTTTTTATTTAATGCTTCCAGCAGGGTTCTAACCTTAGGACACGGCTTGCAGCCCTCGACGTGACATCTATTAAAGGCATTAAGGTGATATGTCGTTTATGAAGAAAAACCAATATTGATTGGGTTCTGATCTCATGCGGCCAGCTGCAGCTGGCTAGAAAATATATATTTTTAATTTTTATATTTTTTATAACTATGTGGACTTCGGCTATATTTTTTTCCCTGAGAAATTTAATAATTTTTGGAATTTGTTTAATAATTTATTTTGATTTTTGAAAATGACCATTTAAAAAATACGAAAAATTCTAAAAATGCCAAATTATAAGAAAGAAAAATGTAAGTGGAGCACACTTATTTATAAAAAAAAATTAAGAGTATATTTGTTGGCCAGCCAGCCAGAGGAGAGAACCCAGATAGATCAGGCACTATAAGCAAACAGTACTGGAGGACAGCAGGTACAGTAAGACATTAGAAAAAACAAGAAGAGAGCTAAATCGAATTGATCAACGAATCACAACCCAGTTTGAGAAAGAAAAATGCGGAAAAATCATCAAATTCCCGAATTATCACATGAAGTTTTAGGACTAATCACTGATTGGCCTTTCCACCTTTGTTCATGTGGATATCTATCTAATGATCTGGTAATGGATCTGTGTTTCCAGATATGGGGAAAAGGAAGTATGACGTGAAACTCATTTACCAGTGATCTGCTAATGTATTAATTTCAGAGGGAAGAAACTGTCTTACTGAAGAATGCCGAGCTTAAAGACATGGCGCGAACTCTTCCTTTCTGAGGACGCACCTAAGTACATGGACTTATCAACCAAAGGCATTAGAGTAACATTCTCGGGCACCTCTCTCAAAGCCTCCTTCCCGTTGACCTTCAAAATTCCATCATCCTTCTCTCTAATTCTAAATATCCCGCCACCCTCAACAGTTTTGACGCTCAAGCACATGGGATGCCTCCATTTATTCCGAAATCTGACAGTCCCATTTCGGAAAACAGTCCGATTTGGCGATAGGATGAGAGAAAATGGAGGTTCGAGGGGAAGAGATTGGCTTAGAAGAGATGAAATCATGGCTCTGTTCTTGGTGCAATGAAGAACTTTGGAAACCGTTGAGACAGTTAGGATGCTACAGTTCGGTGCCCGAGGAAAAGAGGAGAGCTGAGCTGCCAAATGCCAATAAAAAGAGGAAGTGATCTTTCAAGCTACAGCCTACAGTTGGACGGATGAACCGAAGGAGGACGCAGGCGTCTAATCTGCTTCCAACGTATGGTAACCTTGTCTTTGTGGATATTTTCTTGGGGTGGAGATGTGGGGTTCATGTCGCGCTTTCACGTTTTGTACCTAGTTGCGCACTAATGGGATAGCGTGGGCCGTTGATTTAGGCACTGTACGTGTAGAGCCTGTGATGGACATGCAAGGTTGATCTGGGCATGGTCTATTTTTTAGGTTTGACTCGTTTGTGATGTTTTTTTTTTTTTTTTTTTTTTGGATAATACTCGTTTCTTGTGATTCGATGTCGGGATTTCCGGCTGTCCAATGTTGCGTTAAGGTATTGGACTGGTATAGTGGTATGTCTCTGGCCTCACGGGCGATTGGACATGATCCGCATGAAGGGCTTGAGACGGCTAACGATCGATGACAGAGGGCTAATAGTGTAGTCTCTGTAATTATCCTATACTTTAGGACAAATTTCACGTGTACTTACTTTTAAAATTTCTAAGGTTCATTATTTCCCCTAAAATCCTATTTAAATGCACGCTGTTAAGGATTCATTAAAAAGGTTATTAACTCACTTGACGAATATGCCAAAGCTCTGAAAAAATTTGGGACTAATTTGTTCAAAGCTAAAAATTTACATTTAAATAATATATATTTTTGTAATTTTAAAAGCACTACAAATTTATTAGAATGTGTTTTTAACTATAAAATCATAACTAAAGTGTGAACATATTTGTTATGTTACAAGATATTAATAATCTTTTTAACAAATTCTTAATAGCATAGATATAAGTAAATTTTACAAAAGATGTATTGGTAATTTTGGAACTTTAAAAGTTCATATATATGAGTGAAATTATGTTTAAAATATATAGGTATAAGTATAATTTGTCCTGTGTTGACACCCTACAAAAATGTAAAAAATAATAATAAATAAAATTTCAATGGGCTTACTATTATTGTACATGTTCAAGATTTGTAGATTCATCTTTGGATTTTTAACCTATATATTTGCAAGCCCAAAACTGTATAGGATCCATGGGCCTTTAAAGCTTCAAGCCCACTACGGAGGTAACGGCCACTAATCCATATGGCAGATCAAGGGCAATTCGCATTCAGGATAAAGTGAAAGATACTTTCTTAAGATAATTGGAGCGGAATCGACGTGATGAACGGTTTGGATTAAATAAATAATCAATATTTTAGAAGATTTTAATGGTCAAAATCAATTTGACCAAAGAAAGGAGAATTTGCAATATTTTCAAATGATAAATAAAAATTAATAAATTCAACTTATTAAATAAAAATCTGAACCATTAAAAAGAATGAAGAACATCAATAAATGTGGGCCCTATCAAAGATCAAGGAAAATATTTAATAATCAAGACATAAATAAAATGTTAAAAATACACAAAATCAAGGGCTAAAAAAAATTGGCTTACTAGCCAAGCAAAACCATGGGCCCCATGGGTAGTTTTCAAAAACCACTCATAAAATTGCTAAAAGGCCCGTTTTTGTTAGAATTTTGTAAAAAGGAGAAAATATGGAGTTGTGCAAAATAAATCAAAAGAAAATACCAACATGCAAATTTCAAACTTAAAATCCTATAAGGGACCCACTCTCCCCTCATTTCCAATGTTGGAAAAGCATCCCAAAAAACTCAAGTTCTCCATTTTCTACATCAATCCATTTTCTTCCTATGCCAAAAATTTTTTTTAAAAAAAATTTCCAAGCATGCATCTGTTGGATTTTTTTTCAATGCCTCTTGAATAACCTTCACCGTCTTCTTCTCTCTTTTATAAAAAAAAAATGAGAATGTGTGAAAGCCAGATACATCCAACCGTCATTGCTTGATATTTAACTCTTCATTTTTTTTTCAAAGGCAAAAGTCTCCAGCACGTCATCATTCTTCCCCTTTTCATTTTTTTTATTTTTTATTTTTTAAAAAACAAGTCTCTAGCACATTATCCTTCTTCACTTTGCCTTTTTTTCTTTAAAAAAAATCAAAGAAAGGCAAAATCTACAGCATGTCCTCTATTTACCTTTTTCTCATTTTGTTTTAGAAAAAATCAAGAAAGTGCAAAACCCACTAGCACGCCCTCTGCTCACTTTTTTTCATTTTTTTTGTTTTTTTTTTTTTTAAATCAAGAGAGAATAAAACCCACCAGCACGTTCTTTTTCACTTTTTTTTTTCATTTTTTTATTAAAAAACTCAGCCTGTTCCTTTTTCTCTTGCATTCACGGCCTCTCTCTCATTTTTATTTTTTTTTGTTTTCTAAAAAAGCCTTAGCACGTCCTCTTTCTTTTTATTTTCATTTTTCTAAAAAAAAACAAAACAAGTTTCAGCACGTCCCCTTTCTTCCTTTTCATTTTTTAAAAAAATCAAAATAAAGCAAAAACTCACCAGCACATTTTCATTCCTTCTCTTTCATTTTTCATTTTTTTTTAAAAAAATAAGTGTTGATCTCAAGTTAATGGCAATTACCCAAGAGGGGAGGGGTGAATTAGGTATTTTAAAAATTTACAACTTAAACAGAAACTTTACCCCGGATTAATCTAGTCCCCTTTATAAAAAAGCGAAATGGAAAGAGCAAAAATATAAATCAACACACAATATTTTATAGTGGTTTGGGCAACCTCCATACTTCACTCTTCCAAGCTCACACTCCTTGTGACTTGGGTTACATTATTGTATTTCACAAATACAACTAGAGTCACTGCTCTCTTCTAGATTCTAGCTCTATGGGGCATCAACAAACCACAGCACAAGTAGGTGATGAGTTCCACTCCAATCACACACTACTTTGCTTACACTTGATCTTAGTTACCCTAACTAAATCAAGTTCAATACAACAATAAGAACAACAGAAAGAATCTACACGTTACTGTTGTGTAGAGACAGTTTGGGCACAGAGAAGAACTTGTTGTGTAGACTTGAGATTCAACAAGTAGCTCTTGTCTTGTAAGTTTGGAAGCAAAGTTCTTCTTCTCAATGTTTACTTAATCACTTAAGGCTCTTAAGGATGAGAGTTTTGTACATTCAATGATTCTCAACTACCCTCCTCGTTCATATTGAATGCCTTTTATAATTATGGAGGGAATCTGAACGTTTGAAGGTAGGTGACGCGCATTTAATGCGTCAACGTTCGAATATTTTTCGACCGTTGCGACCCAAGTCACAGGTGGAGTCGACTTCGGGTGCGACTTCGCCCAAGTTGCAGATGGAGTCGACTTCGGGTGCGACTTCGCTTGTCTGCAACAACTTTAAGTTCTTAACTAGGTTGACTTGGTCCTCGACTTTACCCAAGTCACAAGTGGAGTCGACTTCGAATGCGACTTCACCTCGGCAGGTTGTTTGACGAACTTGAAATCTTTGGAATGCTTTTGATTGCTTGGGTTTCTTCATGTCTTTGTTGTTCTTTCTTGATTTAGTTCTCTTTGAACCATTGTGTCT
>JAXCLR010000092.1:798557-815337 GCA_035584095.1 Annona squamosa
GAATTTAAACAGTTTCAATTTGTATAATTCGGAATTTTGAAATTCCTTCCCGAAATATTTATAAAAATTTATTTTCATGACTAATATTCATAAAATCATAAATTACTCTCTATTTTCTTATAATTTTCAAATATAACCTTTGTAAATTTCCATTAAGTGCACTTCGTGCCTCTACTCTTGTCAAAATTACCAATCAATCATCTTTTCTAAATTTATAATTTAATCTCACTTTTTGTAAAATTGTAATTTAGTCTTTTCATGATTAAGTTAATACAAAGTGATTACTTATCACTTTATCTTAATCACATGACTACTATTCATGTTTACTATTTATTAAATTTTTTATTCGGTCCTTCAACTTCATATATTACAAAATTATATATAAAAAAATCAATAACCTAGGGTTCATGACCTTAGGGTTTCATACATGGTCCTAAACATTTGGGGTTCCACAGTAAGGCTCCAAACTTAACAACTCTAGAACAAATTTCCAGATATATTAACATCAAATAGTATTCTAGATGAACCAACTTTGAAGAAACCATTCAAAAACTTTAGATTTACAGTAAAGTCTGTAACATTTCAGACTTAATAAATTAAAGAAAAACATCTAAGCTTCTAAATTCAGCAACGTCAAAACAGTATGCTTAATTTCAAGTTTAACAGTTTTGAAGCATTATTCAGATTTTCAGATCCAACTACGTACTGAATTTCAAATCTAGCAATTCCAAAATAATATATAAGTCTCCAGAAGTAGTGACATAAAAAAAGTAGTTCAAAACTTCAAGCAGAAGTTCAACAACTTTAAAACAATGTTCAACGACATCAATATAACCTGATTAAATTCATTAAAACAGCATACAATAATTTCAAGGAAATTATGATAATCAAGGTTATAGGGGGAAGAACAAAGCAAGAGGGGTGGAAGGAAATCAACAAACAAATCAAAAGATCCTCTTGTTAGATTTAACAACCTTCAAAGTAATACAAGAGGCATTAAGAATTTCAGATTTAACAATTACATGCAGGCATAATTTCAAAACTGACAGTCTCAAAAAAAAGAAGAGACATTTCAAATTCAGCAATTGTAGAGTTGATAATTTCAACAAAAAGAGACATTTCAAATCCGAGTTTTCGGGTATAACAATGGTACAATAGCATAATTTCATATTTGATAATCTAAAAAATATCATACAAATCTTATATTTCATAAGTTCAGGTATAAATGACATATTAGAATGACTTGATAATCTCAAAAATACAACATCTCAGATTGCATAGTTTCATGGGGACATGCAAAGTTTTAGGCGTAATTTCATATTAAACAATCTAGTATGCAAAATCTCACATTTCATGATCTCAAGTGATAAAGAGAGTTTCAGAATCAAATAATCTCAAGTTAACATGTAGAGTTTCAGATTTGACAACTTTAATATAATATACAAAGTTCCAGATTCAATAACTTCAAAACCATTGTATATTTTTAAAGAAATGACGGCAAATATGAAAAGAATCAATAAACCAATTAAAAACCCTCATTTCTCAAGAATTAAGAGCCTCAAAATAGCATGCAAAATTTCAAGAATGACAATTTCAAAACAGTAAACAAAATTCCAGGTATGGTATATCTATCTTAGAACCCAGGATAGGACTCATGCCACAAAAGAAACATGTCAAAAGACACCTAAAAGCAACATGGTTAGAAGAAATACATGTTACATATAAGAAAAGACATGTTTCATAAAAAAAAAACATATTAATACTTACTTGTAAAACAGCTAGGCATCCTTGCAAAGAACTAGACCCTTTATGAAATTGAGTCAAGCCTTCATGAATTCCAACTAAAACTGTAGGAACAAGAGACTTCTTTAGTAAGGCCAAATGCACAAAAGAAAGAAGTGACAGTTTTAAAAATACATCCGAAGGGAGGAGAATCTTAACAAGGATCCCTAAAATTAAGGCATTCCTACATGCAACACCCCTAAGAGTACCAGGATGCTCTCTGCGAATAGAAAACTCTCCATAAAATGGTCTAAAAAAATGAAGGGAGACTCATTAGGGGCAGACAAATCATAACGCCTAGGATCTGCATGAAACAAGAAAGTAAATAGATTTTCACCTATAGGTCCAGGAGGCAAAACTGAAACATCTCTAAGGAGTGGCAATCCGGTAAGTCTAGAAACCTCCTCCAAGGAAGGAGACAATTCCACATTTCCAAACCTGAATATTCCTAATGAAGGGATCCAAAACCGAGCTGTAGCTTCTAAGAAAGGATGATTCAACACTACCCTAGAAAAGCCTAGGCATTCTCCCATATGAAATGAAGCCACTTCAGCACTCTCAACAGCTGACAGGGTGGCTATCCATCTAAACAATCTTTGACCAACAAAGGGAATACCTAAACTAGGACTACTCCCAATAGAAGAAGAGGAGTTAGAAGGAATAAACTGAACACCATTCATGATGGAAGGGAAAATACAACAAAAGAAGAAAACAAAAAGGAACAGTAATGGAGAAAGGGGCAGAACACGTGTAAGACGGTAGGGCAGTGAAGAATAAGACATTAGGATGGGGATTAAATAGAAAATTTCTGCCCAAGCAATGATAGTTGAACAGTATGATCATAAACCCGATAAGTTCAGTCATATCAATGGTCAACCCATTATAAGTAAGAAAACGCATATCATAAGTAGTATGCTGTCACATATATATGTTGGAATGTGAAATATAATTATTATAGGAATGTTCACATCTATAGTTATCAAAAAGTACTTGTGCCATACTTCAACACTGTTTATAATGTGCTTGCATAAAAGAAAATCATGATTGAACAAGGTCATCAAAAATCATATAAGTTCAGTCATGTCAAAAGTCATCTCACTACAAATCAAAATATGTAAAAATTGCAGTTATATATATGTCATAGTTAATGAAACAGAACTGTATGGATATAGAATGCTCACAACTGTAGTCATCATGATAAAAGTACTCGTGTCATATTTTAATATTGTTCATGATGTGCTAGCATAAAAGGAAATCATGATCGAACAATGTCATCAAAAATTAGATAAGTTCAGTCATGTCAAAAGTCAACTTACTATAAATTAAAATATATAGAAATTGCAGTCATATATATATGTGTGTGTTTGTAATAGTTGATGAAACAAAACTGTATGAATATATAATACCCACATCTGCAGCTATCATACCAAGAAAAGTACTTGTGACAGATATTAATACTATTCATAAAGTGATTACACGAAAAAAAGAAATCAATCAAATTAAGTCATTCTTCTATAACACCAAGTCCTTTCATTCATCATAGGTTCTGCATAAGTCATGTCTCATCAATATGACCCATGAGTTCTCATCAATACTTGTGCAATCATTACCAATCCAAGAGAAAATTGAAAAAAATATATACATGTTGAGAATTGATAGATAGAGTTATCAAAATTTTAAACACATATATATACATGTTCAAGCATCATATGGCCAGATTTTAAGAAAAGGAATTGAGGCAAAGAAAATCTAAGAAAAGAGGATAATACTAATATGAAAATATTTCTGCTAGAACTGAAAAAAAAACTTAAGCAAGAATAAATCATGCAAAACATTAGGGGGTCATTTAATAACAACTCAAGCCTTGTTAGAATTATACTTTTATGAGACTGATTAAGCTAAGTATATGATTATCTGTATAAAAACTTTTCATCCCCATATTTATAGATTAGTAGATAAAATTCTCAAAAGGGAAAACTTAAACAAAAAAATCAGATTGCTTAATCATTAAGGACTGGTAGTGCAGAACCAAAATCAAAAAAATATATAATATATAAAAGATGAGGGCTCATAATTCAGAGGTAGGATAATATAAATTGATTATATCATTAGGTTAAATAGCTAAAATACAAAAATTTATAATAAACAAATCTTTGTCGGTAGTTAAGAGATTTTAAGTATAAAAACTTTAAAATCTTGGATAATTCAAATTCTCAAAGAACAAGGATTGACATCACTATGAATTAGAAGCACCAGAGGATAAATAGAAAATCTAAGCATTAGTTAGGCAACAACTAATGAAATCCAAAATGACTTTTACCAGGCATAGATAGCCACATAAGAAAATACTCATAGGAAAATATACTAATTAAAAGAAATATATTCAAAATATTCACAATAGTAAAAAATTACGAGAAGTCGGATTAATTTGATACTAGGTAAAGAAAAAACGGAAAAGGAAAGAGAGTGAAGAAAACAAAATCTGAGTTGCCTAAGCATAAGTAAGATGATCAACAGTTACCAAAACTCATTAATTAAAAACCAAAAAAAACTTTCTATTACTGATAGGCCTATCAAAATCAAATATACCACAAGTTATCCAACAACAAATCCGCCGAAAGTACATCATAAGACAACCCATTTCATCAAGGTCTAAACACCATTTTAGGTTCAGTTAATCTGAAATAAAATAATACGAAAGATAGGTCTGCTTCATGATAAAACCCTTGGCAAGGTGGCATGCTTTAACACAGCCACACACAAGTCGACGTAGTCCACCTTTATATTATAAAAATATATACATATATATGCTAGCTTTAAACTGTCTAGGATGATTAGCACATAAAAATCAAACATTCTTGATTAATTTAGAACTATACAAAACTGATAGGATGCATTATTACTTACATTCGTCGTCAAATCAATATAAATATTCGACATTTTTTCCACAATTTATGCTCTATCTAAGAATAAATATACCCACAAACTAATGAATCAATTTACCCTAACATATATGATTAATGGAGCCTACAAAATTATCTTTTGCAATACAAGGATCCAAAATAGCAATTACACTAACTGAAAAGAAAGAGAAAATGTCAGTCTTAATAAGCCTATGACAACAAGAAATGGTAAAATTAAACTAGAAAAGAAAGAGAAATAAATAAATATATATAAATATATATATAAAAGGAAAAAGAGAAATGAAACTAAGAAAAAGGGGAGTGATTTCATTAGCTAATGATAAACGCAGCTATAGGCAACCACCTACACCTTCAACAATCGAAAATAGCACCATAAAATCCCAATAAAAAGAGGAGGACATTATGAAAGGAAAATGTTGGTTAGAAATTAAAATAATAAGGAGAAATACTATATTAGTATCAACGACTAATAAAAAAATAGCCATTTTCTGTATTCGTGAGGCAGCAACTGTGGCGCCCCGACCCGAGCATCATATCCTTACCTCAGGATCTATCGATTGGTAAATGTGAATCAGGATTGTTGCCTTGATCACGCGGCGGGTTCTTATTGGATATTCATCTACTTAATCCTAACTTCTTAGGATTTTATATCATTTATACATTTTATTTCTATCAAATGCCTTTCTAAGCCATCATATCATATCATTTGAGAGTTACACATGTCATTTCATAGCCTTCATACTTAACCATATTATGATATTTCATGCCTTAGCATTCACCCATAAAAATTTTTCGCCAATCCATAGGCATAAAGCATAACATAATTCATCTACAACATTAAATAACTATTTAATGCTAATGTTATCACTCATATAACCATTCAACCCTTAGGTTCATACACAGGTAACTCGTAAAAATCCATTCATCCTTGAATCTCCACTTGTGCCCCTTGCCTCCTTCCTTTTCTCTGTCTATGGGTTTGGAAAACAAAACATGAGTTGAAATTCAACTCAATAAGCAAGCTTAGGGTTTTCATGCAATTTATTTTGAAAGCAACATTCTTTAAAAACATTTCTCTCCATTTAGCAGAGACACTTAGCAAGTGATCAACTACCTATGGAGCAGAAACTGTTTCATAAAACTTGCATAAATATTTCATGAAAACCATTCACAAACATTTTATAAACATTGGATGTGCAAATTCATCATTTCCATTGATGACGTTATCCTTCATGTGACGGTATGCTAGCACGGGGAACCCTCTTTCATGACATGATCCTTTCTATCCTTGGCGTCGGATCTTCCAACTTGGCAACGTCAAAGGGGACTCCTTGTCCACTTACTACCTTGACTAGCCTACATCGCCAGTCCTTTCTGACTTGGCGACATCAAGGGGGACTCCTTGTCCATTTACTACCTTGACTAGCCTATTTGATTTTCATTCCATGCATGACTTTTAGTCACCCCGGCATCATATACCCTCTTACACATGGAACTTGTCATTCTCATGTAGAGAATTCTTTGCACCATCATTTTCGAAACATCGTTTCAACAAAACATCATATAAACTTATGTTTCAACACATTTCAAGCATAATTGCGAAACCATAAACAAACATTTATTTTAACAGAAATAAACATTTCAATACTCATACAAACAAGGAATGACAATCCTTAAATACCTTGTAATGAAAACCAAAATCATTTAGAAAGCTACTTGCTTACCTTGCTTGTTTAATTTCCCGTTTCGCTTATCCCTTTGCCTTTGCCTATACATATGAGAATGATATAACATTCATATATTTCCTTTGCTTGCATTCAACTCAGTTTTCAAACCCATTGCATTAACATACATAATTCCTTCGACTTCTCAAGTGGTTATACCCATATAGGATATACTTATTACATGAGCTTTTACACACCCTATTTAATCCCATAAATAAGGTAATCATCAAATCACTTAATAATAATTCAATAATCATTATTTAATGGGTCATTACCTTTCTTAAGCCATTTTCTACTTATTTTCCAATATTCACACATCGTCGCTCATTTTAAGCACATGTTGTTGCCTTATGCCTCATTAATCAATTTCAAAATTTGGAATTAACATCATGAAATTCTAAGCAGTAATATATTCACAAAATTTATCATATTTTCATGCATTTTTTGCACAAAACCAAATTGCATAAGTCGTTCACCACTTATGCATGTCTATCATTTTACATATGCCTACTTGGCAACACATATGAGACATTTCATAAAATTTTCTAAAGTCAGCAACTTACTCCATATTTCAACATGATAATTATCCTTAATTACCACCGTACTTAAGATATTTTCATGAAATTTAAATCCACCAATCTTAGGTTTCCAAAACAGCAACTTTGGAACCCATTTTTCAATCATTTAACGTGTCTTTTGACATATAACCCTAAGCAGTTCAATAAATTCGAATTTTCAGCATATAATCCACTTTTTCTAACACAAATTTATGGTATTAACACATATATCAATTTGGGTCATTTCTACAGAGGTTTCATATTTCTTTTTTATTTTCTTCTCCAACTATCCACATATACTGAAATTAGGCATACTGAAATCTCAAAACTAGAATTAATATCAAATCAAGTAGTTTTAATCTTAAATTTCTACCATACCTCAATAACTATTTGAATTAACCAAAATAAATCTTTCCAATATGAAATATTTAATATTTCTATTTAGTTTGGTATTTTTACCTTGCTAGACAGCAAAATCCATTTGCTGACAACCTGAATGATGTTTATTATGGGGTATATTTATACCCATAAAAATTTAATTTTTCATTTTTTTCTATGATCTTCAATATGTTTTATATATCATGTAAAATGTTGAGCCTAAAATTCCTTGTATAATAATTATTAAAAATTATTTTCTACAGCTGATCCTGTCACCTGTTTTACCCTGTTTGGGCTAATCTTCTTAGATTTTTAATTTGAAAATTTCTTATCCTTTTAATATGAAAATTTGGTCATTCCTTAATTACCTCATAAAGATTCTTCCAAAAACTTTTCATGCTAAAATTTATCCATTTACTATTCCCTCCATATTTTAGTTTATAACATCAAATAACTTCCAGATTTGAGACATAAAATCAAGATAATCATATACTTACTTCATTAAATGATAATTCCTATTTTCCCCTTCTTTTTTATTCTCTTTTCTCCTCCTTGGTGGCCTAGAGCTGGGACGTGAGCTGCTGCCTTGGGGAAGAATTTTCAGTACTCAACCAAATTTCCAAAGTCTCTTCTATGTAAACGTGCATGGCCTTACATAGGTGCTGGATTTTCCAGCTATGGGGCCCACTTGGTCCTGCAATTCTACACTCCTTAAATTCTCCCTTATCTACTATATGTGGTGGCACATTTTCAGCCAAGTAAAATTTGGTTTTACTATTTACAAAAGTAAAGAAAATTTACTTTAATCATAACCATCCACTTGTCAACTATTGCCCTTCTTTGCTTAGCTCTTAAGCAACTTGTTACTTTCTCTCCAAAAAACCTACTTTTCATGATAATTAACTTAATCTATTCCATTCATCTCACGGATTTCATAATTTTATTCAATCATTTCAAATTTCATCTTAAACCGATGCCTCTACATCAAGTTATGACCACTTGAATTTATCTTTTAGATTTGGGAATAAAAATTATTAATTATCACCCTAATCCCATCATGATTTCCTTAATCTAATTCATTCATAAAATTGGGCTCATGAGCTTACCTTTCAAATTTCATTGAAATCCACCTTATAGGCGTCAAGTTATGAATTTTCCATCATTTTTCACCTTAATTCCAAAATTATACTTTAATCTCCATAAATTAAATTATGATTATCAACATGATTATTCATGACACCTTGTCACTATTAAATCCTCATTAAGCACCTTGGGTCATACCGACTCACTTTGGGCTCTGGCGATTAAATTTTTAATCACCGTTTCCAATGAAAACCCTAATTCAAAATATCATAAAATTCTAAAATCATCCAAAAATCCTATTTAATTCACATATAAGTCACATGTACATGTTCAATGCACACATTAAATCCTCTTTAGGTTGGGGTTTCACAGCAGCGTTGTCTCAGCCCCGACGGTTTAGCTCCAACGACGGTATCTCCTCTCCGAATAGCAACCCTTTAGTATCGTTCCTCGATCCAACCTGCAGCATAGCACCACCGCATCAGACATCAAAGGCAGCCATGATCGAATCATCCCAAGCAAACAAGCTGCCAGTGGCAGCAGCCACCTCCCGTTATAGCCTGTTGGAAATCGACCCTCATCCCTTTAGCCGAAATCGTAACCCAAATGAGAAAGTGGATCTAAGGGCCTAGTGTCGAAAAAAATATATGCAGCAGCATAAAGGGGTTTACCAGCTACGGGTTGAAGAGGCAAGAAGAAGAAGATCCCGACAGAAGGAAGATGAAATCTCGGCCGGCAGCTCTTTAGCGTCGTCTCCGCTTCAGACAGCGACAACATCTCCCATCCAGTGAAAGCACCAAACCAAAATATTCCATCATCTTCCCAAATTGACCATGGCTGCAGAAAGTTTGTCCATCTCCAGACCCACCATGTTCGTCAACTCATCCATCGTCTTCTAAGCTTGTAGCACTGGTCGTCCTTTCTGATTCTCTTGATCCAGCATATCCAACCCACCTAAGTATCAACCCCATCTTCTCCGACTCGAACTCCATCGGCCAGTAGTGCGCTCAGGTGCAAATCCGACACCGGCACCTTCTGCCATTAAAATCAGCGGAAGCGAGCCTTCATCTTCTGGCATTAGATTTGGTCGTTCGTCAGTAGCTAGAATCCGACGATCTGGCGTCCAAATCTCCCACTGGCGATGCACAAACAAAGGAATGGAAGGAGGGTAGCTTGGCGGCGACAAACAGCAAAGAGAAAAGGTAAATGGGAAAACCAGCTCGAGACTTAATCCTAAAACTCCTTTCAATTGCGGTAATCCGCATGACCACCATCATCCGTTCGCCATCATAAGCAAGGGCTCATCCGGACCATCTGTTTAAAGCAGAGAAAAAAAGGAAGGTACACTATTCCGTATTCATTTTAATAGAAATATAAATACACTTAAAATACTTTACACATAATACTTCTACGAAAAAAATAATAAACGATAGTAATACTAACACTAAAAGACATGTAGCAAAATACATAGACACGATTAGTAAGAGAATCATAATTTTAATAACATATTCCCAAAAAAAGAGAGAGAAAAGAGAGAAAGGATAAAGGAGAAGAAGCATTATATACATATTATCTTTTCATAATAATAATATTAATTACAATATTTTGGTAAAAACATATACAAATTAGCAAGTAATGAGAAATAATAAATAAAAATAGAAAAGTGCCAAAAAGTACATATATATATATTTACGAACCAAAAAGAAAATTTTTTACATGCTTAAAATTCAATAGCATAAAAAAAAATATAATAATAATAAATAAATAAATATTAATGAAAATTTGTGGATACAAAGATAGTGAAATATTTTTTCATCCAAGGAAACAACTACTAATATCACTATGAAAAGTGGTAAATTTGTAATATATCTAAAATAATAGTAATATCAAAAAATTTCCAGATACCCTGAAATATGGTGAGGAGAAAATTTACGAAAAAAAAGAAGGAAAAAAGAAAATCTCCAGATACCCTGAAATATGGTGAGGGGAAAATTTGCAAAAAAAAAAGAAAAAATTCCCTAGATATCCTGGAAATATGGTGAGAGAAAAATTTGCAAAAAAAAAGAGAAAAAAAAATCCCTAGATACCCTGAAATATGGTAAGAGGAAAGAAAATAATAATAAATACCTTAAAAATATAGTATGTATATAATAAACCGCCATTTTGATATTATAGTTAACTTACTTGAATGGGACGATAAAGTTTCATGCATCTAAACTCAGTTGATAGATCACATGCATGTGTGCTGATTAAAAGAATGGTAAAAAAAATTATTAAAAATATTCCAAATAGTATAAAATATGAGAGGGTAGGGAAGACTACAAAAGGTAAGAAGATTGTACTAAACTACAAATTTTATGTTTCAACCATACCTTCCTTAACAACAATGTTCATTATTATTAAAGAAGGGGGGGCAACTGTTGACACCCCACAAAAATGTAAAAAAAAAATAAATAAATAAAATTTTAATGGGCTTACTATTATTGAACATGTTCAAGGATTTGTGGATTTATCTTTGAATTTTTAACCCATATATGTGCAAGCCCAAAACTGTGTAGGATCCATTAGCCTTCAAAGCTTCAAGCCCACTATGGAGGTAATGACCACTAATCCATATGGGAGATCAAGGACAATTCGCATACAGGATGAAGTAAATGATACTTTTTCAAGATAATTGGAGCGGAATCGACATGATGAACCGTTTGGATTAAACAAATAATCAATATTTTAGGAGATTTTAATGGTCAAAATCAATTTGACCAGAGAGAAAGGAGAATTTGCAATATTTTCAAGTGATAAATAAAAATTGATAAATCCAACTTATTAAATAAAAATCTGAACCGTTAAAAAGAATGAAGAACATCAATAAATGTAGGCCTTATCAAAGATCAAAGAAAATATTTAATAATCAAGACATAAATAAAAGGTCAAAAATACATAAAATCAAGGGCTAAAAAAAATTGGCTTACTAGCCAAGCAAAACCATGGGCCCCATTGGTGGTTTTCAAAAATCACTCATAAAATTGCTAAAAGGCCCATTTTTGTTAGAATTTTGTAAAAAGGAAAAAATATGGAGTTATGCAAAATAAATCAAAAGAAAATACCAACATGCAAATTTCAAACTTAAAATCCTATAAAAGGACCCACTCTCCCATCATTTCCGACAATGGACAAGCATCCCAAAAAATCCAAGTTCTCTCTTTGCTACACCAATCCATTTTCTTCCTACGCTAAAAAAAAATTGAAAAAATTTCCAAGCATGCCTCTGTTGGATTTTTTTTTTCAATGTCTCTTGAATAACCTTCACCGTCTTCTTCCCTCTTTTATAAAAAAAAAATGAGAATGTCTGAAAGCTAGATACATCTAATCGTCGTTGCCTGATATTTCACTCTTCATTTTTTTTCAAAGGCAAAAGTCTCCAGCACGTCATTCTTCCCCTTTTCATTCTTTTGTTTTTTTTTTAAAAAAACAAAGTCTCCAACACGTTATCCTTCTTCACTTTTTTTTTCTTTAAAAAAAATAAAAAAAAGCAAAATCTACAGCATGTCCTTTGTTTACCTTTTTCTCATTTTGTTTTAAAAAAAATTAAGAAAGTGCAAAACCCACTAGCACGCCCTCTGCTCACCTTTTTTTCATTTTTTTTCTTTTTTTAAAAAAAATCAAGAGAGAGTAAAGCCCATCAACGCGTTCTTTTTCACTTTTTTTTTTCATTTTTTAAAAAAATAAAAAAAACTCAACCTGTTCCTTTTTCTCTTGCATTCACTGCCTCTCTCTCATTTTTATTTTTTTCGTTTTTTCATTTTCCAGAAAAAAGCCTCAGCACGTCCTCTTTCTTCCTTTTCATTTTTTGTTTTTCTAAAAAAAAACAAAACAAGTTCCAGCGCGTCCTCTTTCATCATTTTCATTTTTTTAAAAAAAAAATCAAAAGAGATCAAAAACTCACCAGCACATTTTCATTCCTTCTCTTTCATTTTTCATTTTAAAAAAAACAAATAAGCTCCAACACATCCTCTTTCTTCCTTTTCATTTTTCGTTTTTTATTAAAAAAAAAAAAGCTGCTGTTGAAACTTTTTTGATTGCTCATAATTTTTTAAAATATGTATGAGACAAGTTTATGTCATTATAATGAAATAAATATATAAAAAGCAAAATAAAAAACAAATCATTATGAAAAACATTCTATTTCCATGCAGTAAGAACAATTACCCGCATCCAACTTTTAAATTGAGTTAGAGTCCTAAAAAAAGCCTAGGGATTAAATTCCCGCTTCCACCAACCTGAGTTTTTACATAAAAAAATATATATTAATTTTTCGCACTCCTAGGATCAATATACTAGAAAAATAAAGTTGTATTTTTTTTCTAATTGTGAGTTCACCAAAAAAATCTTTGTATTTCAGTGCTTTATTGTATATGAACTAACTACTGTTATAGGTTAGTGGCGACTCCAAAAAAATAATATATTAAATTTTACCAAAATTTATACATATGTTACTAACCACTAATTGTGCCTAATTGAGATACATGTTTGCGTCTGACTAACTCGCATCATTTAAAAATCTCTAAAAACTTGTATCATCTAAAAGTCTTAACGCTTGCATTTACCTTCTTTAACCTCTATGTATACACATTTTATATTTTTTCTATTTCTGATCTTGAAACCCTTTTCTATACTGTTTACATTTTTATTTTTGTATGTTTAATTGCTGTATTTAACTTGCATCGCGTCTAACCCGCTAACTCGCTCACTCGCATCTTATACTTATTTTCTTCTCTGGTGTATGCACATTTTATTTTCTCATTTAATTTATAGTTATATTTTTTATTGAGCCTACCTTACACTTTTTAAGCTCATTTGCCGACCCATTGTAGCACGCTAAAAACCACGCGCTACATCCTATACTTTATTTTTTAGTCGTATTTTTTCTTTATAAGGTGAAGGGTGTTGCACAACTATCTAATCATATCTGGATGTTGTATACATAGTCATGTAGTCCTAGAAAAAAAAATATATTTTTGTTTATATCAATTCTTTTTGTCTATTTTCAAATCTATACCAAGCCAACACATATAAATAAATTGAAGTTTTTTCTATAGTCTTTGGTGAGGGGTAGGAATCGGAACACCTTTGCCCACCTTTGACCCACCTTTGATTGATCACTTTTTAACATGCTAAAATTAACATTTTTTGATTCCATATTAGGATGAATTAGTCATTTTACTTGAATTCAAAATAAGATTGGATGGGTCAATTATATATTCATTTACTAAAAATTATAAATATATTTTTAAATGTTATTCTTGTTTTTTTTAAAAGCCTCATATTATTTATGATTAATTATAGGATAAATTTCATATATACTCATGAGTTTTAACTATAATTTCATGTCTACTTATGAATTTTTAAAAATTTCTTTCATACCTATGGATTTTCATCCTAATTTCATTTATGCTTATGTCATTGGAGATCCGTTAAATTGGTCGTTAGCCCTCTTGTAAAATGAAAAATATATCTAAGTTTTAATATAATTTAAGGTTATTTTGTTCAAAGTTAAATATTCATATTAAAATAATATATGATTTTATAGTTGTAGAATTATTAAAAATTCATTATAATATTTAACTATGAATTTATAGCTAATATGAATTTTTAGCTATAAAATCATATTATTAATGAACATATTTGTCATTTCATAAAGAGTTAATTGTTCTTTTAACGGATTCTTAGCGATGTAGGTATAAGTGGAATAGGATGAAAATTCATAGGTATGATAGAAATGTTTGGAAATTTATAAATATGTGTAGAACTAAAGGTAAAGTTCAATGGTATATAAGGAATTCATCCTTAATCATGTCAATAATATAAGAGTCTATAAAGACATTTGCATATATATAATAACTCTTATACGTAATTATAATTTTTCCCGTATTTGGGAAACAAACGTAAAATACAATTATTTTTTAAAAATGACAAAATCCATTTTGAAGGGTGTAAATATAGTTTTATAAAGTTATACCATATTTACTCATATTTTATTTTAATAATAATGTTTATTTTTATTAATTAGAAAATATTGAAGTATATAATTTTTAAATTTAAAATAAATATATATTTGTATAGAATATATAAATTTCCAAATTAGTCTACTTGGTTTTTTATCCAACTTAGTATTGACTCATGAACAACTAAAAATTTATTCAATTGAAAAAGAGTAAATGTCAAATCAATCTTACTTTGACTTGGTATAAAAATAAAATAAATAAAATTTTAGAAGACATTTAGGAATGTGGAATGGGGTGGAAGTGGGAGATGGAATATATGGAATATTTTACTATTAGTGTAATTGATATGAAATAATAGAGGTGAATTATGAATAAATAAGATAGCTAAAAGGAAAAGTGATTATAATATAAGAATAAAATTGGAAAAATATAATAATTAAATTATGAAATTAGTTGTTAAAAAATGCATTTACCATATAGTGTAATGAATCTAATGATATCATCCCATCCCGCAATCACTGATTATCAAACGTGTGCCCTTAAAAAGGATAATTATGACAGTATGGACATTGACACGAGGTCATACGACGCGACCTGCACGGAGTGTCGTCGGTGAATCTCCGGGGGCACATGGAACCCGGAGTCCGGACCCTGAAATAATTATGGGATTTTTTTTCCCATTGTGACAGACATTCATCGTATGCTCCCGGGCGCATACATTTATTTTTTATATATTTTTAAATTTTTTAATGAAATTATTAGCCAAAGTGTATTTAACATATGTATAAATTTTTACCATTTTTGGAGATTTTTAGATATTTATTTCGAATTTTTAAAAATTAGTTGCATTTTAGTAATTTAAATACGTTAAATACACTTTGGCTTACAATTTCATGATTTTTTTTAAAAAAATAAAAAAAAGTGTATGCACCTGGAAGCATGCATTGCTGCATGAGCATACGATGAAAGTCCGATTGGGACATGAATATTATGCGAGTTACTTAAAGGGCACTAATCAGGCGCGTGACGCAACCATTCGACGGGTGCAATGATATTTATTCTTAAATTTTTTTCCAAATCTTTTTGGCTCACTAAAGATATGCTTTGCATTTAAGGATACTTCTGGGAAGTGTTCATCTGAAAAGTTTTCATTGGACAAATTTTTAAATTGATATAAAATGATGTGATATTAATAAATATAGTGACAAGAATTAAAGATAATAAAATTAAAATAGATAGATTAATTGTATAGATAATTTATAAAAATAATTAAATCGAAGTTCAAAAGTTTTTTGATTTCCCTAAAAATACCCTAAATTTAATTTTTTAAAAATTTAATTTAACGTGTCTTTGAAAAATTTTAAAATATATATTTTTTATTGTAAGTTAATGTATTCCAGATTAAAATGAAGAAGGGAAAATCAAATTATGATTGAGGTGTTGACATCATTAGACGTAACCATGAATTGATATATTTGATTTGAAGGGTTAATTAGGTTTATACTTACTTAAAATTTAGGATGTGTTTTTGACGACATAAGGTTTTTGAATTCAACTTATATCATCGTTCCCAAGACAATTTCTTAATTTTTTAAGCTATAATTTCTCAATTCCTCAGACAATTTTTTAAATTTTCAACCCAATTTTATTCATTCTCGATTCATATCGTTACATTCTCATCCAAGATTAAAAATCAATCCACAAATCTTGTATCATTTGAAACAAAAATCTTATATCATTTGAAACATCCTCTAAGGGTTGACTTTTATGGATGTAAATGCAATTGACAATAAGAATAAAGAACATATGCATTTTCATAAAAGATAAAATAGTTAAAATAGAACTTTCAAGTAAATGTCTATATTATTTTAAAATCTCAATTAGTTGCAAATCCAAAAAAATATTTTTTAATTATCCATTTGGGAAAACATAATAAATTTATTAAAAGACTAAAATAAAATAAATAACATTAAATTATAAAATGAAAATAGAATACATTATAATCCTCAAAATAAGATCACTAGTGCAGATAGAAAATTAATTTAGAAGAAGAAGAGTTTTAAAAAGAGAGAGATTGAGAGAACCTTGTCGAAGTAAATAAACGGTTGAGATAATTAAAATCTACGTCTCGGTATGAGGTTAAAGATATATTTGGTAATGAATAAAATTTTCGATAAAAATTTTTAAAGAGTAAAAATTGTTAAATCTTGTAATATGATAGATGTAATAATGAGTAGTAAAGAGGATAAAACAAAAATAAATAAGTTAGTTATGTGGACAGTTATATAAAAATAATTGAAAAGTGAAATAATTATATAGAAAAATATAAA
>JAXCLR010000092.1:815437-830487 GCA_035584095.1 Annona squamosa
AAAAGTGAAAAAATTATATAGAAAAATATAAAAAAATAATTAAAAAATATAATAATTGCTAAGAGTGAAAAATTCTTTTGAAAAATTTTATCCAGACCGCACTCACGTAAAAGTTGAACGATAAAAGCTGGGGATTGTCGCGAGTAGACTTGCAAACTGGCGGCGGTCGATTACTCGCGCGTTTTATTTCTCTCGTGCCCCACGGAGAATGCAGAAGCAACACGCGGTCTTCCTTGCGCCTTTCCCCCTCCCTCCTCTTTTTACTTCTCCTCCAAGTCAAATAGCATCCAAGCATAAATCTCTTCCAAAACCTCAAATTCCTCGGAATTTAAACTTTTTCATTCTCAGAAGCATATTCCGATTCCCACAACAACAACGATGAAGATAACCGTAATGACAGCAGATGAGCAATTCATCTCCTTAGACGTCGATACCGATGAATCAGTAGGCCTACAAATTCTCATCTCACAATTCAATATCTGAAGCGAACGGATTGGATTATCCAACGTCTTTTAAATCTTGTAATTGATGTTGTACCCATGAATTTGTTGACAGGTTGAGAATGTGAAAGCGCTCCTTGAAGTGGAGGTAAGTTTTTCGTGATCGTTGTTAATTTTCTTTTAATGTGTTCCTCATTGGGCAAAGTATTGAGAATTGATACTTGTACGCGTCAGTTTGAGACTTTGAGTTCATACTCCTTTGCCTACTGTTGAGCGCTGCTGTGTTGTTTCGTGGCTGTGATCATATAGCCATCTGGTTAGGAGATTGGGATTTGTTTGCAATAATTCTCATTTTTAGAGTTGATCTTATTCTTTTTAGTATTTTTAAAACAAAGAGGATGTCCTGTGCGCTACTTCTATCACCAGAAAAAGACAAATGAAACTTCTGCCTATGAAGAAGCTTTCTTTGTAGACGGTGTTTGGTTGTTTTGATTATGCTGTTCTCTGTGGGCACGGTTTGGTTATTTCGATTTTTCTGTTATACGCTTTCGTTCTGTGCATATTAACATGATGTGTGGTAGACACAAGTTTCAATCCAAACCTCCCAAGCTGTCAGTCTGTTTCGATCTGGTAGAACATTGCCGTGGCAGGGGACACTTGACGGCTGATTCTGGAAGATACCATTCTTGGGTCCCTCCTTTCTTGGTGACATGCCAAGTGTACTCAGGGGCAGATGGCTAGGATCCTCCACAGGAGGGCCTAGTACTGGACATTTTGGTTTACACATATTATATGTTGCCATATGCCTGGTTGGCGTCAGTCTGTGTATTGATGGCTGCTCCATTATGTCTTCATCGCTTTTCTACTGTTAATTTGTTGATTGCCCTTATCTATGCAGACACGTGTATCACTTCAGCAGCAACAGTTGCTTTTTAATGGAAAGGAGATCAGGAATGCAGAACGTCTGAGTTCTCTTGGTGTTAGGGAAGGGGACCTGTTAATTATGAATACGACTTCAACTGCTTCTAAGTGCGGTTTTGTGCCCTTTAAAGCCTTTTATGTGCCTTCAACTTAGTTGATGGGCCCACTTTTTATTTGAAGATTTCAATCAATGTGGTGGTAGCATCGTTATAAATTTACCCACCTATAGGTGTGGTTCCTGTGTCTTTCAAGCCATTTTTATCCCTCCAACTATTTGGAGTGTGAAGTTGGTGACACACTTCAAACCAAGAGATTTTAGTCTGTGTATTGAAATGCTGGTATTCTGTGTCACTGCTTTTATATTATACTTTCTTAATTTGGATATTGAACTGCTGCTACAGTGATGGAGGCGGGTGTTTGTTGGCCAAATACATGGATGGACATTGATTGTTGGTCATTCATTTTCATCTAAAAACCAACAAAAGTTGGCATTTAGTTTCACAAACTTGCCAACTCTTTGGAATCTATTCAACTACTGCAATATTAGAAAAAGTAATCGTACCATTTTTTTTCCTTTCTATATTCTAAAGTAACTTTCAAAATTTATACTTTCATTGTTTTATTTTGTCAATTCTTGCATGTGTCCAGTATTGTATACTTGAGTTATTTGAATTGATGATTCCTTGAAGTTCTGTATTGCTTATATTTCAGTGTATCTGCCAATGATTTGAGCTTAAACCCAGATGGTTCTGCTGTGAATCCAGCTGCTTTCCAGAGGCATCTTCGGCAGAATGGTGATATGATTACACAATTGCTACAGGTGGACTTGGTCATTAGATTTTGTTAGTAGCCTTATATCCTCCACTATCAAGGAACGCTCTTTGTTTGCCAGGGTTAGTGTCTGTTTGTTTTTCATAGAGGGATGCTTTTGCAGGAGGGGAGAACATGACTTACTATGTGAAAAGGGGTAAAACATTTTGAGTTGTACTGAAAATTTTCCCAACATAGTTTATCTTCATAATTGACATAGGAAGGTGGTTCCCAGTCTACAGTCAATTTTTCTGAGACCAACACTAATTGTTGCCTTTCCATTTGGAAATGTTTATTTATCTGAATTCGTATCTAGATGCCTTTGCATGGTATTGTTTTTGGCCATTTACGTGTGCCTCGTAATTATGTTCATGTTTGCCATGTTTCTATTAATCAATATCATCCTCTTGGTTGCACATCTGCCTCTGGTTTATCTCTTCCCTTCTCATTCATTGCAATCAGCGAAGCTATTATAAGTTATAGAGGTCATCTGCCTCTGCTTTGCCTCTTTCATTTTATTTCACTGCAATCCATAATGCAATCAACTAGAAAGGTGACTTGCTTTCCAAAAAATAATATTCTTGTTCGTAGCTGCTGTGACTGAGGACAAACTATTCCTTTATCCTACTTTGAATTTTTATTTAGAAATGTTTTCTTTTTGAATTTCTTATGCTTTGACTTGAGCCATCTCATTTTTTAAGAAAATTCATTTACTTTATTTGGTTTTCTTGTAACTTCAGCATTTTATTTTGTAGACTGATCCAGCATTGGCACAAGCTATTCTTGGGGACGATCTTGAGAACCTACAGAACATTTTAAGAGATCATCATCAACAAAGACTGGAGTTGCGGCGTCGACAAGAGGAGGAACTTGTGAGTAATTTACAGCTATGTTTTTGTTTACATATATAGTGGCTCCTCAAAAAACAAGAATAGGGAAAAAAAAAATGCTAGCCATTTTACTTCAAAAAGTCAAAGCATGATTTTGTTTTTAGATGGTCATTTTTGCTATGGCTTTGTTGTTCATGGTGTACAGTAGTTTGTTTGCTTGAAATTGATTAGCTTTTAAGTTTCAAGTGGACTGGGCAAGGATTTTTTGTGTGGCTTTACACTAGCCTTCTAATGCGGGATCCAATTCCTCAGTTGCATTGTTTGTCTCAAGTTGCATGGCTCAGTTGGAAGACACTAATTGTATTGATGCAGGGTTTACACCCTAGCTTTTAGTTAGTCCCACCCCAATATAACTAATGGCTCTATTTTGTTACCTTGTAGGCACTCTTGTATGCAGATCCCTTTGATGTTGAATCACAGAAAAAAATTGAAGCTGCTATCCAGCAGGTCAGTGCTTACCTTTTGTTTGAGTTCACAGGTTAGTGCTTTTTTGATTTCATTATCTGGTGTGGTTTTGCCTGTATGTAGTTATGCACTTACTGGATTGATGGTTTGGTTTCCGTTATCTCCTGAGGTCCAAACAGACTCAGCGATATTAGGTCTTTTTGAGCATCTAAAAAGTGTCACCTCCTATATTTTTTTGAGAGATTGTCATTATCTTTTGGTGCATGTATCATGCTCTTCTTTGGGTCACCTAACGCTCTAGGAAAAAAAAAAAGAGACTAATGGAAGTTGATTTGGTGCTGATGAAGATTATACATATGATATTTTTTTGAAGTTTTGATTGGAAAGTTGTTCCTATTTGGGGCCAGAACAGAGACCTTTTTTTTATTTTGACGCTTATACTGTTGCTACAATTGCAGAAAGGCATTGATGAAAACTGGGCTACCGCATTGGAGTACAATCCTGAAGGTTTCGCACGTGTGGTATGGATCATCTTGTTTCTGTTGTGAAAGTATTTTCTAAGTCTTACTCCTATTGGTGTATTTAACTACATGAATCTTGTTATGCTTTTGGGATGTAAGGACACAGGATGAGTGTTTTGTCTGCTTGGCAACCCTTGTGAAACTTATTATTATTATTTCAGAAAAGCATGGATGAAAGTAATTAAACAAGGGATGTGTTTGGGAAGTGAAAAAATTTTTGGATGAAAAAGTTTTGGTATAAAAGTTGTTAAATTGATAGAAAAGGATATAATATGATAGAGATAACGATAAGGTGTAAAGAGAATAAAGTTAAAATAAATAGGTTAGTTCTGTAGAAATGATTAAAAAATATAGTAGTTGTATAGGAAGATGTGAATAAATAATTTTAAAACATGGTACTTATGGAGAGTGAATAGTTTTTGTTAAAAACAAACATGCCCAAGATGTGAAAGCATTAAAAATTTCTGAAAACTTAGTTTATAATAGTCAAGAAAGATGCAACAAGATCCATGCAGCTAACTCCACATAGGTGGGAAATGATTTATTATTTTTAATAATATCTTTTCCAGGTGATGCTCTATGTGGACATGGAAGTCAACGGGGTTCCTATAAAGGTATTAGAATTCTATTATCTTCTTCTCTTCTTGTTCTTCTTCTTATTTATTTATTTGCAAAAGCATGAATTACAGGTATTGCGTCATTTGGCTTTCAGTAGATTATTGCAATCTTATCATCCCATAGTGCTATGATGGAAGGATTAATTCAAACCTTTTGCTGCTGTTAAAGCTAAATTCTTAAGACCTTTCAAGAAATTATTCTAGTTGGAATAAATCCTAATGTTAATAAATGCCATACTAAAATTGTACGATGATAATGCATTAGACAAATTAGGTTGGTTGAAAACTTTTGAAAATTGGCTTTTATAAAAAGAGAGACTAGACATATATGTTTTCTTCCTGTATACTAATCTCAATTCCCCCTTTGTTTAGGCATTTGTGGATAGTGGAGCGCAATCAACAATAATATCAAAAAGTTGCGCCGAGCGTTGTGGGTATGCCTTTTTTATTATTGAAATGTTCCTTTATATGGTTGACCGTACTTTTCATGTTTAAGGTTGACAATTTGTTACAGCTCGGATGCCAATGCGGCTGATGTGGGTGTGTGTGTGTGTGTGGAGTAGTGTGAGTGGAAGGTCACGGGTTCAAATGTTGGGTAGAGGTAGTGGCTTTATTCCCCTTTATTGGAGTATACTTCCATCAGGTGCCTGGTTATCCAATGTGGGTGCCATGATAAAAAAAGGTTGACATATAATCAATTAGCCAAAATTGCATTACACCTTGGATGGAAGCATCATTTTCTCTATTTTTGAAAAAGTTTTGTTTACATCTCTCATCTCTCTATAATAAATCTTTAAGGTATATCAATTCAGATGTGTTAATGACAAAGTTGATAGTGCCAAACAATTGAAGCCTGAATAAATGTGCTTTTCTTCTTGTGCCTATTTTAGCCTCAAAGTTGGGGATGCTTATGTTTGGTTCAGTTTAGTTTTTAGGGATTCTTAATTTCTGGTTGTCTTATGAATTTAGCGAGCATCATTAAAATTGACTAATTAATGTAGTTTTCTTATAATCATGTTTCTTGATCAACTATTTTTATTGCTGATAATCTTAGTAGGTAGCGTCATTTAGATTTCTCTTATTTTCAGGGAATCTTCGTGCATATTTCTGTTTATTTCTCATCAACAACTTTCATCTTTTAGAATGTCACTATGTTGGTTAAGGAGTGACTCCACTCAAATCTGATATAATAAAAGGGAACTTGAGCTTGGGTGTGCGATATGAGTAGAGCTTTCTGTCCATCACCCTATTAAAACCTTTGAAAGAGGTAGAAATCAAATTGTCTCATAAGAGTGAACACATCATGGTTCCAGGGTATTGTAAGAAAGCCTTGTTCACTTTTTTCTTATAGGCTTCTCACTTACTCCCCGCCCGACTCCAAAAACCAAATAAAAAGCCTTGCCTTTATTTTCATGTTATTCATCTTCCCTAATCAAGGTGCTTTTATAATGCTTCAGTTGAAATGTTTGTTCCGGAACTCCGTGATCAAGACTATTGTATGTCCTAAAAGACAGCTTGCTGCTTTATTGTAGAATCCTTCTGTAAATGATCAGTATGTCTTTTTTCAGCCGACTTTTTTTAAAATAGATATATGTACTACATAAGATGTCCTTCTTGAGAAGGATCCTAACATCTTATAGTGTGGAAAATTATGAATCTCTATAGATGTTTCAATTAGGATAGTTGATTATTCTGTAATGGCTTGTGAGTTACATCATGTCAGTTCCTGTAGAAAAGATAAACATAGCTGACGGTTCGACATTTTTGATGATTTAAAATTTCATTTCTTACAGTTAATCAACCCATAATTTGATTTTGAAAGTGATTTAGCAAAATGTATATCATTAATCATGATCATTTTGTCTTATTTGTTTATTTTTGCAAAATTTTGATTGATTGCATTATGTTAAATATGGTTTTTCAGATTGCTGAGACTCTTGGATACACGGTTCAAGGGGATAGCAATGGGAGTTGGTCAATCAGAGATACTTGGAAGAATCCATGTTGCTCCAATTAAGGTTATTTCTATGACAGCCATTTAGCTTCAAAATCAAGTTACTTTTGTAGCATTGGATATTCTTTTCATGGTTGATGCCACAGCCTTGTACTTTTAATGTTTCTCTCTTGTTGTTTTGTTTTTGACAGATTGGTAACGTGTTTTACCAATGCTCCTTTACGGTATTGGATTCTCCAAATATGGAGTTCCTTTTTGGGCTAGATATGCTTAGGAAGCATCAGGTGATATACTTAATGTGCCTGAATTCTCTCTTTTTCTTACTATTGGTCTATTACTACTGCTGCTGCTGCTACTACTACTACTAGTACTAATTATTAAAAATATATTTTAATGGCCAAATATGGAAGCGGTCCTCAATGATGCAACTTGGTTGCAGTGCATGATAGATTTGAAGGAGAATGTTCTAAGAGTAGGGGGAGGAGAGGTTTCCGTGCCATTTTTGCAAGGTTTGTCCATTTTTTATGTGGTTATTACTCTTATCTGTGAATACTGTCACAAGTTCCCAATTAAGGACGTAACCAAAAGCAATTATTGCTTTATTGTTTCCAGAGAAGGACATACCCTCACGATTACTTGATGAAGAAAGATACACCAAGCAAGCCTCCTTGGGCCAAGGATCAGCCGCAGTAAGCTAACAAAATCATTTTATTTTATTTTGTTTTTAATAAAATGATGGCATCATATTAGATAAGATGTATTTTATTTTTATTCATCAGTAACTTTTGCTTTATCTATTTCCAGCTAGAAATTTCTCATGTTTGTCCCACCATAATATCATCTTTTGTTATTATCAAAAAAATAATATCATCTTTTGTGATCACTCCTTGCCCTAGAGCGGTTGTGTACTTGTCTTTTGTAGAAATTGCTTATTTTCTTTTGCTAAGAAGGAAAAAAGAAGCTTTTTTCTAGAACATTATAGTTATCGTGTGATATTCTGGACTTTTATCTTTTTACATTTCTAATTAGTACCATATCTCTTCATTTTAGTAATAGCTCTAAAATGCGGGAGGCTAAATTGCTCTAATATAATAATATTAGATTGGTTGCCACATTTTTTTGGGGTCTCTTAAATTTAAACAACCCATATACTACATTGCCGCACTACTGTCTTATGATCACCTGCCAATGAGCTCTAAATCCTTTATTTATTTTCCTATGATTTTTTCAGGAGCCATCAGGAGTCAAAGAGAAGAAGGAAAAATTATTGGCAGGATTTGGTGGTTCTGGTTAGCCTCAAAATTTCTCAATGCTTCCATTTCTTTGTATTATTTTGAGAAGGTTTTGGACTTTTGTTGTCTTTTATTTGTTTTTTGGGCGTCCTCTTGCTTGCTTCTATTATTTATTTATGTTTGATCTCAAGCAATGAATTGATTTTTTTTTTTTTTTTTTTTGGATTTTTTAAAGACCCGTATGAAATTTCATTGACTCTTTTCCTCAGAGACCTTGTTCGTTTCTGTTTTTCTGATCTCAAAAAAAGGTTTTTAAAACTTGGGACTGGAGTACAAGAAATATTCTCCTTGGAAGGTAGTATGATTCACCCAGAACAGCATATTTATTTGGATGAAAATGAAGTCAAGATATTTGAAATAAAGTGGTCCAACTTTGGCAGCATCCTTTTTGGTTTAGGTCTGATTTGTTAGGTTTTGATTCATTCATTTTATCCAGGATGAATGAAATAAGTTTGCACCAAGCTGGCTCATTTTGCCTTGGGCCGTCTAGCTTTGGACTGGTTCCCTTCAAAACAAGCGAGGGTTTGGACTATGCCAACGTTTTTGAAATGAAATCTAAAACCATAATCAGGTCTTTTCTTTATTCTTTTTATGTGGACATACTATGATTTTACTTCTATTCTCCTTGCAGGAACCTCAAGAAGTGGTCCCCAACAGGTAAAAAGTAAATGTGTTTTTTTTTAATATATATTTATTATTTTTAATGTAAAGGTTTTAAAGTCAAGTTCTTTCAGTTTTTTAAGGTTTCTCATTTTAGAAATTTGGCAACTTCTAATATTAATGAGACCATCCAGTAGTTCACTGCCTATGGACACAATTCTTAGTCCAGGTGATTGGGAGTGAACTTGGATTCCATGGAATAGAAAATCCATTTACCAATGACTGATTTGACATGTTCTCTACACGACAAACACTGATCACCAGGACTTGGGTAAAGGGAATCCAATCCAGGCATGACTTCAATTGGTATGTTCGACTGACTTTTTTTGTACAGCACGTGGGAATGTCTACTGCTACGATTGGTGGCATTGACCTCCCATGATTTCAATAGGACATTTCTATGTTGTTTCGATATCCATTAAATGGTTTTGATAACAGATTGAACTCCCAACTGGTTTCTCTCTGTCATTGTTGCTGGGGAAACAGAGTCAGGATTGTGTACCTCAACATGTAAAGACCAGAGAAAAGAAAAGAATACTTTATATTTTGATCTAAATATTTCTCTCACTTAAGCAGGACTCGGACTTTGAAGCCAAAGTCAAAAAGCTTGTTGAGCTTGGATTCAGCAGAGAACAAGTAATACAAGCTCTGAGACTCTTCAATGGCAATGAAGAGCAGGCAGCGGGATATTTATTTGGAGGTTAATTTTATATAACATTCATGTCATATGTCCGTCCATTTTCAGTGAAACTGGACCTACCATTTTAATTCCAGGCGACTAATTTAACAATTCAACCCGCTGAATGAGGGGCAGACAGTTATGTTTTTTTCGGGTGGGTCATTTGGGTAATAGACGTCCTTGGGTTGGTTGGTGCTCTAATTTAAAGAATGTTTATACGAATTGGGATTCTTCTATTAGTGCTTACTGATAAAATTGTTGTCTTGATTCATTTGTTTTCCTCTGCCTTTCTCTACGTTCGGCAGTATCTATTTGTCGCATCCCTTGTATATGGACAAGGATGGACAAGGGAGGGGAAAAAAAGAAGGAAAAAAACGAGAAAACTACTGTTCATGATGCTATGGCGAGTGTTATCAAAAACCGAAGTGGACAGACTAGCAACTAGCAACGGGGGATTTGCATATAGGCACCTTGAGTTTGCCAAATTTACTCCTTTTGACCCATAAATTTTATATGTGCAGCAGATGGCTGCATTTGCAAGAATTTGCGCTTTCAGTCATTGAAAAGTGAAAATCCGTTGCGAAGGTGCTGGTTTATGGGAAAACGCATTTGCGGCTTCTCTAAAATGGTTTACCCTTGTATTTGTTTGTAAGGGGCCTTGGGTCAAGCAAAATACTACCGTCGATACATAAATTGCGTGTGGTATCGGCGAGCTGCTCCTTGCAAACATGAAAATTTAATTAATAATAGCTATTTTTAAGGAGCTGTTATTTTTCTTGGATGAGATTCGATCCATTAAACTTTTGAAATGTGCTGATGCGGCCTTATAAGAAACATAAGCGCGGAAAAAAAAAGAAAAAGAAAGAAAATGATGCTGATGCGGTCACGTTACCGAGTCCAACTCTGGCCCTGAGTTGTCCAACGGTTATCATCATCTCAGATAAAATATACAAAAATAACGTTTTTGGAAGCTAAATAAAAATAAAAAAAAGCCAAACATTGCTCCTTGTCATTTTTTTTTTTTTTTGACTAACCTCTGCACCAAAGAGGGGTCAGAGGTGGAAGGGATAATTCTTCATTTTTGCTCCCTGTCATTAGTCATGAGGGTGTCGTCAATTTTACAGTTTACCGTTAGACAAGGGTAAAAGTGTCAATTCAAAGAGCTGGTGGGACATTCTTCTCTACCTTTTGTAAGCCATGTTCTTGAAAAATGAGACTGATAAGTACAGCAGCGTTTGTAGTCCAACGGTTAGGATAATTGCCTTCCAAGCAATAGACCCGGGTTCGACTCCCGGCAGACGCATAACGAAGGATTCCTCATTTTTTTTTTCATATTTCGCCTCCAAAATAGGGATCGATTTTACATGATGTGTACAACAAGTCATCTCGAAAATATTCTGGGGACCAATTCTACATGATGGGTGCAACAAGTTTGTGCATTCAAAACAAGATTTCAAATTCCAGAATCCACCTCTAAAAATTGAAACCGAGGAATGAAAATAACATTATCCTTTTACCGTGATTATTGTGCCACCATGCCATTTGGTGAGTGGCAATAAGAAAATGGGCGGTTACAATAACGCTTCTTCTCTGCACGGTCAGCTCGTGCTGTCAACCTCCTTTCTTGCAAAAAAGCCAAAATGGAAAATAGAAACAACACCTCCCCACCCAAAAAAAAAAAAAAAAGTAAAAAGGTCTAAGTATTGTTAATAGCGGGCAGGCAGCTTCACGAAAAGCTATTGGGACCCCCCACCCCCGCATCGTTTACGTTTCTGCAGATGAAGAGATGACAATGGGACTTCTCACATAGTGCACGCCATCAGACCACACCAGCCTCCCAAAAACATAACCACCACTCAACTGCCGTTCCGGCGTCAACGTGACGGCGAACGCCTTCTCTTCGCCTGTGCTGTTGAAAACCAGGGTGGTGGGGCTGACGGAAACCAGGACGCCCTTGGGCCCCTTCACATGGGCTGTATACGTGCCTCCTCGGGCACACACGTTCTTGAGCCTCCTCCTCACTGTGGTCGCTTTTGTGAGATTAGGGACCGTGATTGATGGGTAATTAAGGTCTAAGATGGTGGGTCGATTGTTGGGCCGGCACTGATAAGTTCGATTGGTGAATGGTGCCATTTCTGTAGCGTTGTAGCCGAGTGCACAGAGGAAACGAAGATAGTCTTGGGTGGTCAGGTCGTAGACTAGGCCCGGATCCATTGCACGGTTGGGCCGGACATGGCCTGCTCCGTAGCTGAACGGAGTGGCCCTCACAAATGAAGAATTATCCATCACCTGGCCCGCATTATCTCTACACCTAGCTGCGCAAGACCATCCGATATTTCAGATCCCCACTCCCCACAAAAGAAAAGAAGCCTTTTTTTTTTTTCCTTAATAAAAAAAATGTCTTTCTTTTTTTATTTTAAAAATTTTAATATATATGTAGGTCCCACCTAGATCTCCTACACGTGTAATTTTGGCAAAATTTTGAATTTGTTTAGTATTTAATTTTGATTTTTGAAAATCAAAATAAAGACACAATAAACTTTAAAGATTTACGAAATTTATAATGTGGAAAATCTGGGTGCACTTGCATATATATATATATATATTAAAATATTGGTAAAGAAGTAAAAAAATATTTTCTTGGCGCCAGTAAATTTTGTATAAGATTGGGAGGGCAAATTTAAAAAGGAAGAGACTTGAGATAGTGGCGCCACTGTTGCTGGGGTGACAATTGCTGCTCTTTCTTCGCCATGTTTTCCCCCGTCCCACCACCTGCCGGGTATTTCACAAGCGCACTCTTTCGTAACAGCACAAGAGGCGCCACTGTCCCAAGTCGGGTCCAATTTAAAAAGGGCACTGAAGGAGTATCGTCCTTTTTTCCGGCTTACCCGTAGTCATGATTGCTGACCTAATGGCAGCTGGGCTCCAATGCGGGTGTAGTGTTTTGAGAAGGCCGACGATGCCGGAAACATGCGGGCAAGACATGGACGTGCCCGAAACAACATTGAATGGGACCCGGCGGTCGTCAAAGTCGAGAGTTGTTGGGCTTGATGCACCACTGTAGGCTGCGAGAATACTCAAACCTGGTGCTGTAATATCAGGCTGTCAACAAAACCAAACCGATCCTCAGTTTTCAGAATCAGATCACAAGGCAAAATAATGGCTGAGATGAATTGGTTTCCAACCTTGAGTATCTCCTGAACAACTGAATTAGGCCCTTGGGATGAGAATGCGGCCATGAACGGTGCCGGTTTGGTGCCGAGATTCGTGCTCGGGGCTGCGATGTTGGCCACAGGCTCCCTACAAAATGAAATTAGCAGAATTCATGGGGAAATGTGGATAAAAACAATAAAATGGATCAAAAGGCTTGTCAATGGCTCCTCATATATTTATATATATGTATATATGTAGACTAATATACTTGGTTGAGTTGATGTAGGAGAATAGAGCAAGGCCATCAGAAGCTGAGATGTGGGTGGCAGGGAGGACGTGTGCATCGGCCAGGATTTCATTTCCGCTGCTCAGATCATTGGCCAGGATCATCCCGGCTCCTCCGGCCTGCTTCACTGCCTCCCCCTTCTCTACTCTCGCATTGATACCACGTAAGCACGCAACAATCTTTCCTTCCACCTTCTTCGGGTCCAACGATCCAATGTAGCATAGCTTACTACACGAACCAATGAACGAAAAATAAGGTTCCACGTACGTAGTATTTACACAATTCAGCTTGCAAGTAGTCATTTTTTTTTTTTTTTATAAAAAAAAACTAAAAGCTATTTATTTAAATTGATTCTGCTCATATACATTTTATCTTATGGGTTCTATTATTTATTTTCTCCCCATCAAACAATGGGTTATTCAATAGTCTTTGAGAGGCACTGAAGATTCACAGACAGACAGCAAGGACTGAATATTACGAAGATTCACAGACAGACAGCAAGGACTGAAAATTATGAAATGAGAATCCATCATATCTTACGCATCATGGGTGGTTGCATTTTGGGCCTCACAATCGACGGAGCTGACGAGGGGATAAAACTTCTCAGGCAGCAGCACTTTGTTGGATAGGCTTTGCCCCTGTCACACACGAATGGACATATAATTAATTAATAACCATAAGGAAGAATGAGAAGGGTTATGATTAATTAATAATCTGATTTCTCGTTTCTAAAGTGAAAGCAGGCCCAGAAAGAATGGGCTGGAGCGATACCGTCGCATCGCTAGACTGAGTCTCATATAACAACATATATTAGTAGACCTATGAAAATCACAAGGTTCGCCGGCGTGCAATCGTTTTCCTGTGATTAGACTTCAGAGCACGTTGCTCTGGCATAGATCCAAAGGCGTGGAATTTCTTTAACCAGACGACAGGATACTAATTTGGTTTTGCGTCTTTGATTTTGACTTTTGAGAGGTGGGCTCCACGCGCTGGATGGAAATATACGAGGATGAGACCCATGAATTTCCAAGTTGGTTGGCTACTCTCCCCATCGAATTTCCAAACCAGTTGAATATTTGGAACTTGAAAATGAAACTCTCTACCTTGTAGTGCTTGTAGTTACCCAGCTTAACATATGATGGGAATTCCCTGTCCATTGTGCTGGCCCCCACTGTCAAGATCCAAGGCGCCGTGTTGGACACAGTTGCCGGAGTGGGGCCGGAGTTCCCAGCCGAGCAGATGACCACGATCCCATGCTTGACGGCATGGAATGATCCAATGGCGACGCCGTCATTGAAGTAGTCTGTGCTGGGGTCTCCACCGAGGGACACCGACAGCACATCCACCCCATCATGGATCGCTAGATCGAATGCCGCCATGATGTCGGCGTCGAAGCATTCGCTGCCGTTGATCGGCGTCCAGCAGACCTTGTAAGCGGCGACGCGCGCCTTTGGAGAGCCACCTTTGGCGGTGCCATTGGCATATCCGTAGATGTTGGCGCCGGCGACAAAGCCACCACCGGCGGTCGACAAGGTGTGGGTGCCATGACCCTCCTTATCGCGTGGGGATGAGTCCGAATCATTGACTAAGCCTCCAAAAGCTACGTAGCCCTTGTTAAAGTATCTTGCCCCAATCAGCTTCCTGCAGTGAGCAGCAGTATACCAGTTAATCAGCAACCATAACGTTAATTGGATTTGTCAGCTAACTACGGTCTATGGTTAGGATTCAAGATTATTTTGGCCCTGAAATTGTAAGTTTAGCAATGAAACAGTCCTGAAATGAAAATGGTTAAAAGTAGTCCTCAAAAAATTAAAGATGGATGGCGACCTCAGAGAAAACTGATCAATTCTAAGAGAGTGTGCGTATGCGAGAGACGTTCTTCGTACGTCTTGACAACTTGGATTTATATATGTGACTGGAGAGCAGATTTGACGGGGCTACCGAAAAATCGTAATTGTGGGCATCACATCACAGCGACGCCATGCGGTCAATGCCTAAGCTCGAAACCATATGAATGAATGTTTGGGATTTGGGTAAGGTTGGATTTTAAATTGTGGGAGTTTTAAGTTATTTTCCCGGGGGAAGCTTATCTGGACCGATTACCCATTAGTGTGTATATATATATATATATACACTAATATATATAGGTGAAATAGGTGAAAATCTGTAACTACTTTGAATAGATGTGATGGTTACTTTCAAACTTTCTTTTTAATATTCCTTTATTCACAAGGAGAAATTTTACTTTTCAACGCCAAATATGATATGAATTATTTAATAACTATACCTATCACGGTACTATCAATCATTTTCATAGATGGCTAGCGGTAGTTTTCATTCCCAACTTAGGGTATGTTTGGTTGGAGGTAAAACTTTTGATGAAAAATTTTAGAGGTAGAAGTTGTCAAATTGATAAAAAATG
>JAXCLR010000092.1:830587-846785 GCA_035584095.1 Annona squamosa
GAGTAGTTATGAAGAGTGAAAAGTTTTAGGTTGAAAAGTTTTAATTGACAAGTTTTGGCCCCAAACAAACACACCCTTAGGAAAATGCTTCAATGCATGAGGATGGCAAACTCTACTTTTTTAATATATTTTTTGCGATTTTTTTTATAAAATTGTTAATCTAGGTGTATTTAACTTATGCATTAAATTTTACTATTTTTGGACATATATAAATATATATATTTGATTTTTTGAAAATAGGGGTATTTTAATCACTTAAAAATGACTAAAGTACCCTTGTTTTTTAAAAATAAAAAAATATACATACACGTATCAAAAAATGGTAAAATTTGACTTATAAAATGAATACAACTAGATTAATAATCTTATAAAAAAATATAAAAAATGAGATTTTAGAGCTTGATGCATTAAAATTTCCATGCATTAGGGTGCATTGAAACATTCTCCCCAAACTTAGTCATTATTATCTATATTTTAAAATCTTTTAATAACAACTTTTATTTTTTTAACTTCCTCCCACTTTTAATTCTTATTTTTTGATGAATTTAAATTCTTAATTTAGTAATGATAATTTTTGTTGCAAAAAGCTTTTAAATAAGACAAAAAAAAAGCATTAACTTAGGCGCTAAACAATTTGAGTAGTGATCCTGTTATCCTGGGCTAAGTAAATGTAGCCCACCTTAAAAACCTATTTACAAAAACTTTTTTTTTTTTACTTTTTTCTTTGTGCACTTGTTTATCTAAATGTATTTAATATATTGATCAAATTTTATCATTTTTGAATATGTTTATTTATTTTTTTGAGATTTTTAAACATCTACGTGTATATATGTATTTAAAATACCCTTATTTTTAAAAATCTAAAAAATATATACAAATATTCAAAAATGGTAAAACTTGATTTATATATTAAATACACTTACATAAACAAGTGTATGAAGAAAAAAATAAAAAAATTATTTTAGATAGGATTTTTAAGGCAGGCTAAGTGAAATATTTACTTAGCCCGGGCTAATAAGATCATTCCTCAAACAATTTTAAGAAAAATTTGGATCACAAATACTTTGTTGTGTTCATGCTATGGCAACTAAATTGGAAACCTAGAACTTTGCCATTGGGCATCAAATTTTCATTTAGTTATAAAAATGGTACCAAATGCTCCCTAATAATAGCTAATATGAAGGTTAGTAACCGCAGAAAGTCAAACCATCGCATAATGATGGTGGGTAAAAATAAACATTTAAAAAAAGTGCTGCTATTTTTTTTTTTACCCTTGTATTATTGATCCCTTTTTTTTTTCCTTATTTTTGGTAGCATCTAGGGACCGGAAAATTTTTTTTCTCTTCCTTTTCTACGTATCTTTTCATATAATTACTCAGCTTTAATTATTTTTCATATTTTTCGTACAAGTATTGTATGAATTTCAATCGTATTTTCTTTACTGTTAGTCATCATCTCATCAATTTTAGAGACGATTTAATCAAAACTTTTTTCCTACCTCCCAAACACTCGTTTTGTTAATTCATTGAGTTTGTGTTTAGTTTGATGGAAACATTGAAGGAAAAATCTGTAGCAAAAATTTTGAAAAGCAATAAAGCAATGTAATACGGTAAAAATAATAATTGAGAGGAAAAAAGAATAAAAATGAAATAGATAAAGTAATTATATGAAAAATGATTAAAATAAATATGTAACAATTGAGAATAAAATAATTGTATAGTTAAGATGTTCAATTATTTCAAAAAGCGTGCAAAAGGAAATGAAAGATTTTTAAAAAATTTTTTCAACTTTGACAGCACCCCAAACGCACAGCGAAAGAGTACCATATTATGGGGAAATGATTCAATGCAGCACCTCGCTGCAAAACTTATTTTTTAATTTTTTTGAAAATTTTTTCATAACATTGTAAATTTAAGCGGATTTAATATGCGTATTAATTTTTACCATTTTGGAGATTTTTAGATATTTTTTATTTTTAAAAATCAGTGACATTTTTTAGTAATTTTAAATTACTAAAAATGACAGTGATTTTTAAAAATTAAAATAAATATTTAAAAATATCCACAAAATGTTAAAAATTGATACGCATATTAAATATACGTAAATTAATATTTGTGTTAAAAGAATTTCAAAAAATATAAAAAATGAGGTTTTATAAGAATTTCAATGCACCCGGGTGGTACACTGAAATCATTTCCCCATATTATGCTCTATCGTAAATAGACCTCGAAGGAAATTAAAATCCATTTCTCAAGTTCGTCGGGAGGCATGCGTCATACCCTCATTAATTTCATTAATGTAGCTCAAAAGATGGCTCGCTTCTTAGCAGCCGTTCATTTTCCACCCATTAGTGGGGGGTTTTTTTTTTTGATAGAATTTTGGACCCATTAGTTAGCCATGCATGCATTTTAACCACATTTGGTAGCATGCATGTACAATGCCAGTATCATTTTGATTTCCATTAGCAGCAAGGAAAGTGGCAGACAGACAGTGGTTCCATGAGTAAAGTCCAGGTCAGGATGACAAGAGCTCTAACAAGGAATTATAAAATGATCCGATTAAATGGATCAGCCACCACCATACTAATTATCGTGGAGCCTGACCTTGTCCATTTTTAGGTGCTCACTACCGACAGACACCATCTGATTTCATCCCATTCAAAATACATGATAATCACCTAAAATATACTCATGTTTGGATGCATCTTATGGAATTGAAGCAAACAGGTACGGTCATTCTCGTGAAAATACTTCTGTTTACTTGAACACCACCTTCCTATTTTCCATTCTTTCCTACATTTATTTGGGCAGTACTTCATTAGTGCACGCAACACCTTTTAGCCTACTTTGATAGTTAAATCAATATTTAATCCGTTTTATTTTGTTTAACATTTTTATCATCTTTCCAGAAATCATTTCAATCACGGTTTTGGAGAAGTGTAACCACTTAAAAATATTTGTACACAATCATATATGGATAAAAGTATTATAACACTACCGAATCATTAAATAATTTATTTAGATTCATCCGTAGATGCATTAAGATGAATTAGATTTTGAATTATTGAACTAAAAACATATAAATAAATTAAATAATTTTATTACGTTAATTTTACACTTTGTTAAATTGGGCCATACACATATTTGATTTGCATAAAAATTAGTTTTTTTTTGTTAAAAAAATACCATTAAGTTCCATGACTGGATTAGATTTTGATGCGAGCATCAAGCAAGTCCAAAATGGGCAGACAGGCACCATTGAAGCGTTGCCATATTTTATTTTTATTTTTATTCATTTTCTATGATTAAATATTTGGGAATATATCACTGGCATGATTTTGAAATTACAACACCATTTAAACTCTATTTATCAATCTTAATAATCATGGATAATTACATATTTTAATTTCTCTATGAAAATAAAAGATGTTGTATGCCTCATCTATAAATAAAGAGCTTCAAAATCAACAGTTCTTAGCTTGAAAATTACTTAAATACCATAATAATTGTTGATTTTTGAAAAATTCAAAAAATATATGCAAATATGCAAAATTGTAAAATTCGAGAGATAAATTAGATACAGTTTAGGCCCGTATTCTTGTGAAATAAATTAATAAAACACACCTGAGCATACAGGTTCATAATCCAATAATCATACATGCTTGTTATTACCTAACTTTTCACTTATCTCTTATCTTTTTGTGCTTTTTTGACAAATCGTTATCTAATCCTCATTTAGAAATCCTGCCCAAAAACACTCTAAATGAGCATGTATTCAGGATGTGTTTGGTAAAGTAAGAAAATAAAATTAAAATACATAGGTTAATAACATAAATAGCTATGTAGAAATGATTGAAAAATAAGATAATTGTATAAGAATATACAAAAAATAATTAAAAATATAAAAAAAATTATGAAAAATAAAAATTTTAAATTAAAAAGTTTTGGCCAAAAAAGTTTCTATTGTGTCCAAACACACCCTTAGGTACTTGCAACAATAAACATGCTGTCTCCACTATAATTATAGTGGGTAGTTGGTCCATTTTATTATGACCCAATTATAAATGGCTTTTTCCAAGGAGCATGTTTCTATGCTCCCAGGAGCATGCAACATGTAGGTCCATTTTATTATGACCCAATTATAAATGACTTTTTCCAAGGAGTATGTTCCTATGCTCCCGAGAGCAGCATGCTCCCGGACGCATATACCTATTTTTTAAAATTTTTTTTGAAATTTTTTTCATAAAACTGTTAGCCCAAGTGTATTTAACGTATTTATCAATTTTTACCATTTTTGAAGATTTTTAGACATTTATTGGTTATTTTTAAAAATCAGTGACATTTTAGGTAATTTTAAATTACCTAAAATGCCACTGATTTTCAAAGATAACCAATAAATGTCTAAAATACTCCAAAAATAGTAAAAATTTACATACAGGTTAAATACACTTGGGCTAATAAGTTTATGAAAAAAATTTCAAAAAATAAAAAAAAATGTATGCTGCCTTTTCCAATGGTTAATTTTTCGCAGTTGGCCGATGTCAATATTTCTCCTTGCTATAAAAAGGACACGGAATTTACTACCTTTTTCTACTTCTTCATCTTTTTTTCTTTTACGCAAAAAGAAAAATGAAAAGAAAAGAGTAAATGTTGATCATAGGGCCCTCGTGCTCCATGATGAGGTGTGGGTGCTGCCATTTCCGGAACATATTTTTAAAAAATTTTCTTGCCTTCCCACCTCAAATAAATGCTAGCTAATCTTTGTTTTATGCTGAAGTAAGACAACTTCAACATTTTTTGTGGCTAATCCACAATGATTTGGATACATCAATCCTTTCCGGCCACTCTTTAGCATCAAATTTTAAACTAGCAAACTAGCCATTTGCCATAATCACAGTGTCAGCGAAGAGCTTCGACATCTGTACCAAAAAGGGGGCGCAGGGAGGGTTTCCTCCACTACATTTTTATAATAAAAAGGCAACCTTTGTTTGGTAATGCATCGGTCCATTTCCCAAAGATTGCTCCACACCCATTAAGACAATGCATCTTTTCTTCTAATAAAAAAATGCCAAGTGCCCAACCATGTAGACATTGAGTTGCCTCCCAAAAATTTTTAAATGTCCAAAAATGTTGTTGGAACACGTAATTCCTCCAAACACATCCAACCATGCACTTTATCGTAAAGCAGTTGGGTTAGTAGAGAGGCGAACAATAACATGGGAACAGGAGTTATTAGCATTAGGAAAAGAAACAATTTTTTAAAAAATAAAAGAAAGCACATGGGTTTTTTGTAATTTTTTAAATAGAGGTTGAAAACATCACTTGTAGACTTATATTTAAAGATCTTAAGATATTGTATGTTCCTGACCCTTACATATATGGATAACAATGCAGTCCACCCAGTGCACTACATTTTTTTTTTTCTAATTTTCTTGTACAAATAAATGGGGTCCGAGTATGAAGATTACAAACAACTTAATAATTTATTGATTTTGGATGCGTTTGGGAAGTGATAAAATTTTTGGGTGAAAATTTTTTGCATAAAAGTTTTTAAAACTGAAGAAAATGATCTAATATAATAAAAATAATAATGAGATATAAAAATAATAGAGTTAAAATAGATAAATTAGTTATATTAGTAGTTTTATAGAAAAGATTGAAAAAAAGAATAATTGTGTAGGAAAATATAAATAAATAATTAAAAAGTAGGATTGTTGTGAAAAGCATAAACTTTTGGTTTGCGTTTGAAAAATGATATTTTTTTGATTAATATATTTATATACATCTTAATACCACTTACAACGAAGCAGTGGACACTTTTACAAATCGAAGGGAATACAACTTCACGTAGAAATTTAGAAACACAACTTCACATAAAAACCCAGAGACTCATGGCTCCGTCTAAAGATTTTGGGAGACAAAAGCTCCCAAGTGCCCTAACACACTCGGGGGGGGGGGGGGGGGAAGGGAGGTTATCCCATTGGTAGAGGTGATAAAATCTTTGAATGAAACTTTTTTACGATAAAATTTTTTAAATTGAGAAAAAATGATATAATATGATAGAGGTAATGATGAAGAGTAAAGAAAATAAAATTAAAATAAATAAGTTAATTATATAGATAGTTATGTAAAATTGATTGAAAGGTTAGGTAGTTATATCATATGATATGAAAAACTGATTAAAAAATAGAGTAATTACGAAAAATTAAAGGTTTTATGTAGAAAATTTTTTGTTGTGAAACAAACATACACTTAGGGGCTGTTTGGCAATCGATAAAAATCATATATTCTAGTAAAACTTTTTAACCAGCAGGGCATTTGAGAAAAAAAATCAATTCAAGGGACTGAGCTTTCACTTTACTGTATTACTATATTTTCGCACTTGTTACCACCACCTAAGACTACCATAAGCTGCTTATTTCTACCATTCACCACACCTTACAAAGACCCGTAACAGAAACATGCGCAACACATGGGAGCTAGCTATTAACATTAAATGCGCCAACTAGACTAGCCAACAATGGATGAAATTGACCGTCTGTACGAAGCTAATGCAGTTAATGCACGCATCGACGATTTATCAAATTGATGGTTGACGTTTTTTTAAGGCACAGAACATGTCAAAAACTTTTAACTCATGCCAAACAGCCCGTTAATTTTTATTTTTTTGTGGCCGCAGACACCCTTTATTAATATTATAAAAGTCCACTTTTCATGGGCCTAACCTAATTTTTTTTTTTTAAAAAAAATCAAACTACAGCTTTCATATTGGTAAAAAAAAATTTTAATAATTAAAAAATCGAGGCCACTGAGGATTTGAGCACCATAACTTAATAAGGAGAGGCTGCATATATTGCACCCGCTGGAGAGAATGAAAATGATGCCCCTGCAGGGCGCAGGTGGGCTGTCATTCAGTGGTCCAACAAGGGCACATCATATATGAGGGCCAAACTCCTGAAAGCTATTCCCATTTACTTTCGGCGTTAGAATGGAATAAAAGCGTATTATTCTGATACCGAGAAAATACGGGAAAAAGGGTTAACGTATCAAAAATTGGGTACCAAATGCCGTTTTATCTTGTCGCCATCCCCTTTCGACCAGCGGCCCACAAGATTCAGATAAGGTTCCACTACTTTATTAGTTGCCTTGAGTTGGTTTCATAGAATAAAATATGCCAGTTTTTCTTTTTGAAGACAGTATCTGATGTCTAATCAATTTGGTCAGATTGTGACTAAAAAAATCGATAATCCGACTGATCAGACTGATGAGATGTCGAGCCCTATATACACACATATATGTAGTCTATTGATACAATTGAGTTTTATATGTATTTTCAAAAATATAAAAAATGAAAATAGAAAATTTCAATAATTTCTCATTGTATAAAATCGCCGAGCTTTGGAGATGTTAGTGGGAGTGGAGAATTGAATTGGGTGGGGGTGTTTAACTTTTAAGAGTATGATTGCCAAAATGCAATTAGGATTTTGTACGCTAATTAAACCAATCTTCTATTTCTTTAGCTAGAATAATGCATGCATTTCTTTGTAAAGACAAGCGTCGAGAATGGTAAGAGGGAATACTGGCCTGTTACAACGAACTCCAACTTGGGTGTCATTCTGACAGATTCCTCTCCATCTTGATGGAATTGGTCCCATTCCTTCGTCCTTAAAGCTATCTGATTCTGGCCACACCCCTGATCAGTGACCACAGGTCCACCAAAGGAAAAAAAAAGGGGGGGAGACACAAATGTCAAACACGATGGAGACTGACAATCAAAATAAATTGGACAACCTAGTTATCATTAGTGAAAGTAACTGGTCAATGGTTGGCATTTTAACATGAGCACCACATTTTTATTTTATACATCAAAAGTTACACCTTTTTTTATATATAATTTAGTGGCGATCTCAGGTGGTCCAATCACATGAAAAGGCACCCCAAATGGATAAAACGTAAGAGAGATCAAAATCCTCTGTCACTAGAGATTGCAATAATGTTCACCACTATCGTCAGTAGCCAATCAACACCTATTTATTTAGTGCACTCCCATCTTCTTAGAAGAAAACATTGGAGAATATCTTATGGGCCAATCAGAATCGACAGCTCATAAGTATGAACATGACACTAGCCAGAGTATCAAATGTTAAGTACTTGGGAACCTTAAATGCTAATTAATCAAGCATTAATCTTAGCTACAAGCTGTGGGCACCTTCAGCGAAGATTATTTGTATCTAAAAGCATTAATTAGCACACAGTCAAAGGAGACGAAGGGAATCTTCCATGATACAATACATGAACAAGTCGTCGTTAAAATAATACTTATTGGTCTATGGTGGAGCGAATGGCCTAATTTTCTTAATCCATGAGGTTGCGGTTGGTTTCAACTACGATTATATAAAAAAAAGAAAAAAAAAAAAAAAGATGATGATATCGTGTATCTGGAAATGAATGACAAACCAACCACGTCTGCGCCACTGAGGCCCATCTGTGATCTGCGAGAGGCATCCAATTACAAGCTGTCTGGCCTAGATTTGAATGCATGACATTGTTGGCTGGGATTGAAAAAGCGTCGCGTCAGCCACAGCTCAGGTGGGTTGTCATGAAAAGAGCAGTGGGAAACATTGGAGAGGAGATAGACAAAACACTGGAATGGGACCAAGATGGGTGAGGCCAAGCTCAGACAGGCTGGCTGCTTTCGTGCTTGTTCCGAAAGAAGTTCCCGTCTTGACACTGAAATCAAGAGCCCCCAATTCATGAAACTGCCAAATTAACAATCAGCTGGCATTGAATAAGAACAAGCCTCTCAACATCAGGCCATAGACCAGGCATTTCAAATTGAGCTCACATATGATCCTCTAGAAAGATTACGAAGCTGCTCATGAGTAGCACTTGAAGTGAATTTGATGATGTTCTCTTCCTCAACATGACATGGCATTCAACCAATGCAGTTTTGTCAATGGCTGTTTAGCACTGTTCATCGTTTTGTACTTTTGGGAGTGGTTTTAGATATTCTGTTGACGAATACGTTGTATTTTGATGAAAAGCAGAAAGTTCAATCAATATTATTAAGAAAACAACACAAGGTTTACCAGTATCGAGATTCCCAATGATTGTATCTTCGCCATATCTTGCTTGGTGCCATATCGATTCTGGGTGAACCACACCATCTTTTTCTAGTCCAAGAAAAGTCCATGATCGAGTCGTGTGCAATTTCCTTCCTTGGTTTAAGAAAACCGATAAAACTTGTGGGTGTTCTAATGAAGAAACAAATGAAGAAGACAATCAAAACCCATGAATGAAAAAGAAGAAATATATGTAAAATAACGACAAAGGAAACAGAAGAACGAAACAGGATTGGTGCTTACTTGATATCTCTTTTGCTTCTTCCTCTTCAAGATTTGCTGCAAAACCATTGATGTGTCTTGTGTAGGAATAAAAGATTGCGTCTTTTGCCTTTTCCTTGCTGACATAGACAGAGATAAAGAGGGTGTAAGGACATCAGAAGTACATTGTTCACCAGAATTCAACATAAAAATTGACAAGATATAAGTTGAACTGCTGTAATTCCTCACCTCCCCAAGAAAGATCCCAAGAACTCGTAATGAGAATCTGTGGCTCTCTCGTAATCGACAGAAGAAGCAGGTTGACCATGAGAATGCCCTCCAAGATACACAACATAGGACTGAGAATACCATCAAAAGGAAAATGCATCAACAATACCGATCGAGCCATGAATCAAAAATAATTGGAAGTCCATATCATACGATAAAAAACCAAAAACAAGACAAAAACTATATTTCCGGTTTCAGCAATACGAAGCTTCGAGAGACAACATAATGCTTACCTTTCTGCCAGCGGAAGCGGGTCTTTGCAAGGTTGCCACGAAAAGAAAAAACCATAGAGGACAAGGAAATCTCCTGGAGTTGTTCATTACTTCTCTTTTCTCTTGTTTCCCAAAGCTGTCTTTTTAAGTCCACTCTTCTCCTCTGTTGTTCCCTGTTTTCAGACGCTCTGTTTTACACGGCAAACTTCTTGCCTCTTTTCTTTAATAACGGAAAAGTAGAGAGAAAGCTCCTCCTCCTTCAAAAAGCTTCTCTTTTTTTTCATAGAGAAAGCAATATTCTTGATTGAATTTTTGCAGACGTAGAGATGTGGGGGAAGGGGCCGGGCTCTTAGACGCTCCTCAATGGTGTGTTACGCTATTTTCAGATTCTGGGTTGCAAATTTTGATTGAGGGCAGATATTGTGTGGGTTTATTAAGATAATGGAAATGGAAACAAACGGTCTACATCTTTTTAAGTGCTAGGAAGACAGTTATTTTGTATATTTCTTCGTTTGGCTGCACGGCCTATTGTATACAAGAATTTTTTTATTGTTGTTGTTGTTGTTTTTTTTTTCCCCCCTTTAAAATCTTGTTTACATGAAAAAGTATTGTGTAAGAACTTCGAGATACAAAATAGTTTTAAAAGTAGTATTACCAAAAGCAATTTAAAAGTGTTCCTCTATTAAGGTTCTACTCAAACGGCTGGACTTCGAAACCACAACACGCCCAAAGAATGACTACAGCTTTAGATGGAATGAAATTTTAATTCTGATAACTGTAGCCAATGCTTGGGTAATCCAGACCACTTGTCTACAATGTCCAGGCCGGCTATGGACTACCCATCGGAACATTGAAAGGTTCTCTCTTTTGTGCTTTACTGAGCACTTGGATTCCATCAATCAATATGGACTACCCATTGGAACATTGAAAGGTTCGATCTTTTGTGCTTTACTGAGCACTTCGATTCCATCAATCAAACTTCCATGAAATTTTAAATACAGAAAAGATTTTGTTTTATCTGAATCAAGTCATGACAACCATATCTCATCCAAATTGTTGCTTCCATTTGAAAACTCTATGCATGTGGGCTAGATGGCGTACCCAGAAGGCAAATGACAATGTAGGGAAACAGTAGAGATTTTTGAGAGATTGTTTCCAACTCATAGGTAAACGGCTAGCATTAAATTCTCGGCATGGAATAGCTTTTCTATAATCCATGTCCCTGTTGGGATTTTCAAATTTATAATAAATATAATATAATTTCCTAGATAAACAACAAAGCTAATACAACTAAAGTGTGTATTAGGTCTTGGGTTAGAATCCAATTTAGACAATTTTTTGAATTTTCAATTTGCACCCAGAAATGCAACAATTGGCAATGCAATGTGAAAAGGCATGGGTGACATGGCAAGATTCTAGGGATGCATCTCATGGGTGACGTGGCAAGATTCTAGAAATGCATCAATTGAAATGGGATGCGTCTATTAATTGAATGATTGTGTAATACAACTATTCCATGGGTTAGAGCAAACGGATAATTTATTCCAACCCAAGTGATCTTGTCTCCTTTCAGACATCCCTTCATTCAGACATTGTGTTGTCTCCTTTCAGACATCCCTTATTCAGATATTGCGTTGTCTCCATTTAGACATCTTATAACTTGTCTTGACTGAGACGTTGTTGTCTTAATCAAGTGTTTGCAGGTTTACCATATTGTTTTGAAATTCTCTCTATTCAACCAAGAATTTTGTTTTCAAGTGTCCGTGTACCTAGAAAAAGTGCTGCTTCCTATTTTAGTTTAGGTTTCACTTTTTGTATCCTGGGGTCAACTGCAAAATTACCTTAAGTAGCAAATAGGATAGCAAAATTGTCTTAAGGAAAGTGACGTTGTAACACACCTCAAGTGAAACTTGGTTCTATTTTCACTTTTCCCACTTTCCTTAATTTTTTCTCTTTTTATAGTTTGCCCCAACAGTCCCAAGCAGCGAAAGTTCTTAAGGAAGCCATTGTTTGTTTGAAGATGTTATTGCTACCTTAAAAAGCTAAGCCGCTTTTGTATCTTGGACAGGTCACATGAGCACAGATGTTTGGTGACTGCCTCCATTCCTTCTTCATGATAAACGGCCTGCCAGAGAATTAGATCTAAAAAACAAGAGATACCCACAAATACTTATGCCACAATAATGTCCCACGTATGATCTCAAACCATTCACTAAGTGGGTCACACTGCAGAGCGCATAGCCAAATTGGGGAATCCACACTGTTTGCGTAGACTAGAATTTTGGTTGTTGCTTCAAAAGTCCAGGTATTAGTCAACCAAACAACTGTTGAGCTCATCTGATGCCATGAGCCACAGAGATGGTTGATGTAGTACTACCCTGAGCTGCTTCCACTTCCACAGCTCTAAAGAAAGACTGTCTGCCTGCCACCAATCGGTAGGACATCTCTCAGCTACTGCACGTGTGTCTCAAATGCTTCCATCAAAATAGTTCAACGAGCGCGAATATAATTGGCAAAGTGAACAACAGGAAGCATCTAGTTCAGGTGGTTGAATATTAGTTGTGTTTCTGCTCAACGATCACGATGCATTTGTCCTTATCTGTGGATGGATCTTCACTGTTTTTTCAGCTGAATTAAATATTTGGAAGTAATTCTTTCTCAAAAAAAAGGAGGAAGTAATTAGCTCAAAAAAATATTTGGAAGTAATCACTAGTCATCATTGCTTAATGCCTTAATGGCTTGATTCATATGACAATTAAAATGGTGAATTGGAGCTGGTAATATGCCTGGGATGATGAATTTCTGAAACCCCAGTTTTCTACCAGTCTTTTGATTAGTTTCTAACACACTCCTATACGCCGATTATACAGACCATGTTGTAATTTTCTTTGTAGTTCATATCTACTTCAGCAGTTTTTAATAAGAATTCACGGAGACAAACCATGAATCGATATTTTCTTGGAAGAAAATGTAAATTTTGCTCGCGTTGCGAAGAAAAAACTAAATTGGGCGACAAATGTTCTTAGGTGCAAGACCAATAAAAGCATATGGGTTGGGCCTGTTACTGTTCATATCTATATTCTATATTTTGGTCTTTCAATGGGCCAAAGCCACGCTGTATCTTGTCCACCTGGATGGTGTCAATTTTCATTTGAAACTCTTGGGTTTCCAACCATCATATCACTAAGCACTAAATCATGAACCGACGCGGAAGATGAGAGATTCCCACAGCGGCAGCCGCTAAATGCACCAGCTTCACTGCATTTGGTATATTTAATTTATTTTTGACTTTTTAAAAATTAAAAATAAATTTACAAATTTAAAAAAATAGTAAATTTTGATAAAAATTTTAAATATATTTAGATTAACAGTTGTATAAAAATTTTCACAAAAATATAAAAATGAGTTTTTAAACTTGGATGTATGGAAACTAAGTAACCCAGTTGCACAGGATTACAACCATTCACACAAAGAGATTCATTCTTGCTAATCTACAAGTATAAATCCAGCAAGGCTACTCTTTAGGGGAGATCATGTCCTTGCAACTACAGCTGCAATCTCGAATGAAACCATAATACAAGAGATAAATTCTCTTTGCGCTTCTCTAGCCTCTTAAAGGCTTAGTTACAGAATGCTCACAACCTACACTTCTTGTCTTACCCACTTGCCAATAGCTTTCTCACAAGTGTTTTAACCATCTCACACATTATATTCCCAATCCCACGTATGCCTCTTTAGTCATATCATACTAATCAGTTGTTACTTAGATGACTAAGTGGCTCACATGGGCATGTATGAGGTGTTTGGGTGGGAAAATCCAAGATTCAAGGTTGGATAAAGGTAATAACTTTGTTATCTTTTGTTTAAAGTGCACCTCCTTCAAGTACCTAATTATCTAACGTGGATGGTCTCATAAAATAATCACTAACTTTTTTTATAAATAAAATAATCACTAATTAGTACTTCTGAGTGTGAGTAGTATGAGGCTGCAAAATTCTCAAATGGGCTACTGTTTTAGATCATCACTGCCCAAATTTTTGTCTTATCTTATCCCCTCTCAAGAAAATCAATGCCTGACATACTTCTTGATAGCTTGTCCAAATTAAGTTTGCTACCATCTGACATTCGTCACATGGGACAGCACGACCGCGAACTCATTGATTGTTAATAGTCAATTTAAGTGGGGACATTTTTCAATACACCCGGTTGCACTTAGCTTTAGTGCAGGTGTAATTAATGGATGTATCAATTTTTATCAATTTTGAAAATTTTTAATTTTTTTTGGATTTTTTAAAATCATTAGCAGGTTTGTAATTTACAAATTACTAAATTGCAACTGATTTAAAAAAAAATTTAAAAATATTTACAAATATCCAAAAATGGTAAAAATTAATATATATGCTAAACAAACCTAGATTAACGCTTTTATCAAAAAAAATAAATTAAAAATATAAAAATAAATTTTTGTACCCAGTGCACCCGGTGCACTAGATGGGTGCTCATTTAAGTGTGCATTTGTTGAAAGCCCAACACCTAGCACTGTTGGTGCTTACCTTTGGCCGGATGCTAGTACATGTCGATTTTATTTGGGCTAGGGGAGCATCGTCTCCCATTTTCAGTAGCAATGTTTACTATAGAAATATGGTTAAGTTTGCACCTGTGCAAAAATTCAGAAAAAAATATGCTTGAGTTGTAAATTATTTGCTAGCGAATGATTGTTATTAATCAGAATTTTAAGTCGCATAAAAGCAGAGCATATGTGAGTCCGATGATTGAATGAGAAGGCTTCAGTAAATATATAACTTCTATGAAAAGTTTGATGAAATATATGTCAAAAGGATAAAATGATGTTGGCTTATCTGAAATTCTCAAAAAATTTTATTGGTTAATACAAAAATTTCCTCAAATTCATACATAGAACAGTGAAAAGTTCTGTTTTCTCATCCTTGAGTTGTTACGGTTATTAAATCTGTGGGGCCAACCTTCTTCCACAGCTTGATAGCCAATTTAATGGGGTCGACTCCCTCTCCAGTCACCACCAGCTGGTCTTGATCCTTGCCGTCTACTGCAATTGAGATCAAACCTACGTCAAATCCATTCAATGAATATGGCCATTTTCTTATACGTAACCTGGTAACATCAAAGCAATTTCAAATAATCCTATTCATTTTTCCTATCTTCATAATTAACATTAACCTATTATATTTAGCATCATTTATTTAGGTAAAAAATCAGTTTTTATCTAAATCAAAGATGCCATGAGCCACATTTGCCTAAAAATATAATAATGTGTAAATCATGAAAAATGCTTACATATTCACGTATATGCAGTATATCACTATTTTATAAATTATTTATCCATTTTATCCATATATTACTATTTTGAAAAAATTACATGTTGAATTACAACTTTAAAATTAATATTAAATATCAAATTATTATATTATATTAATTTTAAATATTTGTAAACGAAGTACATGTACAATTATATTAGACAAGCGATAAGATTTTTATAAAAGTATAAATAATGCTACACAAAATGAATGAAGTGGATTTCATGTTACGGTGGTAAAAATGGATAAGGTAATAGAATTGGGGTTTCACTGAAGAGGAAATTTTTTTTCCAAAAACAAGAGCTACTTTTTTTTATATATATTTTTACACATCGAAAGAATTTGATATTACAATAGAGTACATTTATATCCATACACAATAGACGAAAATGTCTTATAAACCCACTCTAGGAAAAATTACATGAAGCCCCCACAATTGGGGGAAAATTTTGTAAAAACTCTCATTTCAAAAGGATAAATATTTAAAACTCTTCCGGTGTAGACGAAGAGATTCGAACACTGGCTGATCCTAACTAAGGCAGGTGCGTTACCTGGCGCAGTGGATTAAAAAAGGAAGGGACCCTGGTTCAATGCACCCGGGTGTCCTACACCCATTTTTTAAATTTTTTTTGAAATTTTTTTTTATGAAAATGTTAATCTAAGTCTATTTAACATGTGTATAAATCTTTACCATTTTTAAATATTTTTAGATATTTTTTTCGGATTTTTTTAAAATCAGTGGCATTTTGGTAATTTTAAATTACTAAAAATGCCACTGATTTTAAAAAATTCAAAAAAAATATGTAAAAATCTCTAAAAATTATAAAAACTTATACATATGTTAAATACACTTAGATTAACAGTCTTGTAAAAAAAATTTCGAAAAAAATAAGAAAAAAGAGGTGAAATACACCCGGGTGCATTGAACCAGGGTCCAAAAGGAAGGGACCTTGGTTCAATGCACCCGGGTGTACTTTACCTATTTTTTTAATTTTTTTTGAAACTTTTTTTTATGAAAATGTTAATCTAAGTCTATTTAACAT